>OY992893.1:53166842-53326842 GCA_963921405.1 Cepaea hortensis | reverse complement strand
GAGTCCTAGAACAGCTCTTGTGTTCTTGTCTCGACCATGCCAAGTGGCCAGTCCATACAGATATTTACTTTTCTGTCTTCCCCTTGTTCTTTTCCCCTAAATCTTGCCAGTTGTCCCCAAGTTATCTAGTTTATTTCTACACATAACGTGTTTGTGACTGTCGAGGTCTAATTTCTCTTATCAGCTTGCGGTGTTAATCTGCTTCATGTAGGACTTGCCCATTGTTCAACAATATTCCAAACACCAGCCCGTCTCCACACAGTAGGTCTATAACCATAATGTGCAGATTTCACAATGCGTCATTGGCTTCGAAGCTTCAACGGTGATAGGGCGACTGCATTCTATCCAGCTGGATCATTCTGACAAGGATCAGAGGTACACTCCACTTTAGTAACTGGTGGTGCTGTTAGATGGTGATATTGTCCCTACTCACGGGAATCCCGACTCATTTCTTTCGTGTGTTAATTCAGTTCTCAAGTACCACGAGCATGATGTATTTCTTCCGTGGTAACTGCAAGGCCTGATGCACTACAGTAACCCCAGTATAAGTACTTTCTCAAGATCTGTTTCCCCAAGCCTCAACAAGTATGATATAAAATGCTGGATTCTTTATCTATGCTCCAACCGTTTCCGTATGGGGAAGAGGGACATGGTACGTCTGAACAATAAATAAATCATTCAATAAATCAAGTACTATCCCCACTTTGACGGTCGGTCATAATGTGTCTTTATCAATTTCTCTTCTGGATCGGTGATTTCATGGTTCTCTCATTTGGGTTTCTTCAAGTACATTTCTTGATGCAGCTCAGCACCTGTAACATTGTCTTCCACTTGCACGCTTCAGCTTTCTCCCAAGCACATCTTTAAATAAGGACAAGTCTTGTTATATGGCCAAAGTACCTTACATGTATGACCTCGATCTCATTCAGAGATATTTCTTACATCACATTTTTTGTAATACTCTTGTATTTGTTTTCTTCTCCTGTCATGATATTATTTATATTCGTCTACATAACCACATTTCTAAGGCTTCAATTTTGCGATAACACTATTTGTTCATTGTCAACGCTTCATTGTCCATGCGATAATGCAGAGTTAATGTAACACTTGAGCACACTTAGTTCCATTAATGTAAAGTTCTCTGGGATGAGACCCCTGGATTCAGTCTGCTTCCAGAAAACCTGCGGCTGGTTTCGAACCCTCGTTCTGGTATGTCGGAGGATTGGCAAACTACCTTCACCAGCTCCTAAGCCACATAGCCAACTGATAGCATAATGCTCGTAGCATAAACAGATAAGGTTTAGTCCAACATGGACAGTATGAAACAAAGAAAACACACTCGGGAAAAATACAACTGCAAAATGAGGGGAAAATATAAACAGACAAAATATATGGTTGTTTCGGGATTTGAAATTTAAATATTGAGCACAACCCACTACTGGCAACGCCGATCGCATTCTGGTATGAACCTAAGGCCTATCCACGTCAATATGGAAGCACTATACTCGAGTTTCGCCCTCATTTGAGCTCGTCAGTAGTGCATATCCCTGACCGGATCCGGAAACAGTCCCGGATCACGCGTGTGAAGCGGGTGTGTAACCACGCGGCACACACTGGACACACCAAATTATCACAACAGAACATCACAACGCTACCCATCGTAGGCTATGCTCAAGATTGCCCAATCGCCGCGACCGACGTCCGTCAATTTTTTCCGTCCGTCCATATTGACGTGGATAGGCCTTAGGTTCATACCAGAATGCGATCGGCGTTGCCAGTAGTGGGTTGTGCTCAATATTTAGACAAAATATAATTTTAAAAAACAAACAAACGAGAAACAAGGGGCCCGCAATACGGGAGATAAGTTGAATAAACGGACATTCTGCCTGGCCTTGTATGTGTAACCCGGATGTCAGTTTAATGAAATTAATGTCGTTTCTGGCTAGTAGGCGAGCTGATAACGTCAGACAAGAGCAGCCTTGAGAGAAAGGCATGCAGAAAACAAGGGTGGAGTGGCTCCAGCGCTCCAGTCTCTAACTCAGTGCGGACTTGCTTCCATTCACGCCGTGTATTGTTGGCATCTTTTACTAAATAAGAACACTGTGGTCAGTGACAGACTGGCCTGGGAGACAGCTTGACCGATAGCAAGTGGACGCTGTAGGGCCCTGAATAAGTGGGCTCCCTTAAACTTTATTCAATATATTTAAAATGTTAATGTTGTTTTTAGTAGCTTTTCATCTTGCAACCAATATTTCAATACCCAACCCGCCATTGTGTGTGGTATATCCCCACCCTACGCCCACGATTACCGAGGTTGTTTACTGGGTATCTAGAATTTTCTGACCATTAAAAAAAAAAAAAAAACTAGCCGGAATCGTGTAGACATTGTGCACTTTAACAATCCATCGGCGGTTGAAAATCTAAATGAGCATGGCGAATAAGCCACGGCCCAAGCTAAATAAATCTGAAAATAAGAAATACTACCCATAAAAGAATATTTATAACATGTGAGATTCTAGTATACAAATATTCGAGTCCTTCATGCATTGTGATGAGACTCCCCATCTGTGATCAATGGGAGAAGGCTGGATCACCTGTGGAGATGCCCAACACAATGAAAGTAATCATTTCACACACAAAATACAGATGGAGAAAGAAAGGATAAGAAAGCAAGAAGATCGACTTCATTGGACTTCATTTGATCACATACGGCTCTGATTCTTTCTACAGGGCAACCTGCTGAAAACGTCGCACAAAGCACGAACTCCGTAGCTCCAGCGACGACCCCTAGGAGTCTCCGAGAAAACTGCACTTGTGAACCGAACGACGTGGCCCGGAATCGAACCCACAAGCTTCAGAACTCTTTTTCACCGACATGCAACAAAAAATCGATTGCCTTTAAACAATGTGGCATCATCATCATCTTCACCACCACCACCACCATCATCATCATCATCATCATCATCATCATCATCATCATCATCATCATCATCATCATCATCACCGTCATCATCATCATTATCATCAGGATTGCCCAAACTACAACATATCCAGGCGAATCTTCTGGCCTAGAGAGACAACAGTGGAAGATAAACTGTATGGACCGCTGAGTGAACTAAAAAAGACTGTTAGATTCATACAAGAGACAACATTGCAGTTATAAACATATTTCAGGCGAACGAAAGAAGAAGATCATCATTATCATCATCATCATAACATCCCATGCCAACTGTACCTCTCCAAAGGTCTAGCTCTTCGGTGTTCTGGATCAACTCTGCTGTGATAATTCAAGATTCAGTCACCGATAATTCACCGATTCAGTCCACCCAGGATCAAACTTCATCAAATAATGTGACCCAAGCAGTGAAACACCCTTTCAGCATTACAGACAGACATAAGCTCAAATATAAAATGCAACAAATAGATTAAGTAAAGTTGCCCCGCAGATTCTGCTGCCAATGTGTCACTGTGTTTCCCAATACGCAAATTGCTTATCGCCAATGTCTCCAGGTTTCCGACAGGGTACGTTTTCAGTTGCAATTGACATAAGGTTACCGGAAATGTACTCGCTTTAAAGAAATGTGGCGTCATTTGAGTTCCAAGCTAGTAGGTGTGTTTTTTGTGTTTCCTGTGCTGTTACACCTGACAAAAAGGACAGAGATTTTATAGTAACATAGTTGTCTTCACCCTTCCTTATCCTTCTCCTCCTAATTTTTCTTCTTCTTGTTCTTCTTTTTGTTCTTGTCCTTATTTTGTTGCTGCTGAATCTTCTTGTTCGTTACTTGTTCTTCTTGTTCTTCGTCGTGTTATTCTGCTGCTACTGCTCTTTCTTCTTCTTCTTCTTCTTCTTCTTCTTCTTCTTCTTCTTCTTCTTCTTCTTCTTCTTCTTCTTCTTCTTCTTCTTCTTCTTCTTCTTCTTCTTCTTCTTCTTCTTCTTCTTCTTCGGGTGTATTATCCAGAGAAGACACCGGCGATCATGAAACCCACTACTCTTTAGTATCTGCTATTTTAATGAAATTGCGTTTATTCTTCTTTTTCTTCTTTCGTTCGCCTGAAATATGTCTATAACTGCAATGCTGTCTCTTCTATAAATCTAACAGTCTTTCTTAGTTCACTCAGCGGTCCATAGAGTTTATCTTCCACTGTTGTCTCTCTAGGCCAGAAGGTTCACCTGGATATGTTGTAGTTTGGGCAGGCCTGAAGTATGTGCTCTGCTGACTGCGACGCCAAACCATATCTGCACATGGCTGAGTCACCAATCTTGAATTTTGTATACATGTGGTTGCATAATCTTTTGTGTCCTGTTCTGAGGCGTAGAATAATGACCTGTTCTGGTCTGTCCATAACGCGGTTGTCGTCTTGGGTAGGGTTTGGTGGCCTTCTGACTGATTTGATCATTCTTTTCTTTTGGTGGTATGTAATGGGCACATCAAGTTGTTCTTCTTTTGTTCCTTCCTTAGCCAATCGATCCGCTCTGTCGTTTCCGGGTACTCCAGAGTGGGATGGTATCTACTGTATGGTGACCTTACGCTGACTGCTAAGTTCAGAAAGTAGTGTCCTTAAAACTTGCAATTTCCCAGACAGGAAACTATGTTACTATATTGCGTTTATTATATTGTTGTTTGTTACTAAGCTGTTTCAGTTTTCTACATGTATCTTTCTCCGTTTGTCTCCGCCTCTCCTGTTCAGTATCTCTCAACACAATACTGATTTTTCTGTTCCACCTCTTTAGGTGATATCCTCCATTAAATTATGTTATCATTTCCTTAGTGTTTTAGTGAGTGATCTAGCAACGCCCGCAAAGGTTAATACCCCAGCATTTGTTTTTTTCTCCGCCCGCGATATTATCAATATTCTTCTAAAACAAAACACATCTCCAGTCTCCGGTTTCCTTATTATGTCATTACTGATTGTGCAGCATTCACATCTAAACATATGAACGTGCCACACGTTGGTTGCATACATTGTGACGGAACAGCGCTAATTAATTAATTTTGTTGCGTATCCCTTACGGGACGTTGCAGTCAACACCAGCATTTTTAGCTGCTGTTGATGTACTAGGCAAGTGTTACGTTCAGTAGTTTGCCATTGCTTTCTGAATGACCGGCCCCTATACCTTTTTCGAAAAAACCAGCACCGCCGTGTTTCGAACCCGGGTATACGGGCTCACAAACCGCGTTCGCAAGCCCATAGCCACAGAGACCGAGACAGCGCTAATCTTATAAATAAATTAGGATGTGCGTATCTCTGTATGTATGTATGTATGTCCTTTATTTGTTCGCGAACGGCCCATCCGATTGAGATGAAATTTTCTACACGCCTTCCTTTCATTCCAGAGCTGTCAACTGTGATATTTTGTTAGTGTGAAATCGCCTGCTTACTCAGTATTATTTCATTTTTCATTTTTCATCATAATTTCATATATTTCAGGGGACCTAACTCTGTAAAAGTTATTTCAAGGGGCATAACTTTTCTGTATAACTTATAGTCATATTGTGGCATCGTTTTCAAAGATTTATAAACTCTTTGTCCATAGTTATGTACCGGCATATGAGTTATAATAAATAATGATACAATCTGTAAGGCATTTTCAAAGTTTTCATAAAAATGATGCACAATGCATAACATTGTAACTCATCTTTTTTTGCTTAAGAAGTTACTGTAGTCATGCAGGTGATTAGAAAGAGTTTTCATTAAAAATAATGGATGGTGTGTGGAAGAACATTCTTTTAAGTTACTTTTTTTGTTGTATGAATTTAATGAAGCCGGACAGGGTCAGGCAGACAGATAGACAGACCGATAGACAGTCGGGAACGGGAACTTATATGACTACTTATATGAATTAAATGAGATGCTTCACACCAGGAGCTGGGCGATGCTGGGCCGGGTCAGACAGACAGACAGACAGACAGACAGATAGATAGTCGGTAACGGGAACGAGAACTTATATGACTACTTATATGAATTAAATGAGATGCTCCCCACCAGGGTCTGGGCGAAGCCGGGCAGGGTCAGCTAGTGTAATATAAATAATAATTACAATTGCACATACAGCCATTTACTATCTCTACTATTGCTACAACATCCTGGCAGTCCGGATAAGGTACAAATACAAATTATCAATATTTGCTCTCCAACTTTTGTTACCACTATCAAAGACGGACTCTAGACAAAGATCAAGCTCGAACAATCACAATAGCAACATGTGACAGTCGAGGTCTAAATATAATTGTTTGGTGTCAACAGCGACGATTAGGAAAAACATTTGAAATATGACAGTTAGACAAGAGCAACATATTGTGACATATATATTGCCACGTGACCGATTTAAAATTTGCATACACAAGATATATGATCACACATGCTTCCTCAATCATTTTGACACTTGCATGCACACGATATAGTATCAAGTCTCCCCCTTCGATCAGTTTCACACTTTCATGCAAAAGATATACTAAAGTCTCTCCCCTCAATAATGCACAATGTATAATATCAAGTTACCACCTCAATCAATTTCACACTTGCATAGTATCAAGTCACCTACCTCAATCAGTTTTACGCTTGGATAAACAAAATGTATGATCAAATCACCACCTCAAAGAATTTCAGACTTGCACACACGACATATAGTATGATGTCTCCCCCTCAAGTAATTTCAAACTTGTATGCACTACATATACTATTAAGTCTTCTCCCCCAATAAGTTCCCACTTGCAAGAATTAGATATACAGTCAGCTCACCTTCCGCGACCTCATAATTGATGTCACACATGCAAACATTAGTTTCACTCATTCCCTATCAAGCAATTTTACATTTGCACAGAAAGAAACATATTATCTCAATCCCTCTTCCGTTAAATAGGGTGACTATTCATCCGGACATGTCCGGTTGTTCACAGGAAAATCTAGCCAGCTTTTTTAAAACTGCCATTTGCGCACAATTTTTCAACAAATAATTATGAAAAAATAATTTTCTTCCCATCCATAAATTTCTGCTGCCATATTTACATATTTATCAGGAAACTACACAAGATAAAAACCCCAAAGAAGTTGCTCTCTCTCACTCTCTCTCTCTCTCTCTCTCTCTCTCTCTCTCTCCTCTCTCTGTCTATCTCCCTCTCTCTCTCTCTCTCTCTCGCCCATTCGATCTAGATGAGATGTTAGAGTAGCTTGAAACAGCGGAAAGAGAGGGTGAGATGGGGAAAAGAGAAGTATCTTTGTGAACATTATTCTGTGATCAGGTTTTACATTTGTGCCAGCAATTTCGATTGGAAAACAACCGGCAATGCACGAGAGAGAGAGAGAGAGAGAGAGAGAGAGAGAGAGAGAGAGAGAGAGAGAGAGAGAGAGAGCCAGAGAGACAGACAGAGAGAGAGTGAGGAGGAAATGAGGAGTGAAGTGGCTAGCAAGATACACATATGAATACTCATATAAAGAAATACAGCAGACAGAGAGATAGACAGATGAAGCGGAGAAATAGAGGAAATAAGTGGGTAGAGAAATACGAGTGGACCGCCATATAGACAAAGCGAAGAGAGTAGATATGTTGATAGCGAAGAAAGAGAAGAAGCTCGGTGGAGAGATATAATGAGATAGATATAGAGACAGACAGATGGGAGGGGAGAGAGAGAGAGAGAGAGAGAGAGAGAGAGAGAGAGAGAGAGAGAGAGAGAACGAACGAACGAACGAACGAACGAACATACTTTATTTTCAAAGGGTAACAAATTGGGCACGCAGGCCCGTCTTACATTCGGCCCTTCCAATCACACATCTTTCGTTCATCAATAGTGCATAATACATTCACATAGGAAAAAACATTGACAAATGAATGTTGTAGACATAAACAATGCATATTCCATGTTATGAGACACAACCCCTACCCACTCACACATACCCCACCCATTAGAGAGAGAGAGAGAGAGAGAGAGAGAGAGAAAGAGAGAGAGAGAGAGAGAGAGAGAGAGTGCGTATGGATGGTGTTGAAGAAGAAAGAGGCTGCTTGCTGACAAGTCGGGCGAGCTTGAAATTTCTCACTCTCTCTCTCTTCCCTCTCTCTCTCTCTCTCTCTCTCTCTCTCTCTCTCTCTCTCTCTCTCTCTCTCTCGGTTGCATATATATTCTTAGAAACTAAGTAAACGCACTAAAGTCATTGAAATTGAGGACCGAGAGAGAGAGAGAGAGAGAGAGAGAGAGAGAGAAAGAGAGAGAGTCAGAGAAAGAGAGAGACATATTGAAAGACAGAGAGAACGAATAAACTATATTTTCAAATTTGGCACATAGGCCCGTCTTACATTCGGGTAGAGAGGCAGCCACAAGGTGATAGAGAATGAGAGATTGAGAGAGAGAGAGAGTGAGAGAGAGAAAGAGAGAGATATCGAGAGAGGACGTGAGAGAGAGAAAGAGAGATAGACAGAGAGAGTGAGAGAGAGAAATATACTTATTGAGAGAGAGTGAGAAAGAGACATATCGAGAGAGAGAGAGAAAGAGAGAGACATATCGAGAGAGAGAGAGAAAGAGTTAGAGAGAGAGTGAGAGAGAAAGAGACATATCGAGAGAGAGAGAGAGAGAGAAAGAGACATATCGAGAGAGAGAGCGAGAGAATGAAAGAGAGATAGAGGGGGGAGAGAGAGAGTGAGAGAGAGAGAGAGAGAGAGAGAGAGAGAGAGAGAGAGAGAGAGAGAGAGAGAGAGAGAGAGAGAGAACTAACTTTATTTTCAAAGGGTTCAGAATTGGGAAAGCACACCCGTCTAACATTGAGCTCCTCTGATCTCACTTATGTCATACATTATTTCATCCATAGATCTCTTATTAGGATAACAGAAAACAATAACGATAGCAACGATGTATGCATTGTAAACATGTAGAAATGTGCAGAAATCATCAAATCACTGCATTACTAGTTAATGCTAACTATTACATGGTCTTATCTATTTTTATCTTGTTCCTCTTGTACTTTACGGTGGCAAGGTGTTGTATAAACAGAGGAAGAGTGCCCGTTTATGGGCTTCATATATCGAGATTCCCATGGACTCTGTCTATCGTTTACATGGTCGGTCTCTTCTTCAAGTTCCATTTGGTTTGTATATCATTTCTAATTGTGGTATATGTCGTGAGATGGCTGGCAGGTGTCGCTCCTAATGGATTAAACGACAGAAACAGTTATGTGAGAAAGTGACGCTCCTGTAATTTTCAAAAGACAGCGATCGTGACTTTAAACACTAGCCGTACGTATTGGACACAGAAGCGAAAGCCCGTGGGGAACGGAGGATTGTCTACCGGAAAAGTTCAAAGACCAGAGTCCGTACCGATCGTTTATCTCAGGAAAGTTAGGAGCATGATCAAACAGTTGGATCGCGCTGAAATACTGTGAACGGAGTCCTTTGATCAAACGGAAAAACACGATAGAACGGGAGATCGTCTTTATTAAAGACGGTGATCAGTACGGTTGTACGGAGATCAAACGACCAGGGAAAAGAACAGAGGCTGAGGGTTTAAGAGAAAAACAAGTGACGTAGTCAAGCCAATAACTTTGGACTGAATTTACTGTTTTAAAAATCAGTTGAAGATTTCATTTACCACCGGCGGGTGTAGATTGAATTTAGTGCCGAAATAGAATATATATCACTAAGTCTAGGTTGTGTAAAGTCGACCCGCACTTTTCCTTTATGGAATTAAGTGGTTTAATTCTAGGCCGGAATTAGTAAATAAGGTGATTATATATAGATGTAGATTAGAACTCTAGCATAGTGAACTTTTGTGTAAACGTAGTATAGAGAGTCGACAGCATTAGGCTGAAGAGTGATTTAAGTTGTGTAGAGTAAGGTGTCTGTACAGTCGGAAGGATAAGTCTATACTAGGATTTATGTGCTTTGCTTTAGCGTGTCTTTCTGTTACCTTGTATAGGGTAGAATGCTGAACTATTCTGTCTTATACAAGAGTGTAGCTCTAGGATGAGAAATAGAGGTTACCTACTGAATATAGCCTTATACCTAACTTCACATATCATAGGTCGGATTTGAGTTTCTCTCACAGGCTGTTGTTTTACTCAACAGGTTCCCTACACTTGAAATTGAAAGTGGTTACCAATTTGAGCAGAAGAAATTGGTCATGCTCGGGGGAATTGATACAGGATATGAAGTGTGACCCTGTTTTAACAAGAAGGGCAGACCAACGAAACTGAAACACTCTAACTATGTAATATAGACCATAGAGAAAGGAAAAGACGATCAGTAATATTTTTTCCATGAGTGAAAATCCTCAGTGTATAAACGATATTGTTGGACCAGTGTTTATATTCATTAATGCAAGGACTATCTTACTGGCCGATATATAGAGTGTGTAAAACTAGAAGACCCTAAGTAAAGCAATCAAACATTGTTGATCAGACAGTCACCGGAACTATAAATATTCCAGAGTGTCGATTGTGTACTAGTGAAAAACACGAACTACCTTAAAATTCAGTGGAGACTATATATTACTCAAAAGGTTTCCCGAACAGATTGGCAATAAAACGATCATCAGTCAGAGAGAAGCAGCCCGGTGAGATATTTCCTTATCTGTGCTGTGTGAAGTCGAATGGCTGTATAATGATGACAATTGGGATGCTGATCCTAGAATAGATCCTGTCACACATTCAAGATAGATAACACCACATATATTCACACCCATCGTACACACAACTGACACTTTTCTACAATAAATGTCTTATAATTTTGTTCGAAGCCTGTGTTAGTGTGGGTATGTGCTGAATGAACGTGAAGAGGGGTAGTGTCTGTTGAAGAGAGAGAGAGAGAGAGAGAGAGAGAGAGAGAGAGAGAGAGAGAGAGAGAGAGAGAGAGAGAGAGAGAGAGAGAGAGAGAGAGAGATAGTGATTAAAAGACTTTAAAAAAAGGGGGGTATGTAGACAAAGGTCCACCAGCAGAGGAACACTGGGAAAAGGATATTTCACAGGTGTGCTTGTTGATTCCACTTTCCCCCCAGGGACGACAAGCGACAGTATACTGTTAGTTGATAGTCTAGTTATGTGGTCAAACCATTTAACTTGCTGTTTTCTATTGAAATCTAGCGCTGCGATAACCCCCACTTTAGTCCTGGTTTCACCATTTCTGATTTTCTCTCTTCTTGATGCGTTGAGTATTCTTCTCAGGAGTTTCATTGTGGTTGTTGTAATTTTCTTTGTATCTTTTTCTGTCTTTGTCCAGGTTTGGCATTGGTACTATACAGTTGGTAAGAAGATTGTGTTGTAGAGTGCTTTTTTGGGTTTAATATATACTGATAGGTGTTTGTTGTTTAGTATTGGTGCCATTTGTCCAGTGAGTTCTTTTGCTTTACTGCGTCAATTTTCGATCTCTGCCTTTTGGTGTTATCATACTTCCCAAGTACTTGAAGCTCTTTATTTGTTTTAGGGGGTGTTCTTTGAGATTAATCTTTGTTGTCTTTTTCTTCTTTGGTTATAGTAATTTTCACTGTTTTACTGATGCTAATTTTCATGTCATGGTCCTTTACACTTCGTTTAGACTGTTTCTGTGCAATCATAGTTCTGTTCTGATTTTTTAATTAGTGCTTGATCGTCCGCAAATAGGAGTTAATTAATGGTGCAATTTGCCGTTGGTTCGTCTTCTGTGTTCTTTTCTTTATGATGTGTTGTTGAGGTATCTTTTTTGGTTGATTTCTTTACTGTTGCCATTTATACAATACAAGTTATGAACAAGAAGGGGGTGGGGGGGGGGGGGGGAGGACACAAGCTTGTCGTACTCTGGATCTTATGGTGAAGGGTTCTGAGTGTTTTCCGTTTGTTCTTACCATGCATTCACTGTTGTTATATACGCTTCTACATAAGATTGTTAGACGAGTAATTACTCCATATCTTTAAAGGATTTCCCACAACGTGTTTCTTTCTACTCTATCAAGTGCCTTTTCTTGGTCGACAAAGAATAGCTAGAGTATTTCATTAAATTCGATTGATGTTGCTATCAGTTGTCTAAGAGCAAAGATGGCATCTGTGCATCCTTTTATTTTCCTAAATCCAAGTTGTGTTTCATTTAGTTGGGGTTCTGTTGTAAGTCGTGGTGTTTTCTCGTGAATTTTGCAGAATATTTCTCCAGTATGGCTTAAAAACTGAAATGCCTTTGTCTTGTATGCTCTTTTACTGCCTTTGATTTTTCCAAATTTGGATAATTATGGCGCTTCCGTGGTTTCTGCTGTTCTACGCAAAAATGATTAAACAGCCTATGTAGCCATGTATTCTTACTTCTCTTGCTGCTTTAATTAGCTCATTTGGTATTTCGTCTAGTCCCGATGATTTATTCAATGGGGCTAATCTGGTCTCATCTCATCATGTCCGTCTTGTACCTTGCGGTGTCGAGGTGAAGTATAAACTTCGTGAGAGTGCCCGATTATGGGCTTCGTATATCGACATTCCCATGGATTCTGCTATTCCCTCCGTCCAACGTTTACGTGGTCGGCCTCTTCCTCTGCTTCCCTCTGGTTTGTACATCATTGCTTGTTGTGGTATACTGTTAGTTGGTAACCTAGTTGCATGGCCAAACCATTTGACGGTACTTCAATTTTAATTCACCGCAAACAACCGCAAACAAAGAAGAATCCATTCGAGCCTCATTTGCATCGGTCCGGCGTTCATTTTCCGGTTTAGCGTTCGGTGGACTGCTAGACCGATCGATGGATGTTTTTTTAGTTTTGGGCCCGTAGGGCCCTCACTGTCGTCGAATTGCTGCCTTCTAATAAAATCTAGCACTGCTACAGCCCCCCCCCCCCCCCCACTTTAGTCCTGATTTCTTCATTTCTGATCTTATCTCTTCTTGATACATTGAGTATTCTTCTCAGGAATCTCATTTCTGTTGTGATTTTTCTTTTCTCTTTTTCTGTCAATGTCCAGGTTTGGCATTGGTAGCATGGAGTTGGTAGGAAGATTATGCTGTAAAATGCTTTCTTAGTAACTATTGATACAGGGACGCAGAGGTGTTTCCAAGGCACCAGGGCCGGGTTATATACTGGCCAAGACCTATTGACGCGTCCTTGTCGAGCGTCCTGGGCAACAGGTCCCTTCGGGGTCCTGGCTAAAGTCAGTAGGATCGCCGATTCCTCCGAAGTCGGAGAGTGTCTGCCTGTACGGCGAGGAACCACCAGTCTGCACACCAATAAGCCAGACATGGGACAACGGATACTCACGCAAACCTCAGGTCCTGCACGACATCACACTGATGTTGGACAACAGGATGCCTTCATCCGACATACAGGACTTCGCGTTGGAGCTCATGCCAACGAACACAAGCAAGCAAGCAACTATTGATACATGTTTGTTCTTTAGTATTGGTGCCATTTGTCCAATGAGTTGATTTGCCTTATTGCATCTATTTTTGATCTCGTCTTCTGATCTGCTATTTTATGATATTACTCTTCCTAGGTACTTGAAACTCTGTATTTGTTTCAGGGAATGTTCGCTTAGGTGAATTTCTGTTTTTTCTTCTTTAGTTATAGTCATTGCCTCTGTTTTACTAGTGCTGATTTTCATGGTATGTTCCCTACACATTTCGTTTAGACTATTCATGTGGTCTTGTAATTCAGCTTCTGATTATGCTATAAGTGCAAACAGGAGTTTTCTAATAGTGTAATTTGCAGATAGTTCTTCTTCTGTGTTCTCGTCATGCGGTGTTCTTGCAGTCTGTGTTTGGCTGATTTCTTTACATATGTTGTCTATATAGGTTATGAACAAGAGAGGGGGCAGGACACAACCTTGTCGTACTCCGGATTTTATGGTGATGGGTTCTGAGTGTCCTCCAGGTGTTCTCACTGTGCATTCACTGTTGTTGAATAAGCTTCTACATATGTTTGTTAGATGTGTACTCACTGCCAGGAAGGAAGAATGGTAGACTTCCCTCCTTATTGATTCCCGGGCAGAGGAGGCTCGTCAGCCTTGGTTGGTATCTCTTCTAAGAGAGGGAACTCTAAATCTCAAACCTCCGCTGCCTTGCGGGTATACCCACATGGGAAAGGCTTCGGGAGTAAACCCTGAGGACAAATCCGGAGATGGAGTCCCTAAGGCAGTTCCATGTTGTAACAACATAGTTCTGGCAACTCCTGCGACAGCACCGATGCCAAGTTGCATTGGCTACTGCCTTTCCCTTGGTCAACATCGGCGACGTGGAGAGGGGGAACCTGCTACTGGGCAACAGCTGGTTCTCCAATTTCCATTGCCCAGGCTTGTGCCATGAAGAGGTCACTTCAGCACCGCGTAAAGCGGTGACACAACACGGGAAGCAGCATTTGCCGGTTATAAGTCTTAATGCTCGATTGGCGTAGAGCAAGGCGCCAGGGGCTACTTCCGACGGTGGGAGAGATCATCGTATATCACTAGACAGCTACCGCCCGCCTAAGCTGGGCAACCCCCAGTCAATAAGGTGTTGTCTCGCCACGGTTCATCTGCTCCTGAGGGTGTGTGGAGCTTAGGGGAAAATCCTGACACATGGACCGCAATCTATATACCTAGCAACAAGAAAAAAACAAAACAACCGGCCCTAAGGCTGGGAACATGGAACGTAAGAACCATGACCCCTGACATCTCAGACGATCTAAACGAGATTGTGGATGCCCGCAAAACTGCAGTGATAAACAACGAACTACTAAGACTGGGGATAGACATTGTCGCCCTGCAAGAGACCAGACTCCAAGAATCTGGAAGCTTCAAGGAGAGGGACGTCACTTTCTACTGGCATGGCAAGCCGTGCGGAGAGACCAGGGAGCATGGAGTTGGCTTCGCTATCAGAAACAAGCTGCTCAATTCCATACCACCAAGTGATGGCACTGAAAGAATACTGAAGCTCCAACTCCAGACAGAGGCAGGCCCAGTTAGTATTATAAGCGTTTACGCCCCAACACTAACTGCAGCATCAGAATCTAAAGACAAGTTCTATGACGACCTTAGCAAAGAAGTCAGTGAAACACCAGAGAAACAACATCTTTTTATCCTGGGGGATTTCAATGCCAGGGTTGGCTCCGACCACAAAACTTGGCCTTCATGTCTAGGACAGTTTGGTGTTGGGAAGATCAATGACAATGGACAACGTCTCTTGGAATTCTGCAGCCACCATAATCTGTGCGTGACCAACACCTTCTTTGACACGAAACCTCAACACAGGGTGTCATGGAGGCACCCCAGATCAAAGAACTGGCACCAACTCGACCTGGTGCTCACTAAACGCAGGAACCTCCGCAATGTACGGCTGACTCGCAGCTATCATAGTGCTGACTGCGACACCGACCATTCACTCGTCTCCAGCAAGGTGAAGATAAAGCCCAAGAGAATCTACAGAAGCCGAACAGAAGGAAGACCACGCATTGACACCAGCGGCACCCAAAATAAAGAGAAGGTCAACAAATTCATGCAGGCTCTAGCAGATACTCTGCCTGGCCCCACAGACGGAAATTCCACCGAGAGATGGAGTCATTTTCGCGACACCATCTACAATACAGCACTATCAACATTTGGCAAGAAGCAAACTAAGTCAACCGACTGGTTTGAAGCACACTCTGAAGAGATGCTCCCAGTCCTGGAGATAAAGAGACATGCATGTATAAAACATCACCTTCAGAGAAAACACTGCAGGCATTGCGAACGGCCAGAAATAGAGTACAAAAGATGGCAAGAAGATGTGCGAACAGGTACTGGCTACAGCTCTCTGCTCAAATTCAAACTTGTGCAGATACTGGAAATATAAGAGGAATGTACGAGGGCATCAAGCAAGCTGTCGGTCCATCAAAAAATAAGATGGCCCCTTTACGATCAACTGAGGGGGTAATCATAAAAGATCGAGCGAAACAAATGGATCGCTGGGTAGAACACTACTCAGAGCTATACTCAGTGGATAACACTGTCAGCGAAGAAGCTCTGGAAGCCATCGATCAACAGTCCGCCATGCATGCCTTGGATAACGAACCTTGCCTCACAGAAATCAGCGAAGCACTAGACTCTCTCAAATCCGGCAAAGCACCTGGAAAAGATAGTATTCCACCTGCAATTTTAAAATGTAACAAAGAAACAATCATCCCAGAACTGTATGCAATATTTCAGAGAAAGAAAAATCAGTACCACAAGATATGAAAGACGCAAACATCGTTACCCTTTATAAAAACAAAGGCGACAGAAGCGACTGCAACAACTATCGCGGCATTTCCCTACTCAGCATTACAGGCAAGATTTTTGCCAGAGTAATCCTTAAAAGATTACACATTCTTGCTGAAAGAATCTACCCCGAATCGCAGTGCGGATTTAGACCCTACAGGAGCGCCATCGATATGATTTTCTCACTCCGGCATCTCCAAGAGAAGTGCAGAGAACGGAGGAAGCTATTATATATTGCCTTCATCGACCTCACAAAGGCATTTGACCTCGTGAGCAGAAGCGGCCTTTTTAAGGTCCTTGAAAAGGTTGGATGTCCACCCACCCTTCTTAGTCTCGTGAAATCATTCCACGAAAACATGCAGGGAACCATTTTATTTGACGACTCAACATCCCAGTCATTCAGCATCAGCAGCGGAGTAAAGCAGGGTTGCGTGCTTGCTCCTACACTCTTTGGTATCTTCTTCGCTGTTCTCTTAAGGCAGGCATTTGGGACTGCCACCGAAGGCATATACCTCCACACAAGATCTGATGGCAAACTTTTTAACCCATCAAGACTCAAGGCAAAGACCAAAATAAGATCAAGATGCGTAAGAGAACTACTTTTTGCAGATGATGCAGCACTGACTACTCATACAGCAGAAGATCTCCAAAGGCTCATAGGTCGTTTTGCAGCCGCCTGCAAAGACTTTGGGCTCACCATTACCCTAAATAAAACACAGGTGATGGAACAAGATGCTGGTGCGCCTCCGTCAATCAAAATTTCTAATTACGAATTGAAGGTCGTCCACGATTTTGTGTATTTGGGGTCGACAATATCAGATAATCTTTCATTAGAGACAGAAATCGACAGACGCATTGGAAAGGCAGCCACAACATTTTCCAGGCTAGCTAAAAGAGTTTGGGAGAATAATAGACTAACTGAGCGTACAAAAGCTCAAGTATATAAAGCTTGTGTTGTTAGCACACTACTCTATGGGTCTGAATCCTGGACCCTGTACTCAAGACAGGAAAGGAAGTTGAATTCCTTCCACATGAGATGTCTGAGACGTATCCTGGGCATAACATGGAAAGACCACATAACAAACAAACAGGTGCTTGAAAGAGCAGATATTACCACAGTGCACACCCTCCTCAAGCAGAGACGCCTCCGGTGGCTGGGCCACGTATCTCGAATGGAGGATGAACGTATTCCCAAAGATCTCCTTTACGGAGAACTAGCCACAGGAAAGAGGCCAACCGGAAGACCCCAAATGCGATGTAGGGATGTGTGTAAACAAGATATGAAAACCATTGGAATAGATCCAGACACGTGAGAGAGAGAGTTGCAACAGACAGATGCTCCTGGAGAAGAGATGTACGAAACGGACTGGTGTTCTTTGAGCGCAATCAGATCCAACAAACTGAGGATAGGCGGCACAGGCTCAAAGCGCAGTCACTTACTGCGGGACTTGCCTCGTCTTTGCAGATGCGGAAACTGTGACAGGGATTGTCACTCTCGCATTGGACTATTCAGTCACCAGCGGTGCTGCCAGGCACCTCCCAAGCGGCACAACTCTATAGTCCTTCAGGACTGAAAGAGGCCTACTACTACTACTCACTCCATATTGTTTAAGGATTTCCCACAGCTTGTTTCTATCTACTCTATCCAATGATGGATTTTTGATTTGCCTTTTCTTGTTCGGCAAAGTATAGTATAGTATTTCATTAGTATTAGTATTTCATGGTATAGTATTTAATTAAATTCGATAGATTTTTATATGAGTTGTCTAAGAGCAAAAATGGCATCTGTGCATCCTTTGTTTTTCCTTCCGAGTTGTGTTTCGCTTAGCTGGGGTTCTATAGTAGTTCGTAATCTTTTCTCCAGAGTTTTGCAAAATATGTGTGCAATCTCCTTTGCTGCCTTTGTTTTTCCAAACTGTTATAATTATGGCGTTTCCCCAGTCACTTGGTGTCTGTTGTTCTACCCAAACATGGCTGAAAAGTGTATTTAGCCATGCTTTCCCTACTTCTCTTGCTGCTTTAATTAGTTCATTTGGTATTTCATCTAATTTCTTCTTTCTTTCATTATGGCATTCGTGTAGGTTCTTGGATTCCTGTGGCATCGGATGGAATGTTGAGAAGTTATTCGAAATATTTCCTCTACCTTTTAAGAATTTGTTTTTATTCACTTATTTGTTTTCCGGTTTCACTGTTAATTATTTCAATTGGGTCAATGAGTTCTGCTCGGGTTCTCATTGCACTAATCTTTTCGTAGAAATATCTAATTGCCTCATACTAGATTATTTTAAAGCGATTCTCAATATTCCTTCCAGTCTTGTTGTTTCATCCTCTGTATTATTGGGCTTCCAAATCGACCCAAGCTATAATGAGTACTAAGAAATAACACCGGAAGTAAAGGCAGTCGGTGTGAGATTGAAGTCATCACTCTTCGATTGTCAATTGGTCTATAAAAAGACGTGTACCATTTTGGCTATTATGCCATTTGGCCAAGGCATTTATGTATTTTCACGTCTATTTATTTTCAAAACTTCTTTTAGTCCACGCCATGTAACGCTGGTGAATATGCCTGTCCACAGACTTGTGTCTCTTGTTCTGCCAGTTATTTCTGATACCGATATTTCTGCATGTCATGTTGGCGCTTCTTCTCTCTGGCTCTCCTCCTGCCTCCCCTACTACCCGCCAACATTCTCATTGTGACGACACACTCCATCTTTTCCTTTCTCACGACATGCCAAAATAATGTGGACTGTCCTCTTCTAAGATGAATAGGTAGTTCTTTTTGTTATTTAACTTCCTTCAAGACATCTTTATTGCTCTTCCGATCAGCCCACGTCGTTCTCATCATTATTCAATACAATCACATCTCCCCAGGTCTTCCGCGGTTTCCACATACATATAGCTTTTAAGAATTCTTGTCCACACTTCGACTGACACAAATAAATTGCATTGAATATTCTTCATTTTGTGAAATGCTGTCTTTGTTTGGGCTGTTCTCCATTTAACTTCTTTAATACATCCTCCTTCTGCTGTTTAAAGCATCCAAATACTTCAATACATTGCCCAGTTTCAGATTGAGTCCAATCACGTTGATGTTGCATTTGGGTTTATAATTTTTCTTCGCAATTAACCATTACATCTGTTTTTTTTTTGTTATTCAGACTAAGTCCTTTATTTTCACTTTTATTATAACATACCTCCAACAACCTGGCTATTTATTGCCAACTAATTTCTCTAATTAATCTGTGGGGTTTTCATATACCTCTCCATGGAAGCCTAAGTTGTTTTCCTCAGTTCACGTATATCCATGATTGTAATTACGTACTTCTACTTCCCCGTACCTCCCTCTACTCCCTCCCCAGGCTTCTCTGAGACTGCATGTCTGTCTATATGTCCTTCCTTGTCTTCAGATCACTGCACACGTTGTACAGCTCTTCTGCTGGGATAATGCGAGTAAGTGGCCTCGCCAGTCACGTGAGAGATTGCAGGAAATTGATAATCTATATTTCCATAATTACCCGATTATTATTGGCGCCGTTCTGAATGACGTCAGCTGAATAATGCTTGAAAATTTGTGTACTTTAACTCTATCTGTCCCGGGCAATTGTTAATATTTAATGACAGCTGTCTATTTCAAAATGTGTTAATTATTGTAATAATTGTCTGCAAAAAAAAAAAAAAAAAAGTAAAGAAAATAACAGGCAGGTAGAGTAAAATTTGCAGGGGTTAGAATAGGAGAATAATGAGTATGAATTACTAGGTTAATGTAATGCTGGACTAGGCCTGTAGGAGTTAATGGATGAATAAATCATTACCCATCGATTGACAGGAGATTGAGCGGGGAATAACATAAGAGGACTAAAGTAGATGTTGAAGAATGTCTAGACCTGTGGCACGACCTTGTACATACTTCACCGGTGGTAGAGAGGGGAGTTTCTGGTCGGATAAAGGTGTGTGAATGTATGTGTGAGTGTCTGTATGTGTCTGTATGTATGTGTGTGTGTGTCTGTATGTGTGTGTGTATGTGAGTATGTGTGTATATGTGTATGTGTGTTGGTGTGTGCATGTGTGTGAGTGGATGTGTGCATGCGAGTGTGTTTGAGTATGTGTTAGATCTCCACATTTACGAAATATCATCATAATAAAGTCGCTGGGATCAGTGCCCTTCCTCGCCACCATTCCTTCTCAGATAATACCAGCAGATCCATGACACTACTGAGGACTGAAGGCAGACCACTGTGTTGAAAGGATGTGCACTAACCACTAGACCATCGTGGCTCTAACAGCTGACTTGCAGATAGTAACTTCTTTAACGTCTTCTTTTGTCCTGGTGCTTTTGCCGTGAATTGTCGCAGAGAGGAGATAGGTGCAATTGTCTGTGTTTCTTTCGCATGTCGGTTTGCGTGGGCTAATGTCATATTCGATTTCTTCAATGTCACTTTTACTCCATCTAGCCATCTCTTCATGGATCGCCCTCTCGACTCGTATCCCCAATGTCCCCACGTAGAGTGCTCTAGTCGCTGGTTGATCTTGTTCCATTCTAGCTAAATGTTCAAAATATTTAATTCTTTGGTGTCTTATAAAGTCAATCATTGTTTTTATCCTTACATATGTACTTAGTTTCTCATTTGCCTCTCTGTTCTTCTTGTTTTTCCAGCTGCATTTCTCATGCACCTAATCTCACACGGTGTGATCTTACGCCTGTGTGTTTCTAGGACTGTCCATGTCTGCACTGGTAATACAGCGTTGGGACAAACAAAGCTCTAACTGACTGCCATGATATAAACAAACACAAAAACAAACCAACTGACATCATGCTATCTCTGTATAATAGTCAACGCAGTGGCTGAGCGGCTATCAACATGTCTCTCAATGAGCAGGCAGTGGTTCTAATCTCACGTAAGGCAAAAGGTTGTTTTCTATCCATTACTGGTGAATACAGATATTCAAAACAATGTTTTCCTATAGTCAATTTGAATAACGAAGACACAAATAATAAATTGCACGATTTATTGCCTGGCATATTCGCTGCATCTCGTAAGGTACGTACTGCAGAATTCACACAACGTAACGTAACATAACTAGATAAATCCTTCAAGCTGAAATATACACATGTTCGCACAGTAATGTCAATTGTCTACCACAGGTAATTTTAAACTGACTAACATGTCTTTCTGTTTGCACAAAACTGGCTTGTGTAGATTAATCATTATTGCCTCTGGAAACTTTAACAAGCGAGTATTTTGTGAGTTAAACAACACGCGAAAGGCCCTGTCTCTATCACATGGCCGCTTTCCAGCATATGCCTTGCAAGTGTTGAAGCGGGAAGCTTCCAGTGTGTCGGTCCCACTAGGCTCCCATTACCTGTGTGTAGTATTTTGTCGATCCATTGAGGTACCTGTTCAGACACTCTTTTGTTCAACTGCCGCTCTCTCTCTCTCTCTCTCTCTCTCTCTCTCTCTCTCTCTCTCTCTCTCTCTCTCTCACACACACACACACACACACACAACAGATAAGAACATAAGAACAGATAAATATATATGAACAGTTAGAAAATGGTTTATAGGGTAACTGCGTGACGTAATAGCAATAACCAACAAAATTATGTTTCATTACTACAGGAAATTTCATTTCGACGCTCAGAGGAAAGGCGAGACGGGCGTATAATCAGAATGCTACTGGTACTATTGGTGTTGGAACTCTTCGCTGGCTGCTGAGGATGGGGACGGAGCGCTTATGGGAATGCCCCGAATGCTGTGATGTCGGTTCCTAAATCAATCAATCAATCAATCAATCAAATTGGACATTCGACAAACACGAGGACAAAAACACAGTCTGACAGAAGTCTTTTGTTTAATTCAACAACATACTCGTTGGTTGGTTGGTTTATGGATTGGTTGGTTGGTTAGTTGATTACTTTGTTGGTTGATTGGTTGGTTTGTTGGTTGATTGGTTGATTAGATTATGTATCTGTTGGAAGACTGCGTTTTAACTCTTTAGTCCGACGCATTGCCGTTCACAATGCTTGAGACCTGAAGTGGGTTTGCCATCTACCGGAGTAGAGTTGGTCTGGAATATTTCCTCCAGACCTGAAGTGGCTTTGCCATCTACCGGAGTAGAGTTGGTCTGGAATATTTCCTCCAGACCTGAAGTGGCTTTGCCATCTACCGGAGTAGAGTTGATCTGGAATATTTCCTCCAGACCTAAGTGGGTTTGCCATCTACCGGAGTAGAGTTGGTCTGGAATATTTCCCCCAGAGCTAAGTGGGTTTGCCATCTACCTGACTAGAGTTGGTCTGGAATATTTCCTCCAGACCTGAAGTGGGTTTGCCATCTACCTGACTAGAGTTGGTCTGGAATATTTCCTCCAGACCTGAAGTGGGTTTGCCATCTGCCGGAGTAGAGTTGGTCTGGAATATTTCCTCCAGACCTGAAGTGGGTTTGCCATCTGCCGGAGTAGAGTTGGTCTGGAATATTTCCTCCAGACCTGAAGTGGGTTTGCCATCTACCGGAGTAGAGTTGGTCTGGAATATTTCCCCCAGACCCGCTATCGAAGCATCATCTCAACGGCGACAATGTTACGGAAATCTTCCCCCTATCTCCAAGCTCAGAAACCAGCAGGGGCCCAAGACGGATACTGGAACTTCACAGAATCATATCAGAACGTAGCCAGGTCATAATTCAACACAACACATACGGACAAGCCGGGTTTAACCCTTGGTCGGTAATGTTTCCTTCATGGGTTTTAGGCATTTTGTTGTCAACAAACTCCAACACAATGCCTAGATGATATTTCCCCTTTTAATTTCTTTGATGCATGTTTTCTTGTCTTTTTCCCCAATAGACATATTTGTCTTTTATGAAGATATTTGACCGAAACGTTGGAGTTTGTTGCTATGCTGTAGTTTTGTATCCACTTACCCATTTACATTGCATGTTGATATTGATTTGCCCCTTACCCCACTGCAGACAGTCTTGTTTACTATTCCCCCCCCCCCCGCATATCCTATTTACAGGACATCGCATTTTACCGCTGTTGTTGTCTTGGCAAGATTACGCTAAGTAGTGTGCCATTGCTTTCTGAGCGACCGGCTCATTTATCCCCGTAAGTAACCAACGATACGCGATCCGCTATCGAATCTCGCGCAGCTGTGTTCCCCTACGTGGATATACAGGATTAGGGAGAAAGTCGTTAACTCGTCGCCAGGGAACCCGGCTGTTTAATATTACCGAGGCATTTAATAGAAAGTATCTTTTGAACAAACTGACCATTAGTAATAGTATGACGTGTTGCAGCCTTATTCTGAGGTCAGAAGCCGAGTAGCAAAGCCAGGACACACTAGTCCTTTAACGCTGGTGCTTAGTGTTCTAGACATGGGATTTAACCGTTGCTTTTATAGCCATTTATCTGGAGAGACACTCCCCAACATCTGTTAACTTTAGTGACTGTTCGCCGTGGATGTACAGGGGTTTTTGGTAGAGAGAGAGAGTGAGAGGGAGACAGAGAGGGGGAGGGAGAAAAAGCGGGGATGGAGAGGAATGTAGAGAGAAAGAGGGGGGGGGGAGTGGAGATGGAGAGATCGGGAGACAGAAAGATAGATTAAGAGAGAGAAAGAGAGAGAAGGAGAGAGGGAGGGAAAAAGAGCGAGAGAGGAAGAAAGAGGGAGAAAGGGAGAAAAATAGTGAGAGGGAGAGGATAAAGATGAGAGATGTAGAGAGGGGGAGATAGAGAAAGAAAGGGAAAAGGAAGAGGAGATAGAGAGAGAGAGAGGGAGATATCGACAGGGGAAGATGGAAGAGAGCGATAAGTAAAGAGGAGAAGCGAGAGAGAGAGAGAGAGAGAGAGAGAGAGAGAGAGAGAGAGAGAGAGAGAGAGAGAGAGAGAGTAAGAATGTGAGGAGGGAGGAAGAAGGAGAAGGAGGTGAAGAAAAAGGCAGAGAGAGAGAGAGAGAGAGAGTGACGGGCAGAGTAAGAGAGAGAGAGAGAGCGAGAGAGAGAGAGAGAGAGAGAGAGAGAGGGGGGGGGGAAGCGAGATGACTAAATTATTGACTTAGCGCGAACCGACATGATGGTATAGAAATGGCGCTAAGTTGTTGGATTAGTACGCGGGAATAACTTGCTGGCATGGAAGATCCAGCTGGAATGTTGATTTAGAATGGATGATATGTTAGCACAGAAGTGTGAGATCACTTGGAGTGAATGGGGGAATAACATGTTGGCATATAAGTAAATTGTTTGATAGGAATGGGGGATGTCATGTTAACATTAGTTGAAGGCACTGAGCACGGATGCAGGTAAAATCATCATCCTATGCCACGACGATTAATCGTTGGGGGTAATGGTTTGTCATATCACAAGATCACCAAAGTGAAATACTGAATATTAAATAAACCAATCGATTATTTAATGAACCACTTATTTCGCAATGTATACCCTATTGTCACAATTCCATGTCAGGTCTTAGTCAGATGTGACTGAGCTACCGAAAGACAGTAGACCTGCTTTCTGTTAGTGCTGAATATTGGGCAGCGATCACCAAACCCGACACCCCACATTGTGCCAACGGCTTCAGGCTGAGGAGTGCAAAAGCCTTACCCTGGTGCGAGGAAATGCAATCTAAAGACTAAATGCAGGGCAGACCAGGCCCTAAGCCTTGGTCGTCAACTAGTCTAGGATGGAAGCTCCGACGGGCGGACAGTTAGAGTATTGCTTTCCTGATTAGCAGCTTCTGCAGCTTGTCTTGTCCAGACGTATTGGTGTTACCTTTCCTCTGGAATAAAGTAGGCAGGCAGAGAGAGAGAGAGAGAGAGAGAGAGAGAGAGAGAGAAAGAGAGAGAGAGAGAGAGAGAGAGAGATCAAGCTACATGGGTATCGCATGGTCTTTAAATTCAGCCCAGGCTTCAAATGTCTTCAAATATGTCTTCAAATGGAGCAGTATCCTCACCGGTGCTACGGAGTTCGTGCACTGAACTGAGATTCTCCAGACTCAGGCTTGAGTTAGGAGTAGAACGGAGCACTTCTGGGTTACACCCATGTGCCGTGATGTTGATCTGTCGACTAAACTAATCTAAACTAAACCTCATTGGATCATAGACTATCAGCCATCTCCGCCGTTCTGTCCTTTACTATATAATGAAGCTCCGTCAATGTGCTGCCCATACTATTCATACCTGTCTCTAATTCTCTTCTCAGTTTGTTTCTTCCGCTAGTTCGTTTGCTCAGTGTATCCCACGTGACTTTCTAGTTATATTAAACGTAGCACCAAACTTAGAATATTTATATCTAATATTTAACCATAGTCATCACTAATGTGTGAATCCGAAACACGGAGGAACAACTAAACAATTATACACCGCACTGCACCGCACCGCACCGTACTGTACTGTACTGTACTGCACTACACTACACTACACAACACTACACTACTCTACGCTACACTACACTACACTACACTATGCTGTGCTGTACTGTTCTATGTTATGATCTGCTCTGCTCTGCTATGCTATGCTATGCTATGCTGTGCTATGCTATGCTGTGCTATGCTATGCTATGCTATGCTATGCTGTGCTATGCTATACTGGCATCTTGCCGACTTGACAGACAATAATTTGTTATGCTGTGCTTCAAAAAAAAAAAAAAAAAGAAGCATAATAACTACATCCCATGGCGGGGACCAGGGATGGATCTATACCTCTCCATAGCACAAAGCCTGGGCTGAATTGTAGAGACCATATGTTACCCGTGCAACATGATCTCTGTAAACTAAACAATCACTAATAAACTATATTCATATCTGGTGTCTGCGCAGTAAGGAAGGACTAAAATGGTATGACAGTCACCGGTGGAGAGCTCAGGGAGACAACTAGTGAATGATAACATCGCAATAATCAAAGATCAAGTGGATGTGAAACAAATTGTGATACGGAAGTACCGAACACCCCAGAGACAGGCACAAGTGTGTAAATAACTGACATGAATGTAGCCGCTTCGACATTTGCTCCAGGATAATTAGCACCCGTGAGATGATGTGTCGTAGAATGATATAGTCTGTTATTTAAATAAATCAATACCCTCTAAGTTGTATCTGACAGTTGTATTTTGTATTTCGCTCTTGGTAAATGCTATTTCTGTTTTATGTGTAATCCAGTGGAAACAACAAATATCTGTTCAGGACTCCGTAAATGTCCGATGTGCTTGTATATTTATTTAACGTTTCCTCGTTTAATATAATTGTCTCACAATATGGGGCCATTAAAATAGCTGGAAATTAATTTGTCAGTTTTCCATACTTGTAAATTCAGCTGGGCTAATCATGGTGCGTTTTTATGCTACATACCCCTTACACGGCGTTGCAGTCAACAGCAGCATTTTTTTTAGCTGCTGTTGATGTACTAGAAAGCTGTAAGTTCAGTAGTTTGCCATTGCTTTCTAAACGACGGGCTCACATACCCCCGTAAGTTACCAGCGCGGCGCGATCCGCTGCCGAATCTCGCGCAGCTGTTTTCCCCAAGTGAATATACGGCATTACGAACAACGTCGTTAACCACTTGGCCAGGGAGACCGGTTCGTTTTTAGGGGCTTGTTATTTGACCTGTGCTTGGTTCATATACAACTCTGAGCTTATGGTGCCATTTCAATGGTTAGATAGGAATTGTGTCCCTATTTCATAGTTGTGGGTCCAGGTGGATGATAGACCTGGCTAAAGACTTCATTTTTTAGGGGAGGGGGGGGGGGGTAGTTGATTACGCGTCTAAGTACTCTTGTCTCTGCAGAGAGGCACTGTCGTCATTCGGAAGTGACAGGTTCAAATCCTGGCATGGTAACTATAGTTTACAAATGTTATTTTCTATAGTGTGTCTAATCTCTGCTTCTTTCTTCTACTTCTGTGAGTGCCAGACAGTACTTGTGAATTTGTTTATGAACTGACTCAGCGGCATCAAAGGGTCCTCTAGTGATATTTCTTTTAACATGTTTAACATCTTCAATGGGACCTTGTTCGAGAAGAGATGGTGTCTGGTCCACTGCCCAGAGATCGGGGGGAGACTAGCATCCTCGGGCTCCTTATTTAGTAAATATGGTCCACGCCAGGATTCTAACCCGGCACATGTTCGGTTAACGCTCGATCCTGAACTCTTAGCCACTCCATCTCCAAGAGATGGACGTCGATACTCTCAGTCAGAACGTGTCTTTAAGGCAGACGGGAGAAACTCTAACCCACCCGTCTCCTAGAGGCGGACGTTGAAACTTAAAGCCACTCAGTTTATTAGGAGCGACGTCAAAACTGTAAGCCACTTCATTTTCTAGAGATGGACTTCAAAATGAAAAGAATCGGACACCGACATTCCAAGCCTCGTAGTCTCCTAGAGGCAGATGCCAACACGCCGGCTGCTAAAGACCGATGTTGAAACTAAAGAAATCAGATTCCTAGAGGCGGGCGTCAAAACTCTAATACACAACTCTTCCTAGAGACAGTCACCGAAATTCTAATCCACTCGTTTTCCTAGAGACTGTCGGCAAAACTATACGCCATTCCTTCTCCAAAAGGCGGACTCCAAAACTCTAATTCACTCCTTCTCCTAGAGACGGGCGCAAAAACTATAAGCCACTTCTTCTCCTGGAGATGGACGCCAAAACTATAAGCCACTATTTCTCCTGGTGACGGACGCCAAACATTTTAAGCCACTTCTCCTGGAGATGGACGCCAAAACTATAAGCCACTCCTCCGCCTAGGATCGGTCACCAATCCAAATGAGTCTTCTAGAGACTGGCACATCTTCGCCACTCTGTACCACAGGGACAAAGGTGATCTGAGGGGCTCTTCTTATATCCTAAACTCTCTTCCGTTAGGTCTATGAATGTCATGTTAGATGTGGTGACACTCAAGGCCAAAAACTATTTTTTTCCAGAAATAAATGAAATGTGGCTGATTGATTGTTGAAAACTAAAAACTGATTAGAGACATTTTACGTAGACAGTCTACATCAGTGTTTCCCAACCTTTTTTGTGCCATGCCCCACCTAAGCCTTTCTAAAATTCGAATGCCCCCCCCCCCCCCCCCCCCCAATATATACATAATATTTAATATTTAAACATTGAAATGCTCACTAAAGAAACTTGAATTATAGGTTTTAGGAAGAAATCACTAGGACATTATTGAGCAATCACAGTAAGTAAATTTTCAAAAAATATAATGGAGAACTGAAATTCAAGCACAAAATAATTTTAATGAAAGATTTTTCTATATTATTTCAATTATTAGTAATTATTTATTATTTAAATTTAGTGAGATCCTTATTACAGCGACCACTTCCTCGTTTGGGCAAAATTTAAAATAAAACTTAAAAGAGCTTTCTATATTAAACCACTGAGGTTACACCCAACATATAACAGAGAAAAGCTACAAGAAATTACAATCAAAGAGAAATTTGCAGATGAAATAAAATGTAAACTTGAAACTCTACAAAACCCGTTGGAGGAAAGCGTTGACCAAACTTGGTTGAACATCAAGAATACAATTCAAACCACTGCAGAAGAATGTCTCGGTGTGTTAACCATGTATAGAAAGAACAGATGGTTCAATCAAAAATGAGAAGAAACAGTCATTAGGAAAATGAGTGCCAGACAGTTATGGTTAAATGACTTCAATAACATTCAAAATGAAGAGCAATATAGAACAGAATGTAAAGAGGCTACAAAAATAGTTCGGCAGCAGAAGCGAGAATATATGAGCAATATAATCAAAGACATGGAAATTAATCACCAGAAAAGTGAATCCAGAAAGTTTTTTTAAAGAACTGAAGTCAATGAAACGAGGGCACCAACACAACACAAATGGTTGCTACAATCAAATGCCCTATATCGCAACACCAAGATCACAATATACAAAACACTAATCAGACCAGTTGTGCTGTATGGCTCTGAAATCTGGAGTACAACTAAAGGAGACTAAGGCTTGTTACAAACCTTTGAGAACAAAGTCTTAAGACGCATCTTTGGGCCCATTGGGGATACATAAAGTGGAGAGTTGAAAAGAAGAAGTAACAAAGACATTTATGATCTGTTTAAGTCCCCGCTAATCATTGGTATCATGAAGGTTAATAGACTGCAATGGCTGGGGCATATAGAAAGAATGAAAGATAACAGGGAAACAAAAGTCGCTTACACTCAGGAAATAAATGACCGTAGACCCCGAGGTAGACCAAGAAGGCGGTGGAGAGATAATATACATACAGACCTACAAGCACTTGGAATCAGAGACTGGAATCAGAGAAAAGGTCAACCAGAGAGACGAATGGAGACGGCTTGTATCTGCAGCAAAGAACCTCAATGGCTCGGAATGCTGAAGAAGAAGAAGAAGAAGAAGAAGAAGAAGAAGAAGAAGAAGAAGAAGAAGAAGAAGAAGAAGAAGAGATCCTTGCGCTTGATGCTTGCTGCAAAGCGATTTTATGTCCGGTTCCAATTTAGTTAACTTCAGTCTCAAGTCTCCCCGTTTTGTTATTTATATCCAGCCGATTTCTTCCATTTTCGAATTGCACCCCTTAACAATCGAATTGCCTCCCTGTGGGGCGCGGGCCCCACGTTGGGAAACATTGGTCTACATATTTTGGGCACTTTATGAGAAGAAATAAACTGGAGAAATTGTGACAAGTGACAACAGGCAAGATTAAGGGGAAAAGAACAAAGGAAAGGCAGATAATTAAATATCTGGATCGTTTGAGCACATGGTATAGGCGGGACAAGGGCACAGAGCTGATCCCCGAGCCTGGTGATCGTGTAAGATGGCGAAACATGACCGCCCATACTTACCAACATGGCACATAATGATGATGATGATGATGATGATGATGATGGTGATGATGATGATGATGATAATGATGATGGTGATGATTAATAGTTTCATTCATTCGTTGGTAAACACCGCCCAACATTCGGTGCTGACAGAAAGCAGGTAGTACGCTCTACTTTCTACATTCATTTAAAATTCTAGTTTCTGGTGGGAAACGAGCAGGCGGACATATTGGCTGTGTCTACATCGTTGGGTGGGGTACTGGTGCACGATAAGGCAAACGTAGTTATGGCCCTTTGAGATCATGTGTATAGACAGGAAGAAGAACGTTATTTTATAGCCTAGAGAGAACTATTGCGCAGGGAGTGACCAGAGGATCTGGCCGACACTCTGTACCCCGAGGAAATGCCAGACATACATATAATCAGACTGCAGCTGACACCATTAGTATTTGGACTATTCGCTGGCTGTTGAAGATGGGGACGGAGTACGTTGACAATATCCCGAGTGCCGTTATATGCCGCTTCTTGACTCAATTTACCTAACACAACTTAATTAATTAATTCACTCATTCATTAATTGGATTCAAGGATCACCAATGCGTATTGAGTGTAAGGTACGGTCATTAAAAACAGTAAAGGCAAACGGCTAGCACATTTGCCTGTCGTCCGATGGTCATGCGTTCAAATCTCCATCTAGGCGGTGTTTTGTTGTACAACTGACCAGGTTTCCAGGTCGAGACCCAACCAAAACTGTGCACTAGGAAATGTCCTAGAATTTAAAGACAGCTGACATGACATTGGTCACATGACCCACAGCGTGCCGATTGATCTATACAAATATGGAGCTAGCACCACATATCCACTACCACTCCAGGTGTGTGAAATGGGCTCTTCACTCACTAATGTGTTTGATCAAATCTATTTCTGCCATATGCTTCAATGACAGCTGATCAGTATCATGTCAATTGATTCCTAAGTTACATTGTCCCGCTAAACAACTTTTCGAAAATTTATCAACTGGCAAGTCAGGAAAAACAGGCTCACGCCTTGGTGATTGAACCGCGGATCTCTACATCGGTAGGTCATGACATTAATTACACAGCAATTTTTGCGAATAAAATAAATGACAATCAAAACGCTGTATTATTCTACACCATATTTCATTTTATAATATTCAACAGACGTATAATATACAACAGAAACAACATCAGAAACATGTACGTTGGAATAAATCGAAGAGCAGAAAAGTTATTTATAGGTTTTTACAGGCCGTTGCAATCAACTTTAGCATTGTTTGGCTGTTTGTGGTTACTAGATAATGTATAAGTTCAGTAGTTTGCCATTGATTTCTGAACCCCCGACACTCATACCATCGAAATCAACACAGGGCGGTCAGTTTCCAAAAAAAAAACAAAAAAACCCGTAGCTGATTTCTGATCCTCGACTTGGGATGTCGGAGAATTGTGAAACACGTTCACCGCCCCTGAACCACAACGCCAGCCTAACCGCAAGGTAAACAAGAATACAGAAGTTATGTAATTTTTATTGTCGAATTGTGGCTGGTTTCGTCACAGTAAAATATCCTATATTTTACAGATATTTTGAAGAAGTACAGTTCCCAGATTTAAATCGCCTACTCCCTCATCCAGTCTCTCCTCTCTCATTCTCTCTCAATAATGTTATCTTCCTGTCCTCCCCATTTCACATAGATGATTAAGAAAGAATATTGTTCTCATTTCGTGCTGACAGAGCTGAAAATGCTTTATACTCCTAATCAATATAAACTACGAACAATGTGATTTTTAAATTAAATTATGTGTGGGCAAGAGAGAGAGAGAGAGAGAGAGAGAGAGAGAGAGAGAGAGGGAGAGGGAGAGAGAGAGTGTGTGAGAGAGAGAGAGTGAGAGAGAGTGTATGTGTGAGAGAGAGAGTGTGTGTGTGTGAGAAAGAGAGTGTGAGAGAGAGAGTGTGTGTGTGTGTGAGAGAGAGAGTGTGTGTGAGAGAGAGTGAGAGAGATGGTGAGTGAGAGAGAGAGTGTGTGTGTGAGAGCGAGAGAGTGAGAGAGAGTGTGTGAGAGAGTGAGAGAGAGTGTGTGTGAGAGAGAGTGAGAGAGAGAGTGTGTGTGTGTGAGAGAGAGAGGAAAGAGAGAGTGTGTGAGAGAGAGAGAGTGAGAGATAGTGTGTGTGAGAGAGAGAGTGAGAGAGAGAGTGTGTGTGCGTGAGAGAGAGAGAGTGAGAGAGAGACATGCAGAGAGAGACAGGCAGAGAGAGAGACAGACAGACAGACAGATTTAGCGACAATAAGAGATAATGAGAGAGACAGATACACACAGAGAGAGAGAGAGAGAGAGAGAGAGAGAGAGAGAGAGAGAGAGACGACGGTGTTGGAATTTTATCGAAAGACGGCTAAAATGTAATTTATTACTTTGCGACTAAAATGCCAGAATTATAGATTCCATATGGAACAAACGGCTCCCTGGCCGAGGAGTTAGCAGCTTTCTCCGTTAACCCCGAATACTCTCGTGGATGACTGAGCGCACGAGAATTAGAAGCGGTTCGAGTCGCGCTAGTAACTTATGAGAGTATGGAGCCGGTCGCTCAGAAAGTCGTGGCGTGCTGATGAGCGTAATCTAGCCTAGGAATCAACATACAGCTGAAAGATGCTGGTGTTGACCGCAATGTCTTGAAACAGGATGGAAACGCGGGGAAAAAATATGGAACAAACGTTTAGTATCTCTTCTTTTAGAAGGAGCTAAATATACCTATTGTTTTCAATTCATATAGTTTCCACAGTAAGAACAACGAGTAAAATGTCATAGTTTGTGAGTTTTCTTTTAGTGTAACCGTCAAGTGAGTTTTCATGTTATATAATAGTGAGTGAATATTCATATAACATAATTCTGAGTAAATTTTCATAGGTTAGAACAGTGAGTGTGTATTAATACAATAACAGCGAGAGAGTTTTCATATAATAGAATAGTGAGTAAGTTTTCAAAAACCAACTTCTGTTGAACGCCAAAAGTTTACCGGTTGTCGCTTTCTCTTCTTCGACTCATTCTTATTTGCATTGGCAATATCACACGTCAATGAACGTATTCTTCCCAACTGCCTTAGACTGTCAAAAAGTACAGATGTGGACAGGGGATCTGCCAGGATTGTTTGCCGTGCCAGAAGATCAGATTTGCACAAGAGATTTGTCAGGATTACCTGTCATTCCTCACAGTCCTGCCTCAACTGGCAGATCGATCAGGTGTATTAGAATAAAGAGATGGGTTCCGCATTTGTCTCCTTTTGTGTACACATATTTAGCAATCTCCTTCATTCGGAGAGACTGTTCGTATTTGTCTCCAAGACATGTGCTTGGCGAAATGTCACAAAAGCTTTTCTCGTAACAGTACACACATACAATACTTCAATCCAGAATCGACATCACTGCAATCGGGCTATTCGTGCTCATGCTCCTCCGGCCTCTTAAAACAAAAAAAAAAAGCAACAACTAGAGAAGTGTTTCCATGCTGATTATTCCAGTAACAATTTGATTAAACTTCCGACTGGCTTTTCCTCAATGCTTTGAGTTTCCTCCAGGCCCTCTATTCCATCTCTTCTGAGGCATTATTTCCCAATATGGATACTCAGTTTGTGAAGTGTACTCTCCACCTTATCCTAGATATTTCGTTTGTTATTTTCCCATTATCTCTACCCCTTTTAATCTCGGAAGATAAGTTATAATTATGGCTTATCCCAGCCACACAATAATAACCCTGTGACTAAGTAAGCCAATTTTCTTTACGATATCACATGTACCATATCACATTTAGCACATCACATTTAGCTCATCACATTTACTACATAATATTTGCCACATAGCATTTACCACATCACATTACTACATCACATCTGCCTCGTCTAAATACCACATAATATTTACCACATCTCACTTACCACATCACATTTACCAAATCACATTTACCACACCACATTTACCACTTCATATTTACCACATCACATGCGTCTCTCACATTGATAGTAGTAGAGAAAAGCCCGCCTTATGATGTGAAACAAATAACACAGCTTAGGGTTTATGATGTGAAACAAATAACAAAGCCTAGGGCCTTATGATGTGAAATAAATAACACAGCTTAGGGTTTATGATGTGAAACAAACAACACAGCTTGGGGTTTATGATTTGAAACAAATAATACAGCTTAGGGTTCATTATGTGAAACAAACAACACAGCTTTGGGTATATGATGTGAAACAAATAACACTGCTTAGAGTTTATGATGTGAAACAAATAACACAACTTAGGATTTATGACGTAAAACAAAGAATACAGCTTAGGATTTATGATGTAAAATAAATAACACAACCATATAAAGAACAAATCGCAGTTAATCAAGAGGTGAAGAGAAGATACTGTTGTTGGATAAGACATGTATTGAGAACACCCGATAACTAGACATTCTCTTGTCTGAAACCAATAAAATATGATTTATTGAACCAATTTTACAATCAGCCAATTCTACTCTTCTTTGTTCAGTCGGTTGTGTTGACTCTCCACTGTCCTATGCAGACGAAATGGAACAAATAAATATCTCTACTTTCGCGCCTACTATTCCACCAGGTCATGTGATCGAATCCCTATTGTGCGACTAAACAAAAACATAATTACCTCAGGTTGAATCAGTCTAAAATGGATAACATGAAATATCTAGGAAAGTAATGGCGGCAGGTGTGATACTAACCACACAACTCATATAGTGTCGATTGGTCTATATACATATCTAGCTAGCTACATATACCCAATACATCTCTCACGTGTAAATATAGTGCGTATGTTTCGAAAGCTTTCCTACCGTTATCTTCAGATTTTTACAGACGTACCCAAAGCACAATTCCCGCAAAATACGTATTACACAAAATTAGGAAAAATACACCACACCGCAGTCTCCATATTGTTTTCAATGCTGATCACTTTAGGAATGGGACGCAGAGGTGTTTCCAAGGCACCAGGGTCGGGTTATATACTAGCCAAGACCTATTGACGCGTCCTCGCCGAGCGTCCTGGGCAACAGGTCCCTTCGGGGTCCTGGCTGAAGTCAATAGGATCGCCGATACCTCCGAAGTCGGAGAGTGTCTGCCTGTATGGCGAGGAACCACCAGTCTGCACACCAATAAGCCAGACGTGGGACAACGGATACTCACGCAAAACTCAGGTCCTGTATGACATCACACTGATGTTGGACAACAGGATGCCTTCATCCGACATACAGGACTTTGCGTTGGAGCTCAAGCCAATGAACACAAGCAAGCAAGCAGCAACTTTAGGAATGTTTACACTTACAATTTCTATTTAAATTGGGATTGCAATTCATTCGCAGACTAAATAAAGATTACTGTTTCTTATATTGGACGATTTTGATTTATTTTATTAATCGACAGCTCACTGGTCCGTAACCAGTCTGACTAGTGATGGATATCTAGCAGCTTGTCCCAATCCACACAGATGCTATAATACAGAAACAGTTGCACATTCATTTTACCCGAATATTAATATGAAAAAGGCACTGAATAATATACAGATTACTGTCAAAATATATCGAATCAGGTTGGAATATAAGCCAAGGACAACTTGAGCAAGGACTGTGGAAGAAGTGATAATGAAAATGGATCTGATTGTAGATACCCTACTAAAGTTGGTTACAAGTTGTACAAACTGGAGCCATTTTGGTGCGGCCCTGTAATCCGGCATCAGACGTAATAACACCTGATTGTTTGAATAGTCAGCAAAGAAAAACAAAATAAAGGAAAAAGACAAAGAATGCCGTCTAAGTGGAAGTAAACAGCATACAGGTATCACCCTGTTTCTTCGTCGTCTTCGTTTTCCCCTCTTACCCCTAATTGCGGCAAAGGCCCTGAACCAACTCACACCGAGCCGCCCAGTATTTTGTTATCACTCGCAGCTCCGTCCATGTTCTCCCCAAATATATCACCGCTGTCTTTAATTCTCTTCTCCGGGTGTTTTAGATTCCCACTATTTCGCTCGCTCTGTGGGTTCCAGACAAGAGAATGTCTAGTTATACTATTCCCGAGTTTTCTCAATGTGTTTCTTACCCAACAACAGTATCTTATCCTCACCTCTGGATTAACTGGGAGTTGTTCTTCCTGTGATAGCGCCAAACCAACGATTTATTTTGGTTTGGTCTGCCTCAAGAAAATATCTGGCAACGCCGGAAACGCCACTCTGAAACAAAGGGACCGGGGTCCATTGTTCCTTGTAGCAGCCAGCGGTGTGGGAAGGCAGGCGCTGGGGCCCTCTGTAGTTTTGTGGCCAGCCCGCTTTGAGACAAGATATGTGGGGTTTCCCATCTGTTCATCATTGAACAACATATGTCAGAGGAAAAATCTGAGTGGCTGACTAGTTAGTGTCAGTAGGCCTGGGTTCTTGGTGGGATAGTAAATTGTGTCACAACTCTTGTTTATGTCGCGTCTTGGGGTTTATGTTGTGTAACCTATGTTCTTGTAGTGCCTTATTGTCTGTGCAGTGTTGCTTGTGTCAAGGTTCTTTATTGTGTCAGTCTAACCAGCTATTGCTTGGAGCACCTGTGTTGTGGTACTTGGTGTACCCTGTTGTCTTAAGTGATGTTGATTGGTTGGGGGTTACCCACCGTTGTTGTTTGATATATACAGTTGTCTGTTGTATCTGTTATTGCAATGGGTTATCAAACATGTTCAGCTAGAGGAGATAAATAAAGAGCTATTTTTGTACTGTTTTTGATTCGTTTGTTTAGTCTCTTTTAGTTTTTACAGTCACTATTTCTACCACAGTCTAACACCTTAATCCAATGTCTGGGTCTCAAATATGACAGTCAGTCCAGAGTTGAGGCCCCTGCCTGAGATCTCGTATATCTTCTTATCTAATTACTATAATCTTTTTTTGTCGGTTGAGGCGGTGTGAGGTTCTCTCTCTTTTCACTATTTTTCTTCTTTGGCCGTAACGAAGTCAGAACTACTCTTTACCTCTTAGCACCGTAGTGAAGGAAGCATCAGTCTTTATGATTGTCTCCCTTTGTCTTTTACCATCGACTACAAAATGGCGACCCCGACGAGATATAGTGGCAGCCTTTGAATTGTTCTGTTAGGATTGTTTTAGTATCTAGTGATTGTTTTGTGTGATAGGTCAGTGTTTATGTTTGTGGTGTCCATTGTCTTTGAGTTGTGACATTAGAACCCAGGTTTGCTGCTGAGACGCCCCAGGCATTCCTGCACAAGAGAGGAGTCCCCTGTATGGTGAGTGGGCTCAGATAAATTGCCTCCTAGTACACTTTCGCTGTATCCTATCCAGAGCAAAGATGGCTCTGTCTTCAGCGTTAGGGACCGTAGCTCCCCTCCCAGTTGGTGCCCCTGACATCACAGGGCCCACTGGTGAAGTCAGGTACATAGTGGCACCTGTGAAGATAGAAGTACCTTGTTTTGGCCGGCAAGGTGGGCCAGCTGTTAAGAAGTATGTGAGGAAGGTGAGATCTGCCTGGAGGGCTGGTGCGGTGTGCGATGAAGATAAAGTGGACATTATTTGTGAAAGTGTTGCTCCCAGTGTGTGGGCGGAACTTGAACTTAGGTCAGCTTGTAATGACCCTGAGGAGATGCTGCAGACCATTCAGCAGGTGTATGGAGAGCAGCGCAGCATGGTGGAACTGGCTGCGGCTTTCTTTCAAGTAACACAAGATGCAGAGGAATCCATCATGGATTTCTCTCACCGGGTCCACAAAGCTTTTCGTTTGGTTCTGGAAGCACAGAGAAAGAGGGACATGGTTGCTTGGGATCCAGTGATCCTAAGAGACTGGTTTGTCACAAAACTACATAATGTTCTCAGCAGGAGAATGGCAGAGGAGAGGATATCGCAAGACCCATCAGTGACTTTCCTTTGTGTTAGAGACTTGGCTATGCGATGGGCTGGTGTGTCATTAGCTCCCAAAGTCTTGGCATACCAATATGTAAAACCTCAAGATTACAGTTCAGAGAGGTTGCCTAATGCCAGTGGTCGGTGTCAAGGGGTCCAGCATGATGATGTGGTGGTGGGGGAGCTTCAAGCTGAGCTAGGTCGGATGAGAGCCTTAGCTGATTCGTTGCTGCAGCCCAAGGTACAACGCAAGAGGTGCAATGTTTGTCGAAACCGCACCCACCTCCAGAACAAGTGTCCGAAGAGAAGGGTTAGTGTTATTCAGAACCCCTCTGGAGTCAATTGTAGCAAAGCATTTGCCAACGTAAGCCACCGAGACCAGCAGGGCCTTAAGCGACAACAGAGTCCTCCCCAGGTTGATCCTTCTAAAGGATCAGCCCCAGCAGTTCAGGTGGGTGCAGTGTCAACTTCTGATAGCCGGATGGTTATGCGTGGCAACCAGAGAAATTTCTTTCGCAGGAAGAGGCGGAGGAAGAGGGGACGAGTGAAGTCTCCTGGTGTCAGTGTGGTCGACCAGTTAGATGTTAGAAATGTGACAGGTGGACCGCGTATTGTGACTGGTGTGGGCCAAAATGTTCTGCATACCGATATGTCAACCCGTGACTTTCTGAAAAAGGGGATTGTGAAAGACCACCAGCAAGAACTTTTGCCCGTTAGACATGGTTGTGAAAGATAGAGACGGTTTTCATCTGTTTAGGAATCCCAGTCTTTTGGATTGACAGCCTTGGTGTAGTTAGTTAATTAAGCAGTTATGCTTTGCTGTTTTTATGTATTATAATTGCAGGTAGATGGTGTCATGTGATGACATGTCTTTCTTTTAGAGTGCAAGAACACCAGGCAGACCAGGTGAAAGGGGTGGTTCTGTTGTTCATGTGGTGTTGTCATTACCATCATGTCCAGTAAGAGAGTAACTTCCAGAGTGAATTCATGAGGTGGGATATTATTGAAATAACAATGTTTTGTTGGCCCGGTATATTTTCCTTTATGTTTAGATTCAGGTTACAGGCGACACATGATGAAATGTTCTTTTTAGTGTAGAGATACAGGTTGATAGAAAAACAAGTCATTTAGGTACCACAGTAGCTGCAGGAAGCTTATATTTGAAGAGACAAATGGTATTATTTTTAAATACATTTTGTGTTGAATTTCCAGAGTTAAATGAAGTAGTAACCAATATAAAGGTTACTTGTTTAATGTTTATGTAGCTTTTATGTTTAATTATTTTTATGTAAGAAGTGAGGGTTGTATTCATTTTGTTATGATTGGTGCTCTTATAGCAAAAGAGCTATTTTTCATCACTGATATTATTTTAATCATTAGTACCAACAACTGAGTTAGTATAGTTTATACTTTTGTGTTCAGATTATTGGTATTTGGAACTGACTGATGCCTGGTGATGTAATCTACACTGTTTCACATTGTAAGTGATGTATGAAAAGAAAAAGACTATTTTTTTTTAGTGGTACTCTTCAGGGATATAACCAGCAGTTTAGGTTTTGGATGTGGTAACATGTGACATAGATTTGTTATGCCTATGTCATTTCGATGGCGGTTTGTGTGTAAATTTAAATGAATCCTTGTTTCATTGATGATTATTTTTGGATGAGGTCACAGGTGGCTTTATTTTTTTTTTGGGCGTTGGTAATTTTGATGATGGTTTATGTGTAGATGTTAACTTGTAAAGAGATAGTTGGGGTAAGGGGATACGATAGTCCATTCCTTTTGACGGGACGTCAAAAAAAGTAAGGGGTTGGATATGTGATAGCGCCAAACCAACGATTTATTTTGGTTTGGTCTGCCTCAAGAAAATATCTGGCAACGCCGGAAACGCCACTCTGAAACAAAGGGACCGGGGTCCATTGTTCCTTGTAGCAGCCAGCGGTGTGGGAAGGCAGGCGCTGGGGCCCTCTGTAGTTTTGTGGCCAGCCCGCTTTGAGACAAGATATGTGGGGTTTCCCATCTGTTCATCATTGAACAACATATGTCAGAGGAAAAATCTGAGTGGCTGACTAGTTAGTGTCAGTAGGCCTGGGTTCTTGGTGGGATAGTAAATTGTGTCACAACTCTTGTTTATGTCGCGTCTTGGGGTTTATGTTGTGTAACCTATGTTCTTGTAGTGCCTTATTGTCTGTGCAGTGTTGCTTGTGTCAAGGTTCTTTATTGTGTCAGTCTAACCAGCTATTGCTTGGAGCACCTGTGTTGTGGTACTTGGTGTACCCTGTTGTCTTAAGTGATGTTGATTGGTTGGGGGTTACCCACCGTTGTTGTTTGATATATACAGTTGTCTGTTGTATCTGTTATTGCAATGGGTTATCAAACATGTTCAGCTAGAGGAGATAAATAAAGAGCTATTTTTGTACTGTTTTTGATTCGTTTGTTTAGTCTCTTTTAGTTTTTACAGTCACTATTTCTACCACAGTCTAACACCTTAATCCAATGTCTGGGTCTCAAATATGACAGTCAGTCCAGAGTTGAGGCCCCTGCCTGAGATCTCGTATATCTTCTTATCTAATTACTATAATCTTTTTTTGTCGGTTGAGGCGGTGTGAGGTTCTCTCTCTTTTCACTATTTTTCTTCTTTGGCCGTAACGAAGTCAGAACTACTCTTTACCTCTTAGCACCGTAGTGAAGGAAGCATCAGTCTTTATGATTGTCTCCCTTTGTCTTTTACCATCGACTACATTCCTGCGCCCTACATGTTTTGATAGAACAAGCCTGTTTACGTAGTTTTATTCCACCCACATGTGCATCTGGATGCCATTAAAATATGTCCAAAAAAAATGTTATGGCAGCCTGGAGTACTTGCGAGAAACTGATTTTTGTTCACAGCAATCATGTTGTTTGAGAATGTACTAAGAAAAAAATAAGATAAACGTCACGATTAAGTTTTCACCGTCCCGTTTTTAGGCGGGCAAAACTGTGATTGCAACGGTAATTTGTCCGGCAGTTCCAAACTTATTACAGAACAGTTTAAGGCGGACAATTATGCTGATTCTTGATACTGCCTCCTGCCATTCTATTTCACTTACAGACTTGTGTGAAAGTGTCTAGGTGAATTTTCACCACCAACGATGACATTGTAGTAGCAATCCATGAACCAGGATTTCTCAAATGCTACCAAGGAATAGTTTATTGGATTAAATCCCCCATAGGAAGTTTAGACTCTAAAGTGACAGGATGCTCTAATTATTGAATTTAGTTTTTATTCTCCATCTTCATCCACCTTTATACGCCAATATGAATCAGTCAAATGAAAGCAATATTTAACTGAAGCTTGTTAACATCTCCATAACGTTTGTCACGAAATGGAATGGGTTACGCCAAAATACTTTTGTCTGTTCTGCATATGCTGGGCACTCCGATAACAAACGCTTAGCTGTCACATTACCAGTGTCACTGTCACAATTATCACTATCGTCTATCTTTAGTTTATTAACCACATATTACTTCAGTTGTTGTGTTTTGTGCAGAATCTGAAGATTATTACTGGTTCTTTTCGGTTGAGTTGACAATATGCAGCATCTGTTTGGTGGCCTGGATGCTCTGGGTTCTTCTTGGTTTTATAATTGCTTCTTATAAATCTCCTGGCCTCATCATAGGTTATGTCAGTATCAGGCTGAGGTATTCTTCCACTTTTCTTTGCCAATCTGTCGGCTTCTTCATTTTCAGGTATGTTGCAATGTGAAGGAAGCCTTTGTATTACAACTCTGCTGGATTTCGGGCACATTGATTTTGAAAAAAAACATGCACCTTTAAACACGCAAGCCCAAATATTAATCAGTCATAGAAAGACGTGAAATAAAACTACTTGAGAAAATGTGGAAGATCTTTTACTTGAAAGTCACAATGATTATCGTGGCATGTAAAACTGTCATGGACATTGACATCGAAGCAGCTGCTTCTGGACGACACCTTAATTTTGAAAACGGTGACATTGAATAGTTCCAGAATAAATGGATTACAATTATTAACAATAACTAAGATGAAATGATTTCATTAAATCGAACAACAGCTAACATACGGTAGAGAGTAATCAAACGAGTGTGAAGATGAATACAACGTCGTACACGAATTAACATTACCAGAACCGAGTGAAATGTCTGGACATTTAGAATCCATTATACAAGATTAATGTGTGCAAACGTCAACAGAAGCGTACATGTCTGACAATTTCAGGGGGATCAAATCACGAGTTGTGCACAGTTTATGGCATAATGAAAACCCTTTTTAAGTACATTTCTGTCTCTGTGTCTCACTCTGTCTGTCAGTCTCTCGGTCTCTGTCTTCCCCCACCCCCCCCCCTCTCTCTCTCTCTCTCTCTCTCTCTCTCTGTCTATATATATATATATATATATATATATATATATATATATATGCAGGCAGGCAGGCAGGCAGGCAGACAGACAGACAGACAGACAGACAGACAGACAGATAGATAGATAGATAGATAGATAGATAGATAGATAGATAGATAGATAGATAGATAGATAGATAGATAGATAGATAGATAGATAGATAGATAGATAGATAGATAGATAGATAGATAGATAGATAGATATCATAATTATGTGCCATCCGATAATTGTGGGCGGTCATGTTTCGCCATCCATTACGATCACCAGAATCGTGGATCAGCTCTGTGTTATTGTCTCGACCATACCACGTGGTCAACCCATCCAGGTATTTACTTCTCTGCTGTTTCCCTTATCCATTTCCCTTCAGTGTTGTCTGTTGTCACTAAGTTCTCCAATTTATTTCTTCTCATAACGAGTCCAACAGTTGTTCAGCATGTCAAATGGATAAGAAAGCGTGTTCTTAAACATCCGGTGTGCTGATGCCGGGGACAGGGGTTCAACCCCTGCACCGGACAGTTGGACTAAAATGCTGGCCTCTCGTCCTTGACTTGGTAATGTAAATTACAAATACCCCTGAAGTCGGAGTGGGTTCGCCTGATGGCGAGGGACACTGTTAATAGGGAAAGCTAATCCACACGCAAAATTCAGTTCAGCACTACTAGAAGTAGTGTGTGGACTACGCTTGTATTCAAAGCGAGGGATCGAAAAAAAAAAACTGTGTCCAACAAATTGTGACTGTATATAGAAATATAGGGTGACCTAGAGCACAAAGCCGACTAGTCTATACAAATATGAGTCAAGAACCATATCCTCAGTGCGCATAAGCCGTACGCTTGAGTCCTTTACTTACCTACATACTCACTAAAACACAGATAGAAGAGAATTAGAGACCAATGAATAATGTGGGACAGTCACGAAATGAACTACACAGAGGATATGAGGGTCTGATGTTAACACATGACAGCCTGTACACATTTGGGGACGGAGGGTGGAGGAATAAATTATGTTAATATTACACCGATCACTTTTCTTCCTGGCACCCATTTTAGGCTGAGAAGTCCTGGGAAACCAGGTCAATTAAAAAAAAAAAAAACAATCCCGACTCTATGGGGATTCGAATATATCACTACGGGATAGGCTTGCTAGCCACAGGCCTACCACGGGTCCTAGACACATTTATATAGAACATATACAGAACAGGTTAAATCATGTATAGAAATGTATTCTTATTTTCTGACAGACTGCTTCACTTTTACAACATGTAAACACTCTCTGCCTGGGATCAAGGGTAAAATAACCCCAGCTAAAACATCTGAAAAACAACACTGAAAATAAAGGTCTGGTATTTCAGAAATATTCTGTATTGAATAATTTTTAATGACGCTATCGTTTGATAGGCTCTATCAATTCGGGTCTGTGGCTGTGGGGAGAGGGGAGGACGCAGACAGGAAGAACTTGTGAAATATTGAGAAGGGGCATAAACAGTCCCATGGGAATTTGTCTGGAGTAAAGCTGGGGTCAGACGTTGCGTGCTGCCTTTCCGCCAACGGAGGGAGTGATGAATGGGGTCTCTGCTGGAAGATGTGCCGGAGTATAAGAATGATAAATTGTTCCGGATAATGTTGCTGAAAGGTGTGGGATATTGTGGAAAGGTGTGGAATGTTGTGGAATGTTATGGAAAGGTGTGGACACATGTGGACAAGGTGAAAGGTAAAAATGCACTTTTCGGCGTTAACATTATAGGACTCACAGATAGAAGTAAACGTCAGCAGACACACTAGACAACAGAACGGTGGCATACTCAAGGCACACAGTGTACGAAGTTACATCAACGATACGTCGTTGCCAGGCTTGTTGAGTTAGTGTGGCTTGATGCAGACGTGGCTGGACGTCATTGTCTCCTAAGAGTAGCAATAATTACCTCCTAGTTTATCATTCTTGTTACTTTGATATTCACAAAAGTTTCCGAGGGTATAAAACTACATTGCTTAACAGAAAGCCATTGATTTGTCATCTCTCTCTCTCTCTCTCTCTCTCTCTCTCTCTCTATCTCTCACTCTCTCTCTCTCTCTCTCTTACTCTCTCATCCATTCTCTCTCTTTATATATATATATATATATATATATATATATATATATATATATATATATATATATATATATAAATATACATACATACAGATGGAGAGAGAGAGAGAGAGAGAGAGAGAGAGAGAGAGAGAGAGAGAGAGAGAGAGAGAGAGACAGTGAAATATGACAAAAAAGGAGCGGGTGGGTTGGTGTAGCGGTTAGGACTTTACGTTGACAATAGCATGAGCGCTTTCGGATGAGGTTTCGATGCCAGCTCTCGAAGTTCGCTCCGGGAGCGAAAGACTTCGTCTCCTTTTGTTCGCCGGAAATTATTGTCTGTACCTGCAATGTTGTCTCGTGTATATACTTCATTGTCTTTTTCATGTTCACTGACTGGTGCATAGAGTTTATCTTCCACTAATTTTTCTAGGCCGGAAGGCGTGTCTAGATATTCGGGACAGTTTTGGGATATGTTGTCGCTATCTGCGGAGCCAATCAACATGCGGATAGAGAGACATTTCAAAATACTTACAGGAGAAAAGCTGTTCACAGAACAAGCCACTAGATGATGATGATGTCGAAATGCCGGAACCTACGAAACGAAGTATTCTAAAATGCGAAGCTAAAATAGAATAATAAAATAATGTTGTATCATTTCATGGTTTCATACATCTACAACATATAAACATACATCATGAATTAAATGAGATGGAACATCTGTTAACTGTGTAGGGTGGATATTGCAACTGAACACGCGTTCCCCTTTGATGTGAAATCATCCAGAGAAAATCATTCAGTTTGTTTAGAAGAGTGAAAGAAACGTACAATAAAACAGGAGTAAACATGTTTAGTTCAAGTTTTGGTTGATTTAATACGTTTAAAAAATGTGTTTTATTGCTATCAAGTGTCCTGACAAATGGCGTGGACGATCATGCTTTTCCACACATAGCAATTTACATCAGAATGTAGCATTTTATTAACATGGATAACTTGAAAACATTTGTGAACTAATATAATTTATGTGGGCCTAGATATCTCAGTATATACATCACTTCGGTCTGTGTGGCAGGTCGAGTAAATGGCTGAAGTGATGGATGTGTTTCTGTAGCTATGACCAGACTGCAAGGTCGTCATGTCACGGGGTCAAGCTAGACAAGAGCGCCATGAGGGGAAGCAAAGACAAATGGCGACTCAACACAGAACTGGTGTCGTCGCTGCACGCTGAGGGAGATGCTGAGGGTGGGATCTGAGCACTTATGGACTAATAGTTTCATGTGAAATGCAATGAAGATGGCCTGTTGAAGGTTAGTTAGTTAATTAGTTAGCTAGCTGCTAACTAACTTACTAACTAACTAACTAACCAACCGACCAACCAACCAACCAACCAACCAACCACCCACCCACCAACCAACTAACCAGCTAATTAACTAACTAGTTAACTAACTAACAAACTAGTTATAGCTAGCTAGCTAACGTAACTAACTAACTAGCTATATTTATAGCTAGCTAGCAACAGCTATAGCTACAGCTAACTAAACTAATTAACTAACTATAGCAAGCTATCAAGTAATTAACTAACTATATCTATAAATAAGTAGCTTGCTAATTAATTAACTAGCTAACCAGCTAATTAGCTAGCCAGACATCTACCAAACTAGATACACCAATAGTGTCCTTCCTGCCTTACGTCGGTTTGGTCACAGATCACCCTAAGCAGCATGTCTGAGCAGTTGTGTGTGGAGCATCACACCTGCAAATGGCCATGCCACATAGTTTTGAGGTATACTGTAGTTAAAGGGGCTTACAATCGTGTTACTAGCAGAAAGTGAGCAAGAGTTACAAGACCTATGGAACAAGTATACAGGCGCTGTGCAGAATGTGGCTTAGATATTAACATCCACAAAACAAAAACTATGATAATTAGCAGTGAAAAGGAAAGGTCATCAATGAACATCACAGTAAAGGAGGAGATACTAGAACAAGTAACAAGTTTCTCCTATCTTGGACATACAATAACAGATGATGGCAGAAGTGCTAGAAATCAAAAAGAGAATAGGAATGGTCAAAAATGCTTTAAACGGCATGAAATCAGTAGTAATATCTAGAGAGATTAATAACGCATTAAAAATGAGAATTGTCAAAAGCTACGTACTTTCAACGCTACTGTATGGTTTAGCCAGTATAGCTCCGTCTGATTCCACTAGACGTGCCTGCCAAAAACGTAGCACAAAGTGCGAAATCCACAGCTCCAGCGACGACCCCCACTACCGTCTCTGAGAAAACTGTACTCGTGAACCGAACGACGGAGTGCGGAATCGAACCCAAACAATTTGGAGCGCGAGACAGGCGGGTTAACTACTTCACCATGCGGGCTAACTACTTCACAAGGCGGGCTAACTACTTCACCAGGCGGGTTAACTACTTCACCAGGCGGGCTAACTACTTCACCAGGCGGGTTAACTACTTCACCAGGCGTGCTAACTACTTCACCAAGCGGGCTAACTACTTCACCAGGCGGGTTAACTACTTCACCAGGCGGGCTAACTACTTCACCAGGCGGGTTAACTACTTCACCAGGCGGGCTAACTACTTCACCAGGCGGGTTAACTACTTCACCAGGCGTGCTACCTACTTCACAAGGCGGGCTAACTACTTCACCAGGCGGGTTAACTACTTCACCAGGCGGGCTAACTACTTCACCAGGCGGGTTAACTACTTTACCAGGCGGGCTAACTACTTCACCAGGCGTGCTAACTACTTCACCAGGCGGGCTAACAACTTCACCAGGCGGGCTAACTACTTCACCAGGCGGGCTAACAACTTCACCAGGCGTGCTAACTACTTCACCAGGCGGGCTAACTACTTCACCAGGCGGGCTAACTACTTTACCAGGCGGGGTAACAACTTCACCAGGCGGGCTAACTACTTCACCAGGCGTGCTAACTACTTTACCAGGCGTGCTAACTACTTCACCAGGCGTGCTAACTACTTCACCAGGCGGGTTAACTACTTCACCAGGCGGGCTAACTACTTCACCAGGCGGGTTAACTACTTTACCAGGCGGGTTAACTACTACACCAGGCGGGTTAACTACTTCACCAGGCGGATTAACTACTTTACCAGGCGGGCTAACTACTTCACCAGGCGTGCTAACTACTTCACCAGGCGGGCTAACAACTTTCACCAGGCGGGCTAACTACTTCACCAGGCGGGCTAACAACTTCACCAGTCGTGCTAACTACTTCACCAGGCGGGCTAACTACTTCACCAGGCGGGCTAACAACTTCACCAGGCGTGCTAACTACTTCACCAGGCGTGCTAACTACTTCACCAGGCGGGCTAACAACTTCACCAGGCGGGCTAACAACTTCACCAGGCGTGCTAACTACTTCACCAGGCGGGCTAACAACTTCACCAGGCGGGCTAACTACTTCACCAGGCGTGCTAACTACTTCACCAGGCGGGCTAACTACTTCACCAGGCGGGCTAACAACTTCACCAGGCGTGCTAACTACTTCACCAGGCGGGCTAACAACTTCACCAGGCGGGCTAACTACTTCACCAGGCGTGCTAACTACTTTACCAGGCGGGCTAACTACTTCACCAGGCGTGCTAACTACTTCACCAGGCGGGCTAACAACTTCACCAGACGGGCTAACTACTTCACCAGGCGGGCTAACTACTTCACCAGGCTGGTTAACTACTTCATCGGGCGGGTTAACTACTTCACCGGGCGTGCTAACTACTTCACCAGGCGGGCTAACAACTTCACCAGGCGGGCTAACAACTTCACCAGGCGTGCTAACTACTTCACCAGGAGGGCTAACTACTTCACCAGGCGGGTTAACTACTTCACCAGGCGGGCTAACAACTTCACCAGGCGGGCTAACAACTTCACCAGGCGTGCTAACTACTTCACAAGGCGGGCTAACTACTTCAGCAGGCGGGCTAACAACTTCACCAGGCGTGCTAACTACTTCACCAGGCGGGCTAACAACTTCACCAGGCGGGCTAACTACTTCACCAGGCGTGCTAACTACTTTACCAGGCGGGTTAACAACTTCACCAGGCGGGCTAGCTACTTCACAAGGCGGGCTAACAACTTCACCAGACGGGCTAACAACTTCACCAGGCGTGCTAACTACTTCACCAGACGGGCTAACAACTTCACCAGGCGTGCTAACTACTTCACCAGGCGGGCTAACTACTTCACCAGGCTGGTTAACTACTTCACCAGGCGGGCTAACAACTTCACCAGGCGGGCTAACAACTTCACCAGGCGTGCTAACTACTTCACCAGGCGGGCTAAAAACTTCACCAGGCGGGCTAACAACTTCACCAGGCGTGCTAACTACTTCACCAGGCGGGCTAACAACTTCACCAGACGGGCTAACTACTTCACCAGGCGTGCTAACTACTTTACCAGGCGGGCTAACTACTTCACCAGGCGGGTTAACTACTTCACCAGGCGTGCTAACTACTTCACCGGGCGGGCTAACAACTTCACCAGACGGGCTAACTACTTCACCAGGCGTGCTAACTACTTCACCAGGCGGGCTAACAACTTCACCAGGCGTTCTAACTACTTCACCAGGCGGGCTAACAACTTCACCAGGCGTGCTAACTACTTCACCAGGCGGGCTAACAACTTCACCAGGCGGGCTAACTACTTCACCAGGCGGGTTAACTACTTTACCAGGCGGGCTAACTACTTCACCAGGCGGATTAACTACTTCACCAGGCGTGCTAACTACTTCACCAGGCGGGCTAACAACTTCACCAGACGGGCTAACTACTTCACCAGGCGGGCTAACTGCTTCACCAGGCTGGCTAACTACTTCATCGGGTGGGTTAACTACTTCACCAGGCGTGCTAACTACTTCACCAGGCGTGCTAACTACTTCACCAGGCGTGCTAACTACTTCACCAGGCGTGCTAACTACTTCACCAGGCGTGCTAACTACTTCACCAGGCGGGTTAACTACTTCACCAGGCGGGCTAACTACTTCACCAGGCGGGTTAACTACTTTACCAGGCGGGTTAACTACTTCACCAGGCGGGTTAACTACTTCACCAGGCGGATTAACTACTTTACCAGGCGGGCTAACTACTTCACCAGGCGTGCTAACTACTTCACCAGGCGGGCTAACAACTTTCACCAGGCGGGCTAACTACTTCACCAGGCGGGCTAACAACTTCACCAGTCGTGCTAACTACTTCACCAGGCGGGCTAACTACTTCACCAGGCGGGCTAACAACTTCACCAGGCGTGCTAACTACTTCACCAGGCGTGCTAACTACTTCACCAGGCGGGCTAACAACTTCACCAGGCGGGCTAACAACTTCACCAGGCGTGCTAACTACTTCACCAAGCGGGCTAACAACTTCACCAGGCGGGCTAACTACTTCACCAGGCGTGCTAACTACTTCACCAGGCGGGCTAACTACTTCACCAGGCGGGCTAACAACTTCACCAGGCGTGCTAACTACTTCACCAGGCGGGCTAACAACTTCACCAGGCGGGCTAACTACTTCACCAGGCGTGCTAACTACTTTACCAGGCGGGCTAACTACTTCACCAGGCGTGCTAACTACTTCACCAGGCGGGCTAACAACTTCACCAGACGGGCTAACTACTTCACCAGGCGGGCTAACTACTTCACCAGGCTGGTTAACTACTTCATCGGGCGGGTTAACTACTTCACCGGGCGTGCTAACTACTTCACCAGGCGGGCTAACAACTTCACCAGGCGGGCTAACAACTTCACCAGGCGTGCTAACTACTTCACCAGGCGGGCTAACTACTTCACCAGGCGGGTTAACTACTTCACCAGGCGGGCTAACAACTTCACCAGGCGGGCTAACAACTTCACCAGGCGTGCTAACAACTTCACCAGGCGTGCTAACTACTTCACCAGGAGGGCTAACTACTTCACCAGGCGGGTTAACTACTTCACCAGGCGGGCTAACAACTTCACCAGGCGGGCTAACAACTTCACCAGGCGTGCTAACTACTTCACAAGGCGGGCTAACTACTTCAGCAGGCGGGCTAACAACTTCACCAGGCGTGCTAACTACTTCACCAGGCGGGCTAACAACTTCACCAGGCGGGCTAACTACTTCACCAGGCGTGCTAACTACTTTACCAGGCGGGTTAACAACTTCACCAGGCGGGCTAGCTACTTCACAAGGCGGGCTAACAACTTCACCAGACGGGCTAACAACTTCACCAGGCGTGCTAACTACTTCACCAGACGGGCTAACAACTTCACCAGGCGTGCTAACTACTTCACCAGGCGGGCTAACTACTTCACCAGGCGGGTTAACTACTTCACCAGGCGGGCTAACAACTTCACCAGGCGGGCTAACAACTTCACCAGGCGTGCTAACTACTTCACCAGGCGGGCTAAAAACTTCACCAGGCGGGCTAACAACTTCACCAGGCGTGCTAACTACTTCACCAGGCGGGCTAACAACTTCACCAGACGGGCTAACTACTTCACCAGGCGTGCTAACTACTTTACCAGGCGGGCTAACTACTTCACCAGGCGGGTTAACTACTTCACCAGGCGTGCTAACTACTTCACCGGGCGGGCTAACAACTTCACCAGACGGGCTAACTACTTCACCAGGCGTTCTAACTACTTCACCAGGCGGGCTAACAACTTCACCAGGCGTGCTAACTACTTCACCAGGCGGGCTAACAACTTCACCAGGCGGGCTAACTACTTCACCAGGCGGGTTAACTACTTTACCAGGCGGGCTAACTACTTCACCAGGCGGATTAACTACTTCACCAGGCGTGCTAACTACTTCACCAGGCGGGCTAACAACTTCACCAGACGGGCTAACTACTTCACCAGGCGGGCTAACTGCTTCACCAGGCTGGCTAACTACTTCATCGGGTGGGTTAACTACTTCACCAGGCGTGATAACTACTTCACCAGGCGTGCTAACTACTTCACCAGGCGTGCTAACTACTTCACCAGGCGTGCTAACTACTTCACCAGGCGTGCTAACTACTTCACCAGGCGGGTTAACTACTTCACCAGGCGGGCTAACTACTTCACCAGGCGGGTTAACTACTTTACCAGGCGGGTTAACTACTTCACCAGGCGGGTTAACTACTTCACCAGGCGGATTAACTACTTTACCAGGCGGGCTAACTACTTCACCAGGCGTGCTAACTACTTCACCAGGCGGGCTAACAACTTTCACCAGGCGGGCTAACTACTTCACCAGGCGGGCTAACAACTTCACCAGTCGTGCTAACTACTTCACCAGGCGGGCTAACTACTTCACCAGGCGGGCTAACAACTTCACCAGGCGTGCTAACTACTTCACCAGGCGTGCTAACTACTTCACCAGGCGGGCTAACAACTTCACCAGGCGGGCTAACAACTTCACCAGGCGTGCTAACTACTTCACCAAGCGGGCTAACAACTTCACCAGGCGGGCTAACTACTTCACCAGGCGTGCTAACTACTTCACCAGGCGGGCTAACTACTTCACCAGGCGGGCTAACAACTTCACCAGGCGTGCTAACTACTTCACCAGGCGGGCTAACAACTTCACCAGGCGGGCTAACTACTTCACCAGGCGTGCTAACTACTTTACCAGGCGGGCTAACTACTTCACCAGGCGTGCTAACTACTTCACCAGGCGGGCTAACAACTTCACCAGACGGGCTAACTACTTCACCAGGCGGGCTAACTACTTCACCAGGCTGGTTAACTACTTCATCGGGCGGGTTAACTACTTCACCGGGCGTGCTAACTACTTCACCAGGCGGGCTAACAACTTCACCAGGCGGGCTAACAACTTCACCAGGCGTGCTAACTACTTCACCAGGCGGGCTAACTACTTCACCAGGCGGGTTAACTACTTCACCAGGCGGGCTAACAACTTCACCAGGCGGGCTAACAACTTCACCAGGCGTGCTAACTACTTCACAAGGCGGGCTAACTACTTCAGCAGGCGGGCTAACAACTTCACCAGGCGTGCTAACTACTTCACCAGGCGGGCTAACAACTTCACCAGGCGGGCTAACTACTTCACCAGGCGTGCTAACTACTTTACCAGGCGGGTTAACAACTTCACCAGGCGGGCTAGCTACTTCACAAGGCGGGCTAACAACTTCACCAGACGGGCTAACAACTTCACCAGGCGTGCTAACTACTTCACCAGGCGGGCTAACAACTTCACCAGGCGTGCTAACTACTTCACCAGGCGGGCTAACTACTTCACCAGGCGGGTTAACTACTTCACCAGGCGGGCTAACAACTTCACCAGGCGGGCTAACAACTTCACCAGGCGTGCTAACTACTTCACCAGGCGGGCTAAAAACTTCACCAGGCGGGCTAACAACTTCACCAGGCGTGCTAACTACTTCACCAGGCGGGCTAACAACTTCACCAGACGGGCTAACTACTTCACCAGGCGTGCTAACTACTTTACCAGGCGGGCTAACTACTTCACCAGGCGGGTTAACTACTTCACCAGGCGTGCTAACTACTTCACCGGGCGGGCTAACAACTTCACCAGACGGGCTAACTACTTCACCAGGCGTGCTAACTACTTCACCAGGCGGGCTAACAACGTCACCAGGCGTGCTAACTACTTCACCAGGCGGGCTAACAACTTCACCAGGCGTGCTAACTACTTCACCAGGCGGGCTAACAACTTCACCAGGCGGGCTAACTACTTCACCAGGCGGGTTAACTACTTTACCAGGCGGGCTAACTACTTCACCAGGCGGATTAACTACTTCACCAGGCGTGCTAACTACTTCACCAGGCGGGCTAACAACTTCACCAGACGGGCTAACTACTTCACCAGGCGGGCTAACTGCTTCACCAGGCTGGCTAACTACTTCATCGGGTGTGTTAACTACTTCACCAGGCGTGCTAACTACTTCACCAGGCGGGCTAACAACTTCACCAGGCGGGCTAACTACTTCACCAGGCGGGTTAACTACTTCACGAGGCTGGCTAACTACTTCATCGGGCGGGTTAACTACTTCAAAAGGCGGGCTAACTACTTCACCAGGCGGGCTAACTACTTCACGAGGCTGGCTAACTACTTCATCCGGCGGGTTTACTACTTCAAAAGGCGGGCTAACTACTTCACCAGGCGTGCTAACTACTTCACCAGGCGGGCTAACAACTTCAACAGGCGGGCTAACAACTTCACCAGGCGTGCTAACTACTTCACCAAGCGGGCTAATAACTTCACCAGGCGGGCTAACTACTTCACCAGGCGTGCTAACTACTTCACCAGGCGGGCTAACTACTTCACCAGGCGGGCTAACAACTTCACCAGGCGTGCTAACTACTTCACCAGGCGGGCTAACAACTTCACCAGGAGGGCTAACTACTTCACCAGGCGTGCTAACTACTTTACCAGGCGGGCTAACTACTTCACCAGGCGTGCTAACTACTTCACCAGGCGGGCTAACAACTTCACCAGACGGGCTAACTACTTCACCAGGCGGGCTAACTACTTCACCAGGCTGGTTAACTACTTCATCGGGCGGGTTAACTACTTCACCGGGCGTGCTAACTATTTCACCAGGCGGGCTAACAACTTCACCAGGCGGGCTAACAACTTCACCAGGCGTGCTAACTACTTCACCAGGCGGGCTAACTACTTCACCAGGCGGGTTAACTACTTCACCAGGCGGGCTAACAACTTCACCAGGCGGGCTAACAACTTCACCAGGCGTGCTAACTACTTCACAAGGCGGGCTAACTACTTCAGCAGGCGGGCTAACAACTTCACCAGGCGTGCTAACTACTTCACCAGGCGGGCTAACAACTTCACCAGGCGGGCTAACTACTTCACCAGGCGTGCTAACTACTTTACCAGGCGGGTTAACAACTTCACCAGGCGGGCTAGCTACTTCACAAGGCGGGCTAACAACTTCACCAGACGGGCTAACAACTTCACCAGGCGTGCTAACTACTTCACCAGGCGGGCTAACAACTTCACCAGGCGTGCTAACTACTTCACCAGGCGGGCTAACTACTTCACCAGGCGGGTTAACTACTTCACCAGGCGGGCTAACAACTTCACCAGGCGGGCTAACAACTTCACCAGGCGTGCTAACTACTTCACCAGGCGGGCTAAAAACTTCACCAGGCGGGCTAACAACTTCACCAGGCGTGCTAACTACTTCACCAGGCGGGCTAACAACTTCACCAGACGGGCTAACTACTTCACCAGGCGTGCTAACTACTTCACCAGGCGGGTTAACTACTTTACCAGGCGGGCTAACTACTTCACCAGGCGGATTAACTACTTCACCAGGCGTGCTAACTACTTCACCAGGCGGGCTAACAACTTCACCAGACGGGCTAACTACTTCACCAGGCGGGCTAACTGCTTCACCAGGCTGGCTAACTACTTCATCGGGTGTGTTAACTACTTCACCAGGCGTGCTAACTACTTCACCAGGCGGGCTAACAACTTCACCAGGCGGGCTAACTACTTCACCAGGCGGGCTAACTACTTCACGAGGCTGGCTAACTACTTCATCGGGCGGGTTAACTACTTCAAAAGGCGGGCTAACTACTTCACCAGGCGGGCTAACTACTTCACGAGGCTGGCTAACTACTTCATCCGGCGGGTTTACTACTTCAAAAGGCGGGCTAACTATTTCACCAGGCGGGTTAACTACTTCACCAGGCGGGCTAGCTACTTCACCAGGCGGGCTAATTACTTCATCGGGCGGGTTAACTACTTCACCATTCGTGCTAACTACTTCACAAGGCGGGCTAACAACTTCACCAGGCGGGCTAACAACTTCACCAGGCTGGCTAATTACTTCATCGGGCGGGTTAACAACTTCACCAGGCGGGTGTTCCTCCTCTCAGTGTCCACCACTTGTGTTCCTCCTCTCATTGTCCACCACTTGTGTTCCTCCTCTCATTGTCCACCACTTGTGTTCCTCTTCTCATTGTCCACCACTTGTGTTCCTCTTCTCATTGTCCACCACTTGTGTTCCTCTTCTCATTGTCCACCACTTGTGTTCCTCCTCTCATTGTCCACCACTTGTGTTCCTCCTCTCATTGTCCACCACTTGTGTTCCTCTTCTCATTGTCCACCACTTGTGTTCCTCCTCTCATTGTCCACCACTTGTGTTCCTCTTCTCATTGTCCACCACTTGTGTTCCTCCTCTCATTGTCCACCACTTGTGTTCCTCTTCTCATTGTCCACCACTTGTGTTCCTCCTCTCATTGTCCACCACTTGTGTTCCTCCTCTCATTGTCTACCACCTGTGTTGGTCCTCTCATTGTCTACTTCCTTTGTTGGTCCTCTCATTGTCTACCATTTGCGTTGGTCCTCTCATTGTCCACCATTTGTGTTTGTCCGTGGTCGCTCACTTTATATATTCACGGCTAATCTCTATATCTAAAGGCCACTTTATCACCCGCCACATGATGTAGTACACAAGTAGAGCGACAGGCTCCTACCTCTTACTAACATGGTGGAATTGACAAGAGCGCTCGTTCTTTAACATTCAGTGTGCTGATGCCGAGGTAGCGTATTCAAACCTTATACTACTCAGGTGGAATAAAATGTTAACTTCTCGTCCTTGACATGGGGAGTTAATTTGCAACTATCTCAGAAGTTGAAGTGGGTTCTCTGGATAGCGAGGACACTGGTGACAGGGAAAGCTAATCCACACGCAAACGTGTCCAGTGTACTAGACGTAGTTGTTGTTGTTTGTCCATCAAGAATGATGATGACCATTCATTTCATCCAATGATATGGAGCCGTGGGTTCTAAGATGGCTGATAAGGCCTATTTTGGCTCGAAATGTTCTTTGACATTGTGGGCAAAGATTGCTTGACGTTTCTGGAGGAGGATTTCCTGCAGTGGTTTTTCTGTCCTGCCTTTTCTTCACAGCTCTTGCAGTCCTGGTTGCCTCGTATATGACTGCACCTTTGCGTACTGATGCACGCCACGAATTTCGGTCTCTGGCTGCAGCCTCCCAGGTGTCATGATGAATTCCAAAAGCATTCAGTGAAATATTCAGAGTGTCTTTAAAGCGTTTCCTCTGGCCACCTTGGGAGCGTTTACCACAACGCAGTTCGCTGTAAAAAATTCGTTCAGGGAGCCTGTGATCTGGCATGCGAGTCAAGTGACCAGCCCAACGAATCTGATTCTTCATCAGTATAGTGTGGATACTGGGCATTGATGCTCTTTCTAGGACTTCAGTGTCTGGAATCTTGTCTTGCCATTTAATCTTCAGTATCTTCCTTACTAGACTTCCACTAGACGTAGTAGCACGTATTTGAACTACGCGTTAGTTCAAAATAGGCACTACGTATTTCAGTTGCCGAACTTTACCGGAGATCTGTTTGCGGTTACTTTCATTTTCTTGTTGTTGTGTCTCCGATTTAATGAAGTTTAGAGTATTCGTTATGTTAAATTCCCCGATTATTTCAAGATCGCGTTAAAAAAGGGACCGATTACTGGTTATTATGTTTCCCTCCACGAGCTACGAATCTATACCTCTTGTCTTCTCAAATCCGTGTCCTGGACGGAAGTATAAGACGTAAGTACACCCATTAATTCCGTTTTAACTAGACTTTGTGCATTGTTCTAGTATGTTTAAAAAAAAAAAAAAACTTTATCATCCATTTTTACTTATGATTGTATAATTTTCGACTATTAGAGTTGGCAATCCCTACCAAACTGAAATTATACAAATGGCATGCTGTATACTGTGGTATTTCAATGGCGGGACATGGCAGTTGTCATCCAACTATGAATATTTAATATTGTTATGGAATATTCAAAGCAACTGCAATGCCAACGATTGCATGTTTGCATTCAATACCCAACGGAAAATCTTTTGTCAAAATGAATCTATCTACACTGACCGCCTCGCGTTGACAAGACTGTGGTGCAGTCCACGCATGGTCTGCGTCATTACAGATGGCGTGAAGATGTGCGTATATATATAAACTGGCAGAGTTATTTGTCCTTGAGTTTAAAAAAAAAAAGTGAAAAGGTCAAACCCGTTTTCTTCTATATGATCCTATTAAATGATAAACTGACACACAAGCATTCATATCTCGGCTTAAAATTGACCTACAGACTTGAATAAGGTACCGTTGGCTTTGTTTTTTCAAGAGGTATCCAACTATGCAGGTTAAATATTAGAAAAGCAAGTTAGAAAATGTTTCTAAAGTGGCTAGTTCAAAGCAAGCGATAAAAATAAAAACAATAATCATACCATTTCCATAAGAACCGGACGCCGGGGGTAGCGCAGTTGTTAGTACGTTTGACCGTTGGCCCGGTGAGCATGTATTCAAATCTGCAGCGAGCAGAATTATTGAATGTATGACCTGACAAGTAAAGACGGCCGGCGTGATAACAATCACATCACAAACTGAGAGTGCCGACTGGTCTCCACACGTGGGACTAAAACCATATACCCAACAGACATCAAGCTGTGTAAACTGATCTTTTACTTGCTTTACTTACTTACTTATTTATTAATTAAATGGCGCTGTGCAGAAAAAAGGCCTAACATGATAAGGCAGAAGCACTAATTGGGAGCGTGGGAAGAGAACTAGACATTTTCCAAGGAAGCAAGAAGTGATTAAATTAGGCTGGCGCTGGATAGGACACACATATTTTTATTTTTAAAAAGGTAAACGTGATACTATTATTAGAAATTCCTTTTAATATAACCCACATGGCAAATGAAATAGTTTGCAAAAAAAAAAAAAAAAAAAAACAGGGGGAAAATAATTATAGACAATATGGGAAGGACATGGAGGGAACTACAGGAGATAGCAAAAGATAGGACATGGCTTGGTCGAGGACCTATGGTCCAGCACAGGTTACAGGGTAGAAGAAGAAGAAGAAGAAGAAGAAGAAGAAGAAGAAGAAGAAGAAGAAGAAGAAGAAGAAGAAGAAGAAGAAGAAGAAGAAGAAGAAGGAAGAGGAGGAGAAGGAGGAGGGGGAGGAAGAAGAAGAAGAAGAAGAAGAAGAAGAAGAAGAAGAAGAAGAAGAAGAAGAAGAAGAAGAAGAAGAAGAAGAAGAAGAAGAAGAAGAAGAAGAAGAAGAAGAAGAAGAAGAAGAAGGAAGAGGAGGAGGATGAGAAGGAGGAGGGGGGGAAGAAGAAGAAGAAGAAGAAGAAGAAGAAGAAGAAGAAGAAGAAGAAGAAGAAGAAGAAGAAGAAGAAGAAGAAGAAGAAGAAGAAGAAGAAGAAGAAGGAATATAATGAGTGTCTTTTTAAAAAATAGTCATAATCAGAAGTCATTAGAGAATGGGAGTGTTCATTAAAAAAAAAACCCAGCGGGAACAATATCAAACAATCCAATTAATTCACCATTTCACATTATATTTGAAGAAGAAAAAATGGAATGTATCTCACAGAGCATTGAAGTTGAGTGGTCTGGTCTGGCACTGAAACGATTCAACATACTGATTGAAGACAGCTCAGCCAATCAGGTTTTGCATCGTTATTAAAGCTGACTGTCTAAAACTGAGACGGGACGTAGCGCTTGCATTCTTCACGTCTGACAGACTCATTACCAGTTCCTGGATGAGGCCAGACCTCAGTGACCGTTGCAACAATTATTTCATTATCCTGAACAATACAGCCAGCGTTATGTCTTGATAAACAGCATCTAATTTATCTGTCTTTAAGCGTTTATCCGTTCTGGGGAAATAAAGTCGGTCGTCTTATACAAGTACTGGAGGGCCCCGTTGTACGTTGCTTCGGTTTACGTCGTTTTCGCTATAACGTCATTATCACAATGGGACACAACTTCACTTTACGTCGCTACGTTCCGCTATAACGTCGTCACCTGTGTTGCTATGCTGCGTAAACGTCGCCATTTTACATTTTGTGCAGTACGTTTTTCCAGGATTTTATCGTGTAATCACCCATAATAATGAGTTCAAAGCGCACCGTAAGTGCTGACAGTGTGTCTGGTTGTAAGAGAACCAGGAAAAGTGTTACTCATGAGGTGAAGTCAGATGTGTTACGTTGTTTTGAGGCTGACATCGGGCTGTTGATATCGGTAAATTCCATGCTTTACGTACAATCACGGTAAGGACAATTCGTGCAGGTGCTTACAAAATCAAAGAGGGTGCTAAAAACGTAACTCCTTTGAGTGCTTCCAAGATCACTCATACCAGAAGTACTTTTATGGAGAACATGGAAGCACTGTTGGCCGTCTGGATTGAAGACCAGAACCAACATAATATGCCTGTGAGCAAGATGGCTATCCAAGAGAAAGCAATGTCTCTCTATGAAGATCTAGCTAAGAAAGCGGATGAGAGCAGTACTAGTAGTGCTGATGATAGTTTTGGAGCGAGTTGTGGTTTTAATGCCTCTCACTGTCCCTATCAACTATCTAGTGAAACCACAGCCAATGGAACGGGCTTGGTAGAATCAGCGGGGAAAGAAGACCCTGTTGAGCTTGACTCTAGTCCGACTTTGTGAAGACACATGAAGGGTGTAGCATAGGTGGGAGCGCAAGCGCAATTGAAATACCACTACTTTTATCGTTTCTTTACTTATTCAGTCCTTGAGATTTGTCCGCAACAGACGAGCAATATCTCCGGCGGGCCCATTCTCGTTGGTCGAGAGATCCGCACAGTTCCAGGCATGGAGATTTGCTCGCAGCAGTAGTACATGCTTACAAGGTCCAGACACTTGCGTTTGACAGGTGTACGCCTCCAAAAGTCAGGGCGCGTATACGACCCTTACCTGTGGGAATTGGCTGAACGCCTCTAAGTCAAATCCCAATTGTTTAGGGTCTGGCCATCGCTCGTCTCCTGCTCGTGGAGGCGAGATTTCGGAGGTTTGACGCTGAGCCGCCAGCGTCTGCAGCCTACCTTGTTCCAGACGTACTGGTTATCCTTTCCTCTGGATCAAACAAGGCAAGGCCGAGAGAGGGAACATGTCGTTTGGGCACCACATGTTCTCTGAAGCTCTGCCCAGGCATTGTGATGGAATTTTGGCCAAATTCCAACTCACATACTTTGGTCTGTCAAGACTGTAAGGTGGCACTCACATCCCAATAACTATACAACTCGCCCTCCAACCCACCTCTATTTAGCAAATAAATATCAACAACCATCAAGATAAACATTACATAATACACTGTATTTCATTTAATTCAAAGGGAAATAGTGTATCGCTATACGCCGTTTCACTTAAAGTCGCGTGTTCCAAGAACGTAACCCCGACGTTAACCGGGGCCTTCCTGTTAAGGCTGCCGGTGTGGTACTGGCCATGTCAGCCACCGCGTGCCGATTGCTCTATACACATATGGGTCTAGCACCATAAGCCCAATACGCCCAAAGCGTGTAAGAGATTCTTTGAGGCTCTTCTATTCTACACAGTCACCAGTTAATGATTGTTTATGATTTATTAGTAAATGCGGTAGTCATTATTCTAGTAAATGTCCTAGTCATTATTATGGTTGAGTTGAGTTGAGGATACTTAAGAACAGACATCACTGCACTCAGGACATTTCCATACGTGCTCCGTCCCCTCGTTCAACAGCCAGTGAGGAGTCACACTACTAATCGTTCCCACCGCTATTATTCTAGTAAATGTGCTAGTCATTATTCTATGTGTTTTTGATCCTTATACCACTATTAATTTCACTTGAGAGTTAAACATTCTCAGTTTGCTGCTAAATTTAACTTCTGTTGACGTTCACAAATTTTCTAGTGCAATTAACGCTCTTTTTACCTGATATATTCTTATTTTAATAACGCTATTGTCTAGACCAGGGGTGGGCAAACTTTTTGTGCGTAGGGCCACATTGACAAATGTAAAGTTATTGAGGGGGGGGGGGGGGGTCATATATATTATGTACACTTTGTTTACAGCAACCTATCACAATAAGTAATTATGCATTATTTATAGGTTATTAAACAGTCTAAATAACTAATTATTGCAATTTTATTTTGCTTATACACTTATACATTATATTTTACAATATGGACAAAAAACTTTTATTAATTATTTAAACAAGATTTTACAAATTTTTTATTGTAATATATTTTTAAAATTATATATCAATGGATTTAATTTAGACACAAAACGACTTCATTGTCACTACAATTGTTGATTTCTAATGAGATGTATGTAACTGCTTGCGATTTTTGACAATATTCTTGAAATCTGGAGCAAGTTTACTTGTTGAAATTCGCATGACAACATGCAAGGTGCAGTCCGACAATAAAGACCTATTCTTAGATTTGTTGTTCGCAAATGAATGCTGATTCAAACAATGATAAACGTTTAGCTGCAAAGTTTTTCAAGTCGGGAAATGATTCTTCTGATAAAGATCCATAGAAATCCAGCAAACCATCTGACTTGAATTTCTCTTTCAGGTCATGATCTGCTTGTAAGTCAAGCAACTCCAATTGTATATTCTCTGTGGTTATATCAGCTTCTGCACATTTTTAAATTTTTTACATATTTTACATATTTGAAAAACAAAGGATGCACAGATGCCATTTTTGCTCTTAGACAATTTATAGAAAAATCAATCGAATTCAATGAAACACTCTACTTAGCCTTTGTCCGACCAAGAAAAGGCATTCGATAGAGTAGATAGAAACAAGCTGTGGGAAATCCTTAAACAATATGGAGTGAGTACACATCTAACAAACCTATGTAGAAGCTTATACAACAACAGTGAATGCATAGTGAGAGCAACTGGAGGACACTCAGAACCCTTCACCATAAGATCTGGAGTACGACAAGGTTGTGTCCTGTCCCCTCTCTTGTTCATAACATATATAGACAACATATGTAAAGAAACCAGCCAAACAGAGACCGCAGTAGTAGGTTACGTTGTATTTGATTATATTTTCTGGATTGTGGTGCTGGATTGACCCCAATCCAGCTGGATTGGGGTTAGGGGTTAGGGGTTAGGGGTTAGGGTTAGGGGTTAGGGGTTAGGGTTAGGGTTAGCGGTTAGGGTTAGGGGTTAGGGTTAGGGTTTAGGGGTTAGGGTTAGGGTTTTTTGTCTTCTCCTAATTATACTTTCTGGATTGACCTCGCTGGATTGCCCCCAATCCAGCTCGGGACCAGAGCGGGTTGGGTAGGGTAGGTACTTAGGTCATATGTAAGGGTCGATAATTCTAATAAAAGACATGTTTCTAAGGGCAGATAACTGAGTGTGTGTATAATATTTTAACTAATTTAAAAAAAAAAATAAAAAAATAAAAGACAATCAGAGGCGCGCGCGGGGCAGTCGCAGGAGCGAGCACGGGCGACAGTCGCTTGGGTGCGGTGTGAACCCAGTCAGTGTCTTGTAGTAACCACATGGCCAGTCATTTCTGAGTGACCACAAGCCGGTCAGTGACGAGTGTGGGTGGTGGGGCTAGACGGTTCGAACCCTCGAGGCGCACCGGGTGTGATATGAAAATTGTAATAAGTAAAAAGGCAAATATGGCGTGTATATGAGCTGTAGTGGGTCGTAGTGGCTTATAAAACTATCATCATATAGATTACACCTCTTCAAATGAAAACCTTAAAAAAGTAAAGATGGCCTGTAGTAACAGTTGTAAGGGGGTGTGGCTTTGTGGTATTCGTTGTTAAGGGGTTGGTGAGTGGTGATGTACCTATATAACAGCTTCCGAACAATTTATAGGGATGGGCGAGTGGCGAAGTGGCTAAGTAAATGCGTCGGTTCCTTGCTAAGAGACAGAGGAGTTGCTAGATAAAGGCTCCAGGTCGTTGTCAAGGGGTTGGTGAGTGTACAAATAGCTAAATAACTGCTTCTGATCCTTGTTAAGAGGTGGGCGAGGGGCGGATTGGTTGGATAATTACGCCCGTTCCTTGGTAAGAGCCAGGGTGATCGAGTGGAGAAGTGTGTAAATATAGGCATGGAGGTATACCATCGACACATTCAACGCATAATTTCGGCGTCGGTCGTCAGAAGACCAAGGATATTTTCATTATATGTCTATTGTAAAGGGGTCGACTGTTTGTTATAACGGGTTTACTATTATCTATAGTGGCTGGGACTTAAATACTATCAGCATACCGGTTACAGCTCTTCAAATGAAAACTTTGAAAGTGTAAAGATGGCCGATGGTTTTAGTGGGTATGACTTTGTGATATTCGTTGTTAAGAGGTGGGGTGAGTGGCTGAGTAACTAGATAAACGCTTCTGAACACTATCATCGGGTTCGAATCCCAGTGGGGCGGTCTAGTGGTAGAAGAAATATTGATATTATCTGGTTCCTTAGTTGTGATGTCGAGCTCTGGTGTTATTAACCCGGCTATGTTTAGAATAGGAGAGGTGGTGTGCTGGTTGCGGAGTATGTTTAGGTGGTACCCCAGACACGGTGGAAGTGATAGGTTCGAATCTCGGTACTTTGTCGTTGGTACGATTGCCAGTCATCAAGGTGTGGGTGTCTAGTTGATTATTGGGTTAGGGTCGCTTTGTCCAGCCTTGTCGCCGCGGCCACAAGTCCCACCGCTGATGAAAAACACAGGCAGCAGATTTCACCATTGTACCTACGAGTCACAAAATATAAGCTAACTTAACATTCAGAATATGACCTCAACAGGTGTTGCCAAAAATCAATACTTATTCTTATAACGGCTAATCCAGGGGATTATCGGCATCGTAATGACCAAGTCAGGTTAATAATATTTCTTATATCTCCGCCATTGCAAATAGTTCGCGATATTAATAAATGTTCATATAAAGGTTGGAAGGGGATTAAAAGATTAACACCTATTGTCGGGACATCCAATAAAAATCAATAACACTACCCTCTATTTTTCTCATAATTGCCGATTGGAGATTATGGGCTAGGTGTATGTGTCCTTATTTAGTTAAAACAGGTGGTATGAGTAGGAGATATCACAAATAGTATCAGAATGTGCCACTCTGATCTTAAATATCAGTAGTTCGTTATTCTTGTGACATTGAAAACGCTTGTGGTTTGAAGACAGATGGTGTACTATGTTATTGGGTGGTGTATATAGATTGACCAGTATGTGAAGTTGATAAGGTCACCCCTGCCAGCGCATCGTGGGTTCTATGTAGTACTTAAACACTCCTTTTATTTCTCATTACAGTTGTCAACTTTATATTAGTCAGTATGTTTTCCAATTTGCAAAAGACAACCTTCATCACAGCGATTCTTGTTCCAACGCTTTAAAACCACCTCCTATCAGACATTTTTTTCTTTCCTTTTATGCTCACGGCTACCGTTTCCCCATTTCAAGCTCCATGTCTCTACTCGTATGCATTAGTGTGGTAGAAGTAAACCGATAACTCACAAGATAGACGTATATTATCACACTGTATATGAACATGTGGGAAACGGCTACATCCGGGCAAAGAGGGCGTTGTATCTGTCACATGCGTATGGATACAACCGAGACACGTCGTTAAGCGGGATACTACAGAAAAAAAACGGTATTATGTTGGCGATCGAACCAGGGGACCTAATTCGTGATGACCACCATGTACGGGAGTGATTCTGCCCCCTCGTCAACAGGGCGTCGGAGGTTTAAAAGGGTGTTCATTCTCTCGCTTTTCTGTGTCCGAGGCGTCCCAGGGTCACCAAGTAACAGCAAAGAACACGAAACTACTACTAACGAGGCCTCTATACACCACAATTCAGTTTCGAATATAATATACACAATTATAATCAAGTCATCACAGTGTTCGACTAACCCTTTCTCATAGACATAGAGGAGAGATGTGAGCACCGAGACCAGTTGGGGAAGGTGTGCCTTTTACTTAACATCTATCGGGTCATACACCGACGAGTGTTTAGCTATATTTATCATATAATATTACCCGTGAACACAACAAGCTTCTCCGGATCAAGCTTAGGTGTCTCATATAACATGACATATCACGTACCCGCTGGCCTGACCAGCAAAGTTATCGCTTCTCAGAGCAGACATTTACACTTTCATTAATTCTTCTGCCTGACCAAAGGGGGTCTTTGCATCTTTCCGCAGAAACCTAGTTCCAATGCTAATATATGTTTTTCAATGTGTCGGCTCATTACCACATTTCACATCCTGACAAAAGTACAGGTTCTATGTTCCACTCCAACAGTCAAATAAGAAAAAATGTTAGCCAAATTATTAAAATGTTGGCCAAATATAGAAATATATCGACCAGACGTATAAAGTATAGTAAAATATGTTAACCAAACTTATAAAACTCGCGGTCAAAATAAGAAATATCTCAACCAAGCGTATAAGAAATAGGAAAAAGGCTAGTCAAACTAATGAAAATGTTGGCCAAATACAGAAATATCTCGACCAACTTATAAAATGTAGGAAAAATTGTTAGCCAAACTGACAAAACTGTTAGCCAAAATAAGAAACGTCTCGGCCAACTTATAAAATGTAGGAAAAATTGTTAGCCAAACTGACAAAACAGTTGGTCAAAATAAGAAACGTCTCGACTAACATTATAAAAATTAGGAAAAATGGTAACCAAATTAATTTAAAAAGGTGACCAAAATAGGAAATATCTCGACCAAACTTACGAAAAGTAGGAAAATTGTTCGTCAAACGTGACAATTATTGGGCAAGTAGGAAATCATGTTAGCCAAATAGGAAAAATATCGATCAAACTTATAGATGTCTCGGCCAAACTTATAAAATGTATGAACATTTGTTAGCCAAAGGTGAAAAATATTGACCAAGTAATGAAATATCTCATCCGAATTTATAACAAGTAAGAAAATATGCTAGTAAAATCAAGAAATATGTCAACTGAAGTTATACAATAGGCGAAACAATGGACAAACTTATAAAAATGTCGACCGTTATAAGAAAAATGTATTACCCAAATTAGGAAAAAATATTGACCAAGTTTTGAAATATCTCGACCAAACTTACAAAAAATAGGAAAATATGTCGACTAAAGTAGGAACATTTGTTAGCCAAAGATGAAAAATATTGGTCAAGTAAAGAAATATCGCATCCAAACTTTTAAAATGTAGGAAACTTTATTAACCAAATGTGAAAAATATCGCCCAAGTGAAGAAAAAAGTTACACAAAACTTATAAAACTTAGGAAAATGTGTTAACCTAATGAGAAAAATATCGCCCAATTGAAGAAAAAAGTTACACAAAACTTATAAAACTTAGGAAAATGTGTTAACCTAATGAGAAAAATATTGACCAAGTAAAGAAAAACGTACACCAAACTTCTTAAAAGTAAGAAAATTTTTTAACCAAATGGGAAAAATATTGGCCAAGTGGAGAAATATCACAACCATACTTATAAAAAGGAGGAAAATGTGTTAACCTAATGAGAAAATATCACCCAAGTGAAGAAAAAAGTTACACAAAACTTATAAAACTTAGGAAAATGTGTTAACCTAATGAGAAAAATATTGACCAAGTAAAGAAAAACGTACACCAAACTTCTTAAAAGTAAGAAACTTTTTTTAACCAAATGGGAAAAATATTGGCCAAGTGGAGAAATATCTCAACCATACTTATAAAAAGGAGGAAAATGTGTTAACCTAATGAGAAAATATCACCCAAGTGAAGAAAAAAGTTACACAAAACTTATAAAACTTAGGAAAATGTGTTAACCTAATGAGAAAAATATCACCCAAGTGAAGAAAAAAGTTACACAAAACTTATACAACTTAGGAAAATGTGTTAACCTAATGAGAAAAATATTGACCAAGTAAAGAAAAACGTACACCAAACTTCTGAAAAGTAAGAAAAATTTGTTAACCAAAAGGGAAAAATATATGGGCTAAACTATGAAATATGTTGACCGAACTAAGAAAGTGTGTTAACCAAAGGGGGAAAAATGTTGGTCAAAACATGAAACATCTCGACCAAACTTATAAATATCTCGTGTAAACTTATAAAAAAAAGTAGGAACAAATAGTGCTTCTGTAGTTATGTCAAACGTGTCTTGAACTTTTATCTGAACAGACATTTCACAAGACATAATCATCAACGTCAATACTTTCCCTCTTTTACATTACCGAAAGTTTCAACTTTTCAGTCCATAGTATCCACTAAAGAAGCACTTATGCATACTAATCACCCAGCTCTTCACACTCTTGGTTTTTTTTTTTTTTTTTTTTTTTTTTTTTTTTTTTCTTTTCTTACGCAAAGTGTCTCTGTCTTTCATAGATAGCTTCACAACTTTTCTATGTAGCACCACTAACAACTCCAAACCTTCGTTTCACATGAGCTCTAATGAAACAGTCATAACAACATTTAGGGCAATCTGTGGCTCCACCTGGGATAGTTTCAATATCATCTGAGTATTCGTCAGCAAAGATCCACTTCCCATGGCTGATATCTTCAACTTTCTATACCACAATGTCTGCTACACTAACCTTCCATTGGTCCATCTTTCAACAATACAAAGAGTGTTCTCGAAGTCTAGCTAACATAACATTGCTTACTTTGTCCACCTCTATCACACTTTGTCATTTCACAGCTGCAATAGCGGCAAGTCTGCAACCAACCAACAGTGTCTGTTATGAAGTCGACCTTTCTTAAAGCCACGTCTGCCTTACTGAACCCTTGAATACCCTCTACCACATCGTCTAACCGACTTTCAACATTTCATACCAAATAACATTAACATTCTCTTTGATTTCAGAACAACTGATTTTCTGCTGACTAAGCAGATTTTCCAACCCCGTGGAGATAAATCATATGCTCCCTAACCTACTAGGCGCTATTCTAGACAACGAATATGGTCATCGACCAGCACCCCTAGGCAGAACTTGAAAAAACAACAGAGCTTGGGTTATTGAGACGAATGAGTTGCATTCCTTGGACTACCAGAAAGACATCAAACACAACAAACTCTTTCTTACTAACCCTAACCCTAAGTATACATCAACTAACCCTAACCCTAACCCTAACTATACAACATACTCTTTCTTAAGAGACATAGATACAAACCAGTGTTAGAAATGAAAAAGTTAAATTTATGTGATTACATTTTAATTAAAATTTAAAACTAATAAATCGCACTTTTATTGCGTAAGATGTAAGCTTGATATATGTCCTATACCTAACTTATACCTATACTTACCCTATATCTGTATATTAAGTGAAGCGCGCAATAAAAGTGCAATTTATTAGTTTTAAATTTTAATTAAAATGTAATCACATAAATTTAACTTTTTCATTTCTAACACTGGTTTGTATCTATGTCTCTTAAGAAAGAGTATGTTGTATAGTTAGGGTTAGGGTTAGGGTTAGTTGATGTATACTTAGGGTTAGGGTTAGTAAGAAAGAGTTTGTTGTGTTTGATGTCTTTCTGGTAGTCCAAGGAATGCAACTCATTCGTCTCAATAACCCAAGCTCTGTTGTTTTTTCAAGTTCTGCCTAGGGGTGCTGGTCGATGACCATATTCGTTGTCTAGAATAGCGCCTAGTAGGTTAGGGAGCATATGATTTATCTCCACGGGGTTGGAAAATCTGCTTAGTCAGCAGAAAATCAGTTGTTCTGAAATCAAAGAGAATGTTAATGTTATTTGGTATGAAATGTTGAAAGTCGGTTAGACGATGTGGTAGAGGGTATTCAAGGGTTCAGTAAGGCAGACGTGGCTTTAAGAAAGGTCGACTTCATAACAGACACTGTTGGTTGGTTGCAGACTTGCCGCTATTGCAGCTGTGAAATGACAAAGTGTGATAGAGGTGGACAAAGTAAGCAATGTTATGTTAGCTAGACTTCGAGAACACTCTTTGTATTGTTGAAAGATGGACCAATGGAAGGTTAGTGTAGCAGACATTGTGGTATAGAAAGTTGAAGATATCAGCCATGGGAAGTGGATCTTTGCTGACGAATACTCAGATGATATTGAAACTATCCCAGGTGGAGCCACAGATTGCCCTAAATGTTGTTATGACTGTTTCATTAGAGCTCATGTGAAACGAAGGTTTGGAGTTGTTAGTGGTGCTACATAGAAAAGTTGTGAAGCTATCTATGAAAGACAGAGACACTTTGCGTAAGAAAAGAAAAAAAAAAAAAAAAAAAAAAAAAAAAAAAACCAAGAGTGTGAAGAGCTGGGTGATTAGTATGCATAAGTGCTTCTTTAGTGGATACTATGGACTGAAAAGTTGAAACTTTCGGTAATGTAAAAGAGGGAAAGTATTGACGTTGATGATTATGTCTTGTGAAATGTCTGTTCAGATAAAAGTTCAAGACACGTTTGACATAACTACAGAAGCACTATTTGTTCCTACTTTTTTTTATAAGTTTACACGAGATATTTATAAGTTTGGTCGAGATGTTTCATGTTTTGACCAACATTTTTCCCCCTTTGGTTAACACACTTTCTTAGTTCGGTCAACATATTTCATAGTTTAGCCCATATATTTTTCCCTTTTGGTTAACAAATTTTTCTTACTTTTCAGAAGTTTGGTGTACGTTTTTCTTTACTTGGTCAATATTTTTCTCATTAGGTTAACACATTTTCCTAAGTTGTATAAGTTTTGTGTAACTTTTTTCTTCACTTGGGTGATATTTTTCTCATTAGGTTAACACATTTTCCTAAGTTTTATAAGTTTTGTGTAACTTTTTTCTTCACTTGGGTGATATTTTCTCATTAGGTTAACACATTTTCCTCCTTTTTATAAGTATGGTTGAGATATTTCTCCACTTGGCCAATATTTTTCCCATTTGGTTAAAAAAAGTTTCTTACTTTTAAGAAGTTTGGTGTACGTTTTTCTTTACTTGGTCAATATTTTTCTCATTAGGTTAACACATTTTCCTAAGTTTTATAAGTTTTGTGTAACTTTTTTCTTCACTTGGGTGATATTTTCTCATTAGGTTAACACATTTTCCTCCTTTTTATAAGTATGGTTGTGATATTTCTCCACTTGGCCAATATTTTTCCCATTTGGTTAAAAAATTTTCTTACTTTTAAGAAGTTTGGTGTACGTTTTTCTTTACTTGGTCAATATTTTTCTCATTAGGTTAACACATTTTCCTAAGTTTTATAAGTTTTGTGTAACTTTTTTCTTCAATTGGGCGATATTTTTCTCATTAGGTTAACACATTTTCCTAAGTTTTATAAGTTTTGTGTAACTTTTTTCTTCACTTGGGCGATATTTTTCACATTTGGTTAATAAAGTTTCCTACATTTTAAAGGTTTGGATGCGATATTTCTTTACTTGACCAATATTTTTCATCTTTGGCTAACAAATGTTCCTACTTTAGTCGACATATTTTCCTATTTTTTGTAAGTTTGGTCGAGATATTTCAAAACTTGGTCAATATTTTTTCCTAATTTGGGTAATACATTTTTCTTATAACGGTCGACATTTTTATAAGTTTGTCCATTGTTTCGCCTATTGTATAACTTCAGTTGACATATTTCTTGATTTTACTAGCATATTTTCTTACTTGTTATAAATTCGGATGAGATATTTCATTACTTGGTCAATATTTTTCACCTTTGGCTAACAAATGTTCATACATTTTATAAGTTTGGCCGAGACATCTATAAGTTTGATTGATATTTTTCCTATTTGGCTAACATGATTTCCTACTTGCCCAATAATTGTCACGTTTGACGAACAATTTTCCTACTTTTCGTAAGTTTGGTCGAGATATTTCCTATTTTGGTCACCTTTTTAAATTAATTTGGTTACCATTTTTCCTAATTTTTATAATGTTAGTCGAGACGTTTCTTATTTTGACCAACTGTTTTGTCAGTTTGGCTAACAATTTTTCCTACATTTTATAAGTTGGCCGAGACGTTTCTTATTTTGGCTAACAGTTTTGTCAGTTTGGCTAACAATTTTTCCTACATTTTATAAGTTGGTCGAGATATTTCTGTATTTGGCCAACATTTTCATTAGTTTGACTAGCCTTTTTCCTATTTCTTATACGCTTGGTTGAGATATTTCTTATTTTGACCGCGAGTTTTATAAGTTTGGTTAACATATTTTACTATACTTTATACGTCTGGTCGATATATTTCTATATTTGGCCAACATTTTAATAATTTGGCTAACATTTTTTCTTATTTGACTGTTGGAGTGGAACATAGAACCTGTACTTTTGTCAGGATGTGAAATGTGGTAATGAGCCGACACATTGAAAAACATATATTAGCATTGGAACTAGGTTTCTGCGGAAAGATGCAAAGACCCCCTTTGGTCAGGCAGAAGAATTAATGAAAGTGTAAATGTCTGCTCTGAGAAGCGATAACTTTGCTGGTCAGGCCAGCGGGTACGTGATATGTCATGTTATATGAGACACCTAAGCTTGATCCGGAGAAGCTTGTTGTGTTCACGGGTAATATTATATGATAAATATAGCTAAACACTCGTCGGTGTATGACCCGATAGATGTTAAGTAAAAGGCACACCTTCCCCAACTGGTCTCGGTGCTCACATCTCTCCTCTATGTCTATGAGAAAGGGTTAGTCGAACACTGTGATGACTTGATTATAATTGTGTATATTATATTCGAAACTGAATTGTGGTGTATAGAGGCCTCGTTAGTAGTAGTTTCGTGTTCTTTGCTGTTACTTGGTGACCCTGGGACGCCTCGGACACAGAAAAGCGAGAGAATGAACACCCTTTTAAACCTCCGACGCCCTGTTGACGAGGGGGCAGAATCACTCCCGTACATGGTGGTCATCACGAATTAGGTCCCCTGGTTCGATCGCCAACATAATACCGTTTTTTTTCTGTAGTATCCCGCTTAACGACGTGTCTCGGTTGTATCCATACGCATGTGACAGATACAACGCCCTCTTTGCCCGGATGTAGCCGTTTCCCACATGTTCATATACAGTGTGATAATATACGTCTATCTTGTGAGTTATCGGTTTACTTCTACCACACTAATGCATACGAGTAGAGACATGGAGCTTGAAATGGGGAAACGGTAGCCGTGAGCATAAAAGGAAAGAAAAAAATGTCTGATAGGAGGTGGTTTTAAAGCGTTGGAACAAGAATCGCTGTGATGAAGGTTGTCTTTTGCAAATTGGAAAACATACTGACTAATATAAAGTTGACAACTGTAATGAGAAATAAAAGGAGTGTTTAAGTACTACATAGAACCCACGATGCGCTGGCAGGGGTGACCTTATCAACTTCACATACTGGTCAATCTATATACACCACCCAATAACATAGTACACCATCTGTCTTCAAACCACAAGCGTTTTCAATGTCACAAGAATAACGAACTACTGATATTTAAGATCAGAGTGGCACATTCTGATACTATTTGTGATATCTCCTACTCATACCACCTGTTTTAACTAAATAAGGACACATACACCTAGCCCATAATCTCCAATCGGCAATTATGAGAAAAATAGAGGGTAGTGTTATTGATTTTTATTGGATGTCCCGACAATAGGTGTTAATCTTTTAATCCCCTTCCAACCTTTATATGAACATTTATTAATATCGCGAACTATTTGCAATGGCGGAGATATAAGAAATATTATTAACCTGACTTGGTCATTACGATGCCGATAATCCCCTGGATTAGCCGTTATAAGAATAAGTATTGATTTTTGGCAACACCTGTTGAGGTCATATTCTGAATGTTAAGTTAGCTTATATTTTGTGACTCGTAGGTACAATGGTGAAATCTGCTGCCTGTGTTTTTCATCAGCGGTGGGACTTGTGGCCGCGGCGACAAGGCTGGACAAAGCGACCCTAACCCAATAATCAACTAGACACCCACACCTTGATGACTGGCAATCGTACCAACGACAAAGTACCGAGATTCGAACCTATCACTTCCACCGTGTCTGGGGTACCACCTAAACATACTCCGCAACCAGCACACCACCTCTCCTATTCTAAACATAGCCGGGTTAATAACACCAGAGCTCGACATCACAACTAAGGAACCAGATAATATCAATATTTCTTCTACCACTAGACCGCCCCACTGGGATTCGAACCCGATGATAGTGTTCAGAAGCGTTTATCTAGTTACTCAGCCACTCACCCCACCTCTTAACAACGAATATCACAAAGTCATACCCACTAAAACCATCGGCCATCTTTACACTTTCAAAGTTTTCATTTGAAGAGCTGTAACCGGTATGCTGATAGTATTTAAGTCCCAGCCACTATAGATAATAGTAAACCCGTTATAACAAACAGTCGACCCCTTTACAATAGACATATAATGAAAATATCCTTGGTCTTCTGACGACCGACGCCGAAATTATGCGTTGAATGTGTCGATGGTATACCTCCATGCCTATATTTACACACTTCTCCACTCGATCACCCTGGCTCTTACCAAGGAACGGGCGTAATTATCCAACCAATCCGCCCCTCGCCCACCTCTTAACAAGGATCAGAAGCAGTTATTTAGCTATTTGTACACTCACCAACCCCTTGACAACGACCTGGAGCCTTTATCTAGCAACTCCTCTGTCTCTTAGCAAGGAACCGACGCATTTACTTAGCCACTTCGCCACTCGCCCATCCCTATAAATTGTTCGGAAGCTGTTATATAGGTACATCACCACTCACCAACCCCTTAACAACGAATACCACAAAGCCACACCCCCTTACAACCGTTACTACAGGCCATCTTTACTTTTTTAAGGTTTTCATTTGAAGAGGTGTAATCTATATGATGATAGTTTTATAAGCCACTACGACCCACTACAGCTCATATACACGCCATATTTGCCTTTTTACTTATTACAATTTTCATATCACACCCGGTGCGCCTCGAGGGTTCGAACCGTCTAGCCCCACCACCCACACTCGTCACTGACCGGCTTGTGGTCACTCAGAAATGACTGGCCATGTGGTTACTACAAGACACTGACTGGGTTCACACCGCACCCAAGCGACTGTCGCCCGTGCTCGCTCCTGCGACTGCCCCGCGCGCGCCTCTGATTGTCTTTTATTTTTTTATTTTATTTTTTTTAAATTAGTTAAAATATTATACACACACTCAGTTATCTGCCCTTAGAAACATGTCTTTTATTAGAATTATCGACCCTTACATATGACCTAAGTACCTACCCTACCCAACCCGCTCTGGTCCCGAGCTGGATTGGGGGCAATCCAGCGAGGTCAATCCAGAAAGTATAATTAGGAGAAGACAAAAAACCCTAACCCTAACCCCTAAACCCTAACCCTAACCCCTAACCCTAACCGCTAACCCTAACCCTAACCCCTAACCCCTAACCCTAACCCCTAACCCCTAACCCCTAACCCCAATCCAGCTGGATTGGGGTCAATCCAGCACCACAATCCAGAAAATATAATCAAATACAACGTAACCTACTACTGACCGCAAGAATACCGCACGACGAGAACACAGAAGAAGAAGCATCTGCAAATCTAACTATTAGAGAACTCCTGTTTGCAGACGACCAAGCACTAATAGCAAAATCAGAAGCTGAATTACAAGACCACATGAATAGTCTAAACGAAATGTGCAGGGAACATAACATGAAAATTAACACAAGCAAAACAGAGGTAATGACTATAACCAAAGAAGAAAAAAACAACAACGAACATCCCTTGAAACAAGTAAAGAGTTTCAAGTACCTAGGAAGTGTAATATCATCAAATGGCAGATCAGAAGACGAGATCGAAAATAGATGCAATAAGGCAAACCAACTCATTGGACAAATGGTACCAATAATAAAGAACAAACATGTATCAATAACTACTAAGAACGCACTTTACAACACAATATTCCTACTAACTCTATGTTACCAATGCCAAACCAGGACAATGACAGAAAAAGAGAAAAGAAAAATCACAACAGAAATGAGATTCCTGAGAAGAATACTCAACGTATCAAGAAGAGATAAGATCAGAAATGAAGAAATCAGGACTAAAGTGGGGGGTTAAACACCGAGACATTTGGAGAGCCATGAACGCCTAAGTCAGTCGGCATGGTACTTGATGATGATGATGATTGTCCACATTGCGACCTACATCTTGACATTACGTTTTGTTACAGAAAATCTAAATATTGCATTTTATTCCCCTAGTGCCGGTCCCCCTAGCCTAGTGTTAACGTCTTTCTCCGCAATCCCGTATATTCTCGTGAGTAACGTACCCTGCGCGAGAATCGGTAGTGGTTCTCGCCGCGTTGGTAACTTACAAGGTATGTGAGCCGGTCGCTCAGAAAGCAATGGCAAACTACTGAGCGTAATCTTGCCTAGTACATCAACAGCAGCTGAAACATGCTCATGTTGACTGCAACGTCCTGTAAGGAATACGCAAAAAATAAATTAAAAAACATTTTAAAAAATTCACCCTAGTCCACTTCCTAACTTCTTTACTGTCTTCTGCGTAATGTTAATGGGCTCTAACTTCAATACCTCTTGGTTTGCTTTTGTTTGAATCTGGTTTATTATTTTTTTTTCTTGCTTCTATGTATTACTTGTGTCGGATATTATCCATTTTGGTTGCTCCCTTTTCCCAAGAACTTCTATACAAAATTCACTCAAATGCCTTTACCCATCTGATAACAATTTAGTAATAACTTGTAGTGCGTTTTTGGTAACCGGGTGTCAAAGGTACGAGGGTTAGTTAATAAGTGTGTCATAAATGGCTGTAGAAAAATAACATACATTGTCCCTTTATTTCTCAACATAATTTCCAGCAATATTGATGCACTTATCCCATCGTTATATCAGTACTACGAAACCGGATGCTTAGAACTGCGTGCTTTGTTTTCATTTACCCACAGAACTGTGTGACTTACTTATTGACTCGCCCTCGTAACTTTTTATACCCAGCTATGCACCGCTTTACGGGAAATCGCTAGGGGGCTAAGTCCACTGAAAACCCACCTCGGTGAATGACGCCTAAATTGAATGTGAAGTGAAAACGTGGTTTAGAAAACAGAGCACGCAGCTCTACGCTGTCGATTTGGGAGGAATGATAAAACGATGGGATATGTACATCAATGTTGGTGGAAATTATGTTGAGAAATAAAGAGACAATGTATGTATAAAAATAAACTCGTTTCAAGTTGTTATGATATTTAGTTATTTTTCTACAGCCTTTTGTGACTTACTTATTAACTTACCCACGTAAAAGTCGTTCCATAGTAGATACTGCCGTTGGGTGGTAAGTCTCAGAACCTCATATAGTTTATAATTAAGTGGGAAGCCTGTTCATATGCGGTGTCTGCGAAGAATACTTGGTATTAAGTGGCAAGACAAAATCACAAATCCTGAAGTATTGGAAAGATCAGGTTGTGTGACGGTTTTTTTCCATGCTCAGTCTTCGTAGACTTAGATGGATAGGACACGTTAGGAGGACGGATGATGGTTGAATACTTTTGGTGAATTACAGATGGGTAGGAGATCTCAGGGTCGGCCTCTACTACGATACAAAAATGTGTGTAAACGGGACGTGATTGATACAGGCACTAATAAAGCACATTGGGAGCAAGCGCCGCTGGTTGTGTTGCCTGGAAGGCAAATATCAGAAATGGTATAAAGACAAAGGAGAACATGATTGCAAATAAGTCACACACCAAGCGTGCGCGACGTAAGATGGTGCATGATGGTGGAAATGACCATGTGTGCACATGCATCCACTGTGGACGAACATTTACAGCGTGAATTGGCCATATCAGTCACATTCGCTATGCCATGGGTTGTAGTTATTAAGCCTTTTTGAAGCTCACTGCAACAAACTATCTCTGTTAAGACAGCAACGTGCCAATGATGATGATGAATGATGAACGATTTGAATAGGAAGCCAGTTCCATTCCTCGTCGTCTTACCTGTCTAGAAAGTTTCCAGACAGTTCTGAAAATTGTCCGGCACCAAGATGTAAGAGTCTGGGTTGACCCCAGAACCGTACAGTTTAGAACAGTGGTTCTCAACCGGTGGGGAATTCCCCCCCCCCCCCACCCAAGGGGGGAATTTTAGGGTTTCCAGGGTGGGGGGAATTTATATTATTTCAAGATCGCGTTAATACAAGAACTGATTACTTGATACTGTTTTTCCCTTCATACTGTACGGTTCTGTACGTCTCATCCTTCTAAAATTCAATTTATAAAGTAAGTAGACCCACAAATCATGTTTTATGTGGACGTCTAGACTTGTTTTAGTATGTGCTATTAAATTTAGCTTCCATTATTAAGTATACTGTGTAGGAGCGAGGCGGGATTTTTAGGTAGGAAATATGAACGGGGGGGAATGACATTCTGAAAATATAGTAAAGGGGGGAACGGGCCAAATTTTTAGGTAGGAAATATGAAAAAAAGGGGGGGGGGGAAATGACGTTCTGAAAATATGGTCAAGGGGGGGGGGCACGGGCCAAAAAAGGTTGAGAACCACTGGTTTAGAACAATACAATCCTGCTTCTGTTGGGGGTTGAGCTCCAACTATTGTCTCGGCAGGCAAGCGCACTAACCAATACGTCACGGCGGCTCCCATTCGCATGTTCAGCCTATGATGTTACATCTAGTGTTATTTTAGTTGTTGGTGACAAACGAATTCTCTGTCAAACAACCAAGAGGTTCTAAAAAACGGATTCTGCCAACTACTAATCCCAATGAATACCAAAAACAAAAGTTAGTTGCATATCATTTTCAGGACGTCGCAGTCAAGCTCGTCATTGTTTGGCTATTTGTGATCTCTTGGTAAATTTACGTTCAATAGTTTGCCATTGCTTTCTGAACGATCGGCTCCCATACAATTTTATTAAAACCCAACGCAAGGCGGTGTGCTGCCAAATCGCTCGTAGTTGTGTTTCGAACTCGGTATGCGGGATTAAGAACTGCGTCGGTAACCTCTTCACCACGGAGCCGGCTAGAATACCAAAATATCTTCTAAAATGCCATGATGTTGGAGATATTGGCAACATATAACCAAGATATTGACAAGAGATCACGTAGAGAATATAGCAACAACATTAACCGGTAACTGGGACGCAGAGGTGTTTCCATGGCACCAGGGCCAGGTTATATACTGGCTAAGACCTATTGACGCGTCCTCGTCGAGCGTCCTGGGCAACAGGTCCCTTCGGGGTCCTGGCTAAAGTCAGTAGGATCGCCGATTCCTCCGAAATCGGAGAGTGTCTGCCTGTACGGCGAGGAACCACCAGTCTGCACACCAATAAGCCAGACATGGGACAACGGATACTCACGCAAACCTCAGGTCCTGTATGACGTCACACTGATGTTGGACAACAGGATGTCTTCATCCGACATACAGGACTTCGCGTTGGAGCTCAAGCCAACGAACACAAGCAAGCAATCGGTAGCAAACTTGAAGAGGCAAAACAAATTGTGATATCTTGTCTCAGTGGATGCTGGCGTGGTCGAATGGATAAGATCGTTCGTAAATAGCTGGTGTGCTGGTGCGAGTTCAATGTTGACTTCTCGTTCTTGACTTCAGGACTTAAATTATAAGTACCTCTGAAATCGGAGTGGGTTCGCCTGATGGCGAGGGACACTGATAATATATTGCTTGGGAAAACACACACACACACACACTAATACAGACAAATCAGTCCAGAGCACTATAAATAGTAGGACGTGTATGGACTACGCCTGAAATCAAAGCGAGCGAACGTAAAAAAAAATCTTGTATCATTCATTAATATCCCGCATCAATCCGCTGCGTAAACTACAGTGTGTAATTGTGATACAAAACCTAATACAAATGACAGACATATTGCATTGAATTAATCAAACAAGAGACGAGGATAAGATTGCTCAGGAGAAGTGTATCTTATAGCATACGGTTTTCACACACGGGCAAATAAGTATTGCTAAGAAACGCGCGCGCGCGCGCGCGCACACACACACACAGACAGAGACAGAGACAGACACAGAGGCCATGACAGACAGAGACACAGACAGACACACACACATACACACAGACAGACACACGGACACCCCCCCCCCCCCCCCACACACACACACAAACAAACACACACTCACACATACACAATGAAATGCCACAGAAAAACAGAAAATATCTTGGACAGAAAGACCAACGGTAAAGTATCAGTCACACTCCGCGTCCAGTACAGTTGGTCTCCAATCACCATCTCCGGAGTGAAGCAGCATTTTGATATCTGCATTACCATTATTTGTTACCTATCCCTGTAAGCCACGGTTCTCGCGGGAGCTATAATCTTTTATATTATATATAATAATTTTTAGGGGATCACAGAAACGCTACTGTAATTTTATTATGGATTTAAAAGGGGAAAAATCGCATTCTTTGAGAAAACTTAAGCATTATGAATATCGAAAAATTGATATATTGACAATATTATCGGAATGGAAAATTTAGTAGGTAGTTTTACACAATGTTATGTACAACAATAACCAAGCATACGATTTAGTTGCTTCATGATTAGAAACTAACAAAAGTCACACAAAATAAGGCAATCCCGACTTGTTCAGAAGACGGAGTCATTCTGTGAATATTACACATTCACTGGCTACTGATAGGAAGCTGTATTACTTCACACTCACTAGCGTATACTTGCAGGCCCATAACTTATTCCAGTTATACATTTCTTCTTCTTCTTCAGCGTTCCGAGCCATTGAGGTTCTTTGCTGCAGATACAGTCCGTCTCCATTCGTCTCTCTGGTTGACCTTTTCTTGCCATTCGTTGATTCCAAGTGCTTGTAGGTCTGTATATATATATATATATATATATATATATATATATATATATATATATATATATATATATATATATATATATATATATATATATATATATATATATATATATATATATATATATATATATATATATATATATATATATTATCTCTCCACAGTCTTCTCGGGGTCTACGGTAATTTATTTCCTGAGTGTAAGCGAGTTTTGTTTCCCTATTATCTTCCATTCTTTCTTTATGCCCCAGTCATTGTAGTCTATTAGCCTTCATGATACCAGTGATTAGCGGGGACTTAAACAGATCATAAATGTCTTTGTTACTTCTTCTTTTCCACTCTCCATTTTGTGTATCCCTAATGGGTCCAAAGATGCGTCTTAAAACTTTGTTCTGAAAGGTTTGTAACAAGGCTTCATCTCCTTTCGTTGTACTCCAGGTTTCAGAGCCATACAGCACAACTGGTCTGATCAGTGTTTTGTATATTGTGATTCTGGTGTTACGAGATAGCGCATTTGATTTTAGTAGATACTAGCTGACCCGGCCCGGCTTCGCCCAGACCCTGGTGGGGAGCATCTCATTTAATTCATATAAGTAGTCATATAAGTTCTCGTTCCCGTTACCGACTATCTGTCTGTCTGTCTGTCTGTCTATCTGTCTGTCTGTCTGTCTGACCCGGCCCGTCTTCGCCCAGACCCTGATGGGGAGAATCTCATTTAATTCATATAAGTAGTCATATAAGTTCCCGTTCCGACTATCTATCTGTCTGTCTGTCTGACCCGGCCCGGCATCGCCCAACTCCTGGTGGGGAGAATCTCATTTAATTCATATAAGTAGTCATATAAGTTCCCGTTCCCGACTGTCTGTCTGTCTGTCTGTCTGTCTGTCTGTCTGTCTGTCTGTCTGTCTGTCTGTCTGTCTGTCTGTCTGTCTGTCTGTCTGTCTGACCCGGCCCAGCCCATGGTGGAGAGCATCTCATTTAAATTATATAAGTAGTCATATAAGATCCCGTTCCCGACTATCTGTCTGACTGTCTGTCTGTCTTGGGTAAATGGAGGAGGGAGGAGGAAGAGGGAGGTGGAGGAGGGAAGAGGAGGGAGGAGGAGGGAGGAGACAGGAGGAGTAGGGAGGAATAGGAGGGAGGAGGAGGAGGAGGGAGGAGTAGTGTGGAGGAGGAGGCGAGGAGGAGGGAGGAGGAAGAGGGAGGAGGAGGGAGAAGGAGGGAGGAGGAGAACGCAGGAGGAGAAGGGAGCAGGAGGAGGAGAGGGAGGAGGAGGGAGGAGGAAGAGGGAGGAGGAGGAATGTGAAGGGAGGAAGAGGGAGGAGGTAGAGGGAGGAGGAGGGAGGAGGAGGAGTGAGGAGGAGGAGAGGGAGGAGGAGGAAGGAGGAGGGGGAGGAGGGAGGAGGAGGAGGAGGGAGGAAGAAGGAGGAGGAGGGAGGAGGAGGAAGAGGGAGGAGGAGGAATGTGAAGGGAGGAGGAGGTAGAGGGAGGAGGAGGAGGGAGGAGGAGAAGGGAGGAGGAGGGATGAGGAGGAGGAAGAGGGAGGAGGAGGGAGGAGGTAGAGGGAGGAGGAGGAGGAGAGGGAGGAGGAGGAAGGAGGAGGGGGAGGAGGGAGGAGGAGGGAGGAAGAAGGAGGAGGAGGGAGAAGGAGGGATGAGGAGGAGGAGGGAGGAGGAGGAAGAGGGAGGAGGAGGAATGTGAAGGGAGGAGGAGGGATAGGGAGGAGGGGAAGAGGAAGAGGGTAGGAGGAAGAGTGGAGAGGAGGAGGGAGGATGTAGAGGGAGGAGGAGGGAGGAAAAGGGAGGAGGGAGGAGGAGAGAGGAGGAGGAGGGAGGAGGTAGGAGGAGGAGGAAGAGGGAGGAGGAGGGAGGAGAAGGAAGGAGGAGGAAGAAGGAGGAGGAAGAGGGAGGAGGAGGATGGAGGAGGGAGAGGGAGGAAGAGGTAGGAGGAGGAAGGAGGAAGAGGGAGGAGGAGGAGGGAGAGGGAGGAGGGAAAGAGGAAGAGGGTAGGAGGAGGAGGAGGGGAGAGGAGGAGAAGGAGGGAGAAGGAGAAGGAGGAGGAGGGAGGAGGAGGGGATAGGAGGAGGGAGGAGGCAGAGGGAGAAGAAGGAAGGAGGAGGAGGAAGGAGGGAGAGGAAGGAGGGAGAATGAGGAGGGGAGGAAGGAAAGGGAGGTGGAAGAGGAGGAGGAGGGAGGAGGAAAGAGGTAGGGGGAGGAGGAGGTAGAGGGAGGAGGAGGAGGAAGGAAAGGGAGGAGGAAGAGGAGGAGAAGGGAGGAGGAGGGTGGAGGGAGGAGGAGGAGGTAGAGGGAGGAGGAGGGAGGAGGTAGGAGGAGGAGGAAGAGGGAAGAGGGAGAAGAAGGGAGAAGGAGGAGTGAGGATGATGAGGGAGAAGGAGGCAGGAGGAGGAGGAGGGAGGCAGGAGGAGGAGGGATAAGGAGGGAGAGGGAGGAGAAGGGAAGATGAGGGAGGAGGGGGAGGAGGCGGAGGGAGTAGGAGGGAGGAGGATGGAGGAGGAGGGAGAGGAAGAGGGAGAAGAAAGAGGGAGAAGGAGGAGGGAGTCGGGAGAGGGATGAGAGGGAGGAAGAAGAGGAGGAGGGTGGAGGGAGGAGGTAGAGGGAGGAGGAGGGAGGAGAAGAGAGGAGGAGAGAGTTCGCCATTCCGAATTCATACTCGTCTAGTTCTTCCCTTCTACACGACTGTAGATAACTTTCTTACACATAAACAGATGAATTGTTATTGATATTGCCGTGGCATGGAGGAATATCAGCAGCAGAGTTGATCCAAAAAACCAAAGACTGAGATCTACGGAGAGCCATGAACGCCTACGCCAGCCGGCACGGCACTTGATGATGATGATTGCCATGTGACGATTCTGTGTAGTCACGTCATTTTCTTCCCTTTCCCTAGCGTTTTGGTTCGGGGATTCTTTCATCATCATCATCATCATATATTTACGTACGTATTTTGGGAGGTGAGGAGGGAGGAGGGGGAAGAAGAAAAAAAAACTATGACAGTTGACAGCCCTGGAATGAAAGGAAGGTGTGTAGAAAATTTCATCTCAATCGGATGGGCCGTTCGCGAACAAATAAAGGACATACATATTTACATATTTACATACATACACTTTGTTTTATAGATATAGATTATAGTGCATAGTATATCTTAGTTATACATTTAGTCTATTCTAAAATACACATAATTTACATCGCACCCCCACACAACCAGTGCCTGAAATATCTCATATATACTTTTAATTATTCAATCGAAAATACTACAGCAAGACCTCCCCGCTCGCGGGGTCGATGTGATTTTTTAGACGGTGCTTATCACACGACTTTAACTACGCCTGATTCACGAAGCCTCTAGACTTGCCCATTCAATTGATTCCCTAGATTCATATCTCCGTCCTCTTATTCGTCCCTCTTCCGAGTGGAGTCCGTCTCGCCTAGTTACGCACCTCAGTGGTCAGCGTGTCCGGCCTGGGCATGAGCTAGTTTCGTATAGGTCACGTGATGTACGTGCCACACCAAAACCAGGCCACGCGCATTGTCTGAGCCCTGTCTCCAGCGCTTGTTCTGCCAGTCATCCAATCCATCCCAAGGATCCACACATGGATCAAGTCGGCTACAGTTTGTCCCAACGCAGTATTAATCACTATAAAGTATCAATGCTTTCAGACTACTACAGTAAACAGTGTTTGCTGGTTGACCAGTGTGTGGTTATCTGTATTATTGTACACAGATGAAACATTGGCAATAAACAGTGAGAACACTACATTCTGGCTTCAGAAGTGTAAGTACAGGACCCCTTTACACAGCCTAAGGCTCACCTGGCTGACGGTGGTTGACCTATATACAGACAATTCAACACCCGGCGTGTGATGTGGCCAGTATCACACCGGCCCAAGACATTCTTGGCACCCATTTCAGGCTGGGTTGACATAGGTACATTTGTTTAAACACATCCAGGTAATTTTATATACAAATATGAATCCGCCTAGCTGCAGATCGAACCTATGATTAGCAGGTTAGCAGTCTAGTATCTATCTAGCCACTACTTACGGCGACTCCCCGTCAGAAACGTGACTTCTACTAATGGGTGGAATTTCAGATTAAAAAACCATAAAATAAATAAATAAATAAAAGATCTCATAGAAATATAGGGACCAGAAAATACATTACTATATGTAATCAAATACAGTGTTAAAATATGTTTGATGTATACAAATACATAAGTCCTTGACGAAAGATTTATAAGGTGTAATTTTATTGACTGTGCAGTGTTTGAAAATATTGCTGGTCCAAACTTTGTATTCACTCTCGGTAAAGTTTATGTAACATAATAGGTAAATACAAAACTTGGACCGGCACTATTTTATTATACAGTATACAACATTTAACAATTCTAATTTTTCATGCGTTGTTAATCTTTCTAGATATTAATACCGATTTCATAATACAGCTAGTCGTCGACTTCAACTTACGACCATTCGACTTTACGACCACAATCACTAGCCATATTATTAACTGAGTCTAGTGCTTCCACATTGACGTGGATAGGCCTTAGGTTCATACCAGAGTACGATTAGCGTTGCCAGTAGTGGGTTGTGCTCAATATTTAAAGATTTATTTCTGCCTCAATTATCAGTCGAACGGCGTTGTCTGCAAAGATCAGGTTGTGTGACGGTTTATTCCATGCTCAGTCCTCGTAGACTTAGATGGATAACCTGATTTTTGCAGATGATGCTGCAGTTACGACCCACTCTGAGGAAGAATTACAATGTCTTCTATCTGCATTCTCCAATGCTTGTTCAGAATTTGGTTTAACAATTAGCAAAAAGAAGACATAGATTATGTCACAAGGTGCACATGGGGTACCATCAATCTTTATTGACGACGCCGAACTAGAGATGTTAGACCATGTAATAATAATGTTTTATATAGTATTTTCCACACCTGTATTTTGTATGTTTTGCAAATATTAAACCAGTTGTACATGTACAGTTAATGCGGTGTTTTTCTTAAACCTGACAATGTAAAAATAAGAAACAAAATGGTGTAGAGATGATACAAATGGCACAAAATGAACATGGACAATTATGATTTATAACAATAATAAAAGAAATTTATGATATAATTTAACTTAAATATTGTTATAACATCACTTCACATTACTGTACACATAGCGTGCTAAACTTACGACCAAATCGTGTTATGACCGGTCTGTCGGAACCGATCGTGGTCGTAAGTCGACGACTACCTGTATTGACAAAATTGTTGGCCATTCCTATTCTCGTTTTAATTTCTGTTTCACTTCTGCCATCATCTGTTATACATGTCCAAGATAGGAGAAACTTGTTACTTATTCTAGGATCTCCCCGGTTACTGTAATTTTCATTGATGACCTCTTTTTTCCACTGCGAATTATCATTTTTTTTCTTTATGTTAATGTCTAAGCCACATTCTGCATTATGCCTGTTTACATGTTCCACTAGTTTTTGTAATTCCTGCTCGCTTTCTGCTGGCAACACTGAATCGTCAGCATACCCCAAGATTGTTTATGATTTTTCCATTGATGTTAAGTTCAGGCAGTTCGACTTGTTTAAACATTCTTTCTGTGTATAAGTTGAAGAGGCTTGGGAATAACCATACCCATGTCTACATCATCATAATGACAAGTCACATTTTAAAGCACATTAACCTAGTCCAAAAATCGTCGATTACATTCGTAAATATTTGACTAGAACCAGATTCAAACCGCGAATACTAAAAAGGTCAATATTTGCGTCAACAGTAGGTTGTCAATTATTGCTGGTACTAAAATTGATCCAGTCAAAACAAATCCGGACGTCAATGTGTATAGTGCATACATAGGTTATCATTCAATACGCAGATAACATTACACGCACTGAACAGCTATTGACGCACGCACTACTTACCTAACATTTGTATGCAGATAGCATTCTTACTCCGCGTTTCAAATAAGTTCCCTCTGTGGTCCTGTGAAAGAATATAATAAAATACACCTTTTAATGGCCTGAAGTAGGGTACTTTGACAGAACTGAAACTTTGGTTAACTCCTTCTGTCTGAGCCAGTTATTGCATTAACTCTCTAATTAATCATATGTATCTCGTGCGGTTACTGTGTCTCTCCTTGTTCCAGTGGTCTTATTGGTTCATTATGTTATATACATTTGTTACTTGAAACCATTTTGAAACGGAAAGCTGTTAATTCTAAGATGCAAGTGCCTGGGACAGAAAGAGTTAAGTAAGTTTAAAAAAAAAAATCAATGAAACATTAGAAATACCGGAACTAGGCGGCAAGCAACCTCTAACCTTAAAAGGTCAAATGTTGGTGAACCCTTAAGCCATTGAAAGAGTATGATAAATACAGTCACACGTAATGATCGGCACTCATAGAAGTAAATGAGAGAAATAGAGATTAGAGTAAAGGAGAGAAATAGAGATTAGAGGACATGCTAGACAATATATAATTTCAAAGCTATTTTGGCCACACGGGGATTCGGACCTGCGGCCTCCAAGATTATGAATACATACTTGTTTGTTTGCATCACAGTATGTGCGGGGTAATACAATACTCTACATTGAGTGATCACATTAATGTATGCTTGCTTATAAGTACGTGTGGGGAGATAAATATAGCTACACACTCTACATTAAGCGCTCACGTATATGTGAATTTGCATATAAGTACGCGAGGCTTGAAACAATATGCTACACACAGGCTAGATTGAGTGATCACATATATGTAAGTTTGCAAATAAGTACGTGCGGGGTGATACAATATGTTACACACGCTACATTCACAGCTCACATATACGCATGGTTGCTTGACAGTATTTGCGGGGTATGCACGCACGCACGCACGCATGCACACACGCACGCACACACAAACATCACATAACCATGCACCTCAGGTATTAATTAGCGTGCATTGTGAAACAGTGTTAACTATCGGATTACATTTCAATAGACGTTAAAACAAAAATAACTGTCACCGGGTGGGTGTTAAGTGGCGTGTCGACAACAGGAAGTTGTTGTACACTGTATGAGATGGCCTTGTCGTCTCAAGTATATCTGGTCTCCTTTGTACGGATCATATGTTCCACTGGGGAATACAAGGCAGAAGACAAACAGGGGGAAGAGGAGGGGGAGATGAAGAACTGGAGGAATAATAATAATAATAATAATAATAATAATAATAATAATAATAATAATAATAAGAAGAAGAAGAAGAAGAAGAAGAAGAAGAAGAAGAAGAAGAAGAAGAAGAAGAAGAAGAAGAAGAAGAAGAAGAAGAAGAAGAGAAGATACAGAATAAGAACAAGAAGAACAAGATGCAGACGAAGAAGAAGAATAAATGAGAATAGTAGGAAGAAGAGGATCAAGGAGAGAAGGAAGTTTTAAGAGCACTCGCAAGCCCTTCAACCGCACACAACCGGAAATGAAATCCTTGTACAATTGAGGGGTGATCCAGACCTGTCGGGTTAGCAAGCTAGTGAGTGTGTGTGAAGGAGTGTATGTGTGTGCTTTGCTGTTTGCATGAAAGAGGGTATTTGGGCGTGAGAGAGAGAGAGAGAGAGAGAGAGAGAGAGAGAGAGAGAGAGAGAGAGAGAGAGAGAGAGAGAGAGAGAGAGAGAGAGAAAATGAACGAATGAACGAAAGAACGAACGAACTTTATTTTCAAAGGATCACAAAATGGGCACGCAGGCCCTTCCAATCACTCATCTTTCGTAAATCAATTATCTACTGTGCATGTTACATTCACATAGAAAAGAATAAAAAACATTGTCAAATGAATGTCGTGAACATAAACCATGCATGTTACCATATTATGAGACAGACACGCGCACGCACGCACGCACACACGCACACACACACACTTACACACACAAAGACACTAAGACATGTCATCTATACAAACTCTCACAGTTATACATCCACTCCATAACACACAAATACATACTCCCTCGCATACTCATATACCCATTTTTATTTACAATCACAAACACACTAACAAACATTTACTCGTACATATATACTCTCTCCCCTCTCTCGCCATCTCTTTCTCTCTCTCTCTCTCCGTGTTTACCATTTCACCAGTATGAATCTATCGTAGAAGAATCTTTACTGAGTAAGACACTTGTGCAGCGTTCCGCAGTAAACATCGTATACTGCTCTGGATGTGTCCAGTGGCTGCGGCGTGTTAATGCTGGATTAGCTAGAGTATAAAGCACAGACAGAGAGGTAGAAATGTGGAATAGCTCCAGCACACCAAAGCGATAAATTAACATCATATTTGGTCTGAGCCACTGAACTATTAATTAGCAGCTGATTACAGGATTGGTTAAATGATTGATCGATCGATCGGTCGATTTATTTATTAATTAAATGATGTATTGGGATACACGAATATCTTCATAGAACTGGAAATTTTCAATTAGTGTTCTGATTTCTTCCCGTTCTAGGTCGTACTAGGATCATCTCAACTCAGTGCCCGAGCTCCGTAGTACTGGAGAATACATATATATTTCCATACCATGTCTGCGATATATTCAATGGGAATGAGAGTGCTGCGAGGAAGATACCAGCTAGTTAACACTCTAGTGCAGTATTTCATATCCTTCTGTGAAAGCTCCTTAGGGAATACCGTTGACATTCACACGAATATAAAGCCATATAATGCAATTTTACCGCAAATCCACATAATGTTGGATTGGCTCTTTGGACATTCTGACAAAGCAACTTCTAGACAGATACTTGTTACTGCTGCCAACGTAACAATACGAGAACAATAAAATATTAAATACCAAGTCCCAAAATGCTCTTGCGGAAAATATGGCCTGAATTATTCATCTGTCGGGATGCGCGTTCATAATTCCTACAGAATCCTTCTAAACTGATATGTCAATGTCATTGGAAAGTATACTTTTTTGGAATTGTTAGGTGATTCCTGGGATAATATGTGTTGATCTTGTGATATTTCTAACACTGATCTTTTAAATTATTTTCTCTTGACCTCGTTAGGTGTGTTATCTTATAAACTGGACACGACACCACAACAAGCAATGATATACAGACCAGATGGAAGCAGGGGAAGAGGCCGACCACGTAAACGATGGATGCAGCGAATAACAGAGTCCATGGGAATATCGACACATGCAGCCCATAAGCAGGCATTCTCCCGCTTTATTTGCTTCACCTCGACAACGCAAGGTACAAGAGGAACATGATGAGATGAGATGAGATGAGATGAGACGACAGTTCTTACACTTTATAATCCGGGCTTCATTCTAAGAATTACAATTTACTTGATCAAGTTATAACTTAATTATCGCGAGCAGGACACAACCGATTGAAATAGCATTACAGCACACATTTAAGATAGGGTCGATTGTGTGACTGTGTTTGTGGGTGAGTGAGTGAGTTATTGAGGAAGTGAGTTAATGAGTGAGTGTGTGTGTGTGTGATAGTAGCCCAATGGCGGTCATTTACCTCATACAGTACAGTCCAACGTACAACAATGAACGTAAACATGCATTGCATAACGTTCAGATTGCCCGGACGCAACAGACTGACATATCATTAGATCACACATTTAAGATAAGGTCATCGGATTTGTGTGTGTGTATGTGTGTGTGTGAGCGTGGGTGAGTATGTGAGTGAGTGTGTGAGTGAGTGGTGTGTGAGTGAGTGTGTGAGTGAATGTGTAAGCGTGCGTGCGTATTGAGTGAGTGAGTGAGTGGGTAACTGAGTGGGTCAGTGAGTGAGTGAGTGAGGAAGGGAGTGGGTGAGTGAGTGAGTGAGTGAGTAGGTGAGTGAATGAGTGGGTGAGTGAGAGACTGAGTGAGAGAGTAAGTAATTGAGTGCGTGTGTGTGTGTGTTTGTGTATGTGCCTGTCTGGCAGTAACCCGATGGTTGTTATTTACCTACTACAGCACTGTCTAACTTACAACAATGAAAGTAAACAAACATGGCAACAGCGAACTTCTTTCGACAAATAGTATGGGAATATCATGAACCGGAAACTAACAACTGCTTTCATTAGACTCAATAACATGTCGATCTGAGTGCCAACGTTGAGAACGAAGACAGCACAAACAACATTGCATTATGAAAGCAAACAGCTGTTGCCCAATGTCTGATTTTGACGTGTTCAGGCTATTTGAACTATTTGCAATTACATTTTCAAAACTCTGTTGTTGTTGTTGTATTGTTATTCATGTAATTGTTTACTACTATAGCCAGTGAGTAATAACACACTTAACCCAAGACATTTGGTAAAAGATATTGGTCACAAAAAGATCTGCCATTACATTGACACCAAATACTAACTTCCTTTAAGAAACATATTTTACCTCATTCTACAAAATGATGGATTAGCTGTTTGGAAATGCTGACAAAGTGACTCTTAGACAGGCAGGCCCGTGCTCATAAAACCGACACCAAATACTGACTCCAATTAGGAAAGGTTAGATAAATCGACACCACATACCTAGCCTACCATTACGAATTATGTGATAAATCGTTACTATATAACTGCCTCCAATTACTAATTCTTTGATACTATATCGTGGTCTGTCATGACTAATTCTTAGATAAACAGGTAGCATTTAATGGCCTCTCATTATGAAAGCTTGGAAAAATTGGAATTAAATAATGCCACTTATCCACCCCCTCCCCATTGTGAAAGTTTGGATACAACGGCACTAAATAATGGTCTCCCATTATAAAATGTTACATAAATAGACACTATATAATGAGCCCAAAATATGAATTCTTGCATAAATAGGCAATATATAATGATCTCCCATAATGAATTCTGGGAAAATCCGCACTATATAATGTCCTCAAGAAATACAGTCTTGAATAAATCAGCACTAACTATAATGTTTATGAAATATGGAGTAAATCGGTACTATATAATGGCCCTCCAATGACGAATTTTGAATAAATCGACACAAATTTGTGAACACTGAATATGACAAACTTCAAATAAATTAAACTCTTAGCAGCTTAAAAGGTTACAAGAGAGAGGACCGACTTCATAGCACCGGGTTTTAATCCCACCTGGCTAGGTCTATCTCCCCAGAACGGAAGCAACACGTGGAGAGCATCGCACAAAGCACGAACCCCATAGCTCAAACCATGACCCTCAGGTGTCTCGGGGAAAAAAAGGTTGCTCTCGTGGTCTGAACGATGCAGTCTAGAAACAAAGCAACGATCTTCATGGGACCGCGGGGCCGACGATTTGACCTCTGGGCATGGAGACATTAGAGCTTTACTCTTTATTCGAACAAAAAATAATATATGTATTAGTTAGCTGTTTCTAGAACACCTTCATTATCGTGAGACATTAAGATATACTAAAAATACCCATAGAAAATGTTGTTATAAATATAATTTGCTATATGTATAAGTTAGCAGTTTCTAGAATACCGTTATTATTGTGAGACTTTAAAAAATATCTTAAATACTTATAGAAAATGCGGTTGTAGATATATTTTACTATATGCATTTGTTAGCAGTTTCTATAATACCTTTATCTCTGAATATTCTCTATTTACCTAAATGTTTTGAACCGGAAAACAGTGAGGTGGCTTATCAGTGTTGCGAGTGGCATCGATGTGACGAACATACCATGTGAACTGTATTGAATTATGCAATCTAGTGTTTACAAAACACTGGTGAGATATTAACTCTTCAGCCATTAGTCGCAGTCCTGTTCACTGTTATGTGTAGAGTTACCGCAGTAAATTCTTGCACAGTTGTTGAATGGAGGCCGAAGTGGCTGAGAGGTTTAATGAGATTAATGTTTCTCTTTGGCCCGCGGCGTAGAGGGTTCGTTCCAAACGGTGATTAGTTTTGCTTAAATGTTGACTTCTCGTCCTTGACTTGGGAATGTAAATTACAAGTACCTCAGAAGTCGGAGTGGGTTCGCCTGATGGCGAGGGACAGTGATAATTTGGAAAACTAACTCTCACGCAAAATTATTTCAGCGCACTCACTGCGTGTAGCAACTAGTAGTAGTACAGCAGCAGCAGCAGCAGTAATAGTAATAGTAGTAGCAGTAGTAGTATTAGTAGTAGTAGTAGTAGTAGTAGTAGTAGTAGTAGTAGTAGTAGTAGTAGTAGTAGTAGTAGTAGTAGTAGCAGCAGCAGTAGTAGTAGTAGTAGTATTAGTAGTAGTAGTAGTAGTAGTAGTAGTAGTAGTAGTAGTAGTAGTAGTAGCAGCAGCAACAGCAACAGCAGCAGCAGTAGTAGTAGTATAAATAGTAGTAGTAGTAGTAGTAGTAGTAGTAGTAGTAGTAGTAGTAGTAGTAGTAGTATTAGTAGTAGTAGTAGTAGTAATAGTAGTAGTAGTAGTAGTAGTAGTAGTAGTAGTAGTAGTAGTAGTAGTAGTAGTAGTAGTAGTAGTAGTAGTAGTAGTTGCAGTATAATAAGCATGTGTGGGAACTATGCTCGAGTTCAAAGTGAGCGACAGCAAAACAAAACAAGAAAGTTGTAGAAATTGCTAGAACGTAACACAGACCTGTATTCCATGTCATCACAAATGTCATTTATAGTGTCATTTGAGATAAATCGGCATTATATAATGCCATCCATTACCAAATCTTAGTTAAATCGACGCCATATACTCGGCTTTCCTTAGAAATTATTGCATAAATCAGAATTAAAATCTTGGGAGGGGATCCAAGCACTTATGGATTGAATGATCCGATTTTCTGTGAGAATAATCTGACAACAAACTAACCAACAAATCAACCAGTCAGCCAGCCAACCAGCCAGCAGGCCAACCAAACAACCAACCAACAAACTTACCTACCTACCTACCTACACACCTACACACCTACCTACCCTACTACATCCTAGACCAGTGGTTCTCAACCTTTTTTGGCCTGTGCCCCCCCCCCCCTCACCATATTTTCAGAACGTCATTCCCCCCCCCCAACCCCTTCTATCAAACATTTGGCCCGTGCCCCCCCCCCCTTTTTCACCGTATATTCAGAACGTCATTCCCCCCTTTCATATTTAATATCTAAAAATCCCCCCACCCCTATACAGTATACGTAAAAATGGAAGGTAAATTTAATAGCATATACTAAAACAAGTCTAGACATCCACATAAAACATGATTTGTGAGTCTACTGACTTTATAAAATGAATTTTAGAAGGATGAGACGTACTTAACTGTAAAGTATGAAGGGAAAAACAATATCAAGTAATCGGTTCTTGTATTAACGCGATCTTGAAATGTTCTTCATTCCCCCTCTGGAAACCCTAAAATTCCCCCGTGGGGGGGGGGGGAAATTCCCCACCGGTTGAGAACCACTGTCCTAGACGAACCAAGAATTACGGGCCTATTTTATCATGTATAACATGAACATATGTACATTACTATAGAGTGAGTGAGGGAGTGAGTGAGTGTGAGTGAGAGAGAGAGTAAATATGTGTGTGTGTGTGGGGGGGGGGGGGTGAGAGATAGTAAGAAAGTGAGTTAGAGTGAGTGAGCGAGAGATAAGAGTGAGGGAGGGGAGGGAGAGATAGTGAGTGAGTGAGAAAGAGAATTAGTGAGTATGTGTTTGTCTGAGTGAGTGAGTGAGAGAGAATGAGTGAGTGATTGAGAGATAGTGATATATAGTGCAAGAGAGAGAGAGAGAGAGAGAGAGAGAGAGAGAGAGAGAGAGAGAGAGAGAGGGTGAGTGAGAGGGTGAGTTAGAGAGTGGCCGGGAGAGAGTGAGTGAGTCTGAATGAGAGAGTGAGTGTGTGTGTCTGTCTGCTTGTCTGGGTGTGTGAATGACAGAGTGAGTGAGTACGGTTTAGAGAGTGTTTTCTTGCCTGTTTGCGTTCGATGGTTGTGAACTCCAGCATGAAGTCCAGTATGTCGGATGAAGACATCCTGTTGTCCGGCATAAATGTGATGTCATACCGGACTGAAGTTTGCGTGAGTATTCATTGTCCCATGTCTGGCTTATTGGTGTGCAGACTGGTGGTTCTTCGCCGTACAGGCAGATACTCTCCGACTTCGGAAAAATCAGCGATGCTACTACGTTAGCCAGGACCCCCAAGGGACCTGTTGCCCAGGAACCACGGCTAGGACGTGTTAGTAGGTCTTGGCCTGTATGAAAACCTTACTAAACTTTAGAGAGAGAATGGGTGAGAGTGACTGAGAGAGAGAGCGAGAGAGAGAGAGAGAGCGAGAGAGAGAGAGAGCGAGCGAGAGCGAGAGAGATAGAGAGAGAGAGAGAGAGAGAGAGAGAGAGAGAGAGAGAGAGAGAGAGATAGAGCTTAAGTGAAAGAGAGTGAGCGAGTGAAAGATTGAGTGAGAGAGTGAATGTGTGCGTCTGTGTGTGAGAGAGAGAGAGAGAGAGAGAGAGAGAAGTGGGAGTGTGTGTGTCTATGTGTGAGATAGAGTAAGAGAGAGTGAGAGTGAGTGAGTCAGAGAGAGAGAGAGAGAGAGAGAGAGAGAGAGAGAGAGAGAGAGAACGAGAGAGTTAGTGAGTGTGAAAGAAAAAAAAAAAGAAAGGGAGATGACAAGCTGTACCATAGTTTTTTCTATATCCCATCTTCCAAATTACCATTTTTACGGCCATGTGATTTTGTAACACGTACTGCTTATTCCATCATGTTTATGTCAATGTTAGGAATTAACTTATTGAATCACATCACTATTTTTTTCTAACGTTACAGAATGTACATGTATAATTATTTTTTCTCTCCATCGTTTACATTTTTGGGAGAATGCTTATGATAGTCGTCTGCATGTGTGTGCAAAGTGTGGTAGGTTGTTCATTTTAATTTCAGTGTTTATGTGAGGCATCATGTATGTGTCTAGATGTGAGGAGGTGTGTGTGTGGGGGGGGGATGGGTGGAGGGATTGTGTGCGTGGTGGAATGTGTGTGTGGGTTGGGGACTAGGTGTGTGGGGGAATGTGTGTGGGGATATGTGTGTATGGGTTGGGTGTGTGTGGATGGGGAGATGATTGTGTCTGGGAGATGTGTGTGTGTGGGGGGGGGGGGGTCAGGGATGCGTGTGTGGGTCGAGGAAATGTGGATGTGCGGTGGATATGTAGGTGTGTGGGGAGATGTGTGTGGGGGAGGGATGCTTGTGTGCGCGAGGGTTGTGTGGAAGGGGGATGTGTGTGTGGGTGAGAGATTGTGTTTACGTGGGTTTGTGTGAGTAGCTGGGTGTTGGTGGGTGGGTGGGGATGTTTGGGAGGGTGGATGGGTGATGTGTGGGTAAGTGTGTGATGATGTGTTCAGGGATATGTGGTGGATGTGTGTGTGTTTGGATTGAGGGATGGGTTTGGGGGTATGTGTATATGGGTGGATGATGTGTGTGTGTGTGTGTGGGGAGGGGGACATGGGTGGGGGATGGTTAGGTGGGGTGGGCGGTCGGGGATGTTTGTGGGTGTGTGTGTGGGTGGATGGGGGATGTGTGTGTGGGTGAGGCATGTGTGTGTGGGTGGAGGGTGCGTGTGTGGGTGGAGGGTGCGTGTGTGGGTGGGGGATGTGTGGGTGAGGGATGTGTGTTTGGATGTGTGGGTGTTGACTGGTGGGGATGTGTGGGTGGGCACTGTGTGGGTGGGTGTGTGTGTAGGGGTGTGGTTGATGTGTGTGTGTGTGTGGGTTGGTAGATGGGTGAAGGATGTGTTTATGGGTGGTGTGTGTGTGTGGGTGGGCGATATATGTGTGTGGGTGATGGATGTGAGAGTGGTTGGGTGATATCGGGGTGGGTGGTCGGGGGATGCATGTGTAGTTTGTGGAGGTTTCTATGGGTTGGACATGTGTGGGTGGATGGGGGAATGTGTGGTGGGTTGGGATATGCATGTGTGGATGGGAGGTGTGTGTCTGTGGTTGATGTGAGTGAGGGTAAGGTGCGTGGGGGAGGGATTTGTGTGGATGGGTGGGGATGTGTTGGTTGGTATGGGGATGTGTGTGTCGTTAGGGGAAATGTGCGGTTGGCTATATGGTTGGGGGTGTGTAGGTGTGGGTGGGTGGGTGGAGGATGTATGATGGGTGCGTCTGTGTCCGTGGGGACATATGCATGGGTGGATGGGTGTGTGTGGGCGGGGGATGACTGGTAGGTGTAGGTGGGTGGGTGGTGGTGGCATGTATGTGTGCCTGGGATGACGGTGTGGGAGGACGGTTTGTTTGTGGGTGAGGGATGTTTTGTGGGTGGGTGGGGGTGTGTGGGTGTTGGTGGGTGGGGGATGTGTAGATGGATGGGTGTGTAGATGGGTGAGTGGGCAATGTGTGTGTGGGTGGCGAATATGTGAGTGTGGGTGTGTGGGAGTGTATATAGGGGTGTGGGGATGTGTGGGTGTGTGTGTGGGATGGGGTTATGTGTATGGGTGGGGTGTGTGAGTGGAGGGGTGGAGGTGTGGGGGGTGTATGTGTGGGTGATGGGGGTGTGAGTGTGTTGGAGATGTTTAAGTGTGGGTGGGGAATGTGTGGGTGGATGAGGAGATGTGTGTGTGGGAGTGGTGGGTCGGTGGGTCGGTGGGGGCGGGTCGGTGGGGGTGGGGGTGTGGGTAGGGAGATGTGTGTGTTGGTGGGGAGATGTGTGTGGGAGGCGGAATATTTGTGTGGGTGAGGGATGTGTGTAGGTGGGTGGGGGAATGTGTATGTGGGGATGGATGGGTGGGTGGGGTAATGTATGTGTGCCTGGGCGTTGGTGGTTGGATGTGTGGTTAGGTGGGGGTGTGGTGGGAGGGGGTATTTCATAACATTGTAATATGCATTGTTTATGTTTACAATATTCATTTTACAATGTTTTTCTACCTATGTATCATGCACTACTGATGAATGAAAGATTAGTGATTGTAAGGGCCGAATGTAAGACGGGCCTACGTCCCAATTTGTTACCCTTTTAAATTAAAGTTAAATCAAATCAAATCCTACCTACCTACCTACCTACTTACCTACCTACCTACCTACCTACCCGTTTGTCTGTCTGCCTGCCTGCCTACCTACCTACCTACCTATCCCCCTACCTACCTATCTACCTACCTACCTATCTACCTACCTACCTACCTATCTACCTAACTGACTGACTGACTGACTGACTAATTTATTTATTCATTAGGATATACGTTACTTTTCGAGTCATCACCTGACATATTCTTCCAAACCATAACATTGCGTTCTGTAGTCGACATTGCGTTCCTAGCCCAATCTTCTAATGTATTGCATGACAGTGTGTTCCACTCCAGATCACTTCCATACATAATTTAACAGCGTCTGTCAAGTCCAGTCCGACCAGGACTAAAATGTGCCAGGCCCTTACTCACCAACTGACAGTACCATTACATTCCAGACGTCTACCGACTTTATCATAGGGGTTTTAAAACTGTATCTTTAGATCTGACAGCATATTTCAATTATATTTCTCATGATGCACTGTGCGCAAGGTAATACATTCTTATACTCGTGAAACGACTGTGATATTAAGAGTCCAAATCTGTAGTGTCTTATTGTTGAGTCCCGCGATATTTAGACATTATCTGATTTCATGTTCAAAGCCCAGAATTTGTGTGATCCATGTCATATAACAGAAAGAAAAAATAAACAATGACCAAGTCCTACAAGAAACAAATGCAAATGGTAAACTGATTAGAGACATTAGATGTAGACAGTCACAAATTTTTGGTCACGTTATGAGAAGAAATAAATTGGAGAACGTGATGACAAATGCAAGATCGAGGGGAAGAGAACAAGGGGAAGGCAGAGAAGCAAATACCCGGATGGCTTGGGTACGTGGCATGGTCGAGACAAGAACATTGAGCTGATCCACAACTCTGGTGATCGAGTGCGATGGCGAAACATGACCACCCAATCTTTTCGGCATGGTACATGATGGTGATGATCATGATGATGATGATGATGATGATGATGATGTCATATAAAGTGATTAATTGCCAGTTAAAAAGTAAGTTTGGACCAAACATGATACACAGTTAAATGAACACGTATTATAATGTAAATTCCCATTTATTGAGGATTAAAATTGTGGAAATACCAAGAAACAAAACAAAAAACACGGTGACCCTAATAAGGATTTATCGTTCTTCAGTCCAAATGGGAGGTCACATTTTGCCAGTGATGGAGGCTCGAAAGCTTGCGTGATTGCGGTATGTCACATGTCAAGCCTCCTGTCAAGGGAATGCTGCAGAAACTGTTGAGGAAAAAAAAACGGAGAAGAGAAAGGCAGAAAAACCACTAACTAATTAAAAGGTGGACACGGCGTGGTATCTTCACACGGGTGTGCTTTGCTGAGGGGAAACAGAATTGGAGGGTTCTGGGTAATTATTTTTACAAGTTCTCGTCCGTTTGTTAATAGGACCCATACAGAAAGCTAACAATAGTTACCACTATCACCTACCATACATGTCGTAAGAAGAAACTAAGGAGGGTTGGTGTGAAACGAGCTACCTAACCCTGTATAAAACTGTAGATACAAAGTCCAGTCAATCATGAATATGTCTTTAAAGGACTTGACTTGGTTGATGGCCTTTGTGCCATTGGGAAATGAATGACAGAAGAAGAGAGTAAAAAGATATGGCGATGCCCCTTTAACGCAAGTTATGGGTTACGGGTATTGTTGTTGTTGTTGTTGTTGTTGTTGTTGTTGTTGTTGTTGTTGTTGTTGTTCTCTCGCTTTGAGCTCAAGCATAGTCCATACACATGCTACTTATAGAGCACTGGACTGATTTTTGCGTGTGGGTTATCTTTCGCTATTACCCATGTCTCTCGCCATCAGACGAACCCTCTCCGATCAGCTCAGTGTTCCTGTCTCGTGCATGCCATGTGGCCAAGCCATCCAGGTATTTTCCTCTCGGTCTTCCTCTTGGTCTTTTCCCTTCGATCTTGCTAGTTGTCACTAAGTTCTCCAATCCATCTCTTCTCATAACATGTCCAAAAATGGTTGACTGTCTATGTCTAATTTCTCTAATCAGTTCACGAGTTTCAATTGTCTCCTGTAGTACTTGGTCATTGGTTTTTCTGTCTGTCCATGGTATTCTTTCCATTTTCCTCAGAAACCACATTTCTGCAGCCATCAGATATTTTTCAGTTTGACTGCATATTGTCCAAGTTTCACATCCATACAAAAGAACAGGCTCTATGTATCCCCTCAACACTCTTTTTCTTGTTTCAATTTACACCTTTTTATTGGTCAGAATGTTTTTCATCTTGCTAAAGACTACTTTCACCATAGCGATTCTTGTTCTAATCTCTTCAAGGCATCTATCAGATGTTATGACTGTTCCGAGATAATTGTACAGATTCACTTGTTGAAGAATATTCCCATCTACTTGTATATTACATTGTGGTATTTCGTTCTTCCTAGTGACGAGGATAACCTGTGTCTTTTTACAATTTAATCCTAACCCTAGCTGCTCACTGTGTGCATCAACTGCATCTACTAATTGTTGCAGGTCCTTCGCATTGTCTGCAATCAATACTGTATCATCTGCATATCTAATGTTATTGATGTTTCGTCCTCCAATGTTGATTCCATTTATATCTTCTACATTTCTGAAAATATTTTCACTGTACAGGGAAAAACGATCTGGAGACATTACACATCCCTGCCTAACACCTCTCTTAATAGGTTGATATTGTCCCACTTCATTATCAATTCTTATGGCAGCTTGTTGTTTCCAATATATGTTTTTTTTTATAAGTCTAATGTCTTTCCCATCAATTTGTAGATCTGCAAGCATATACACCACGTTGACATGTCTAACTCTATCAAAAGCTTTTGTGTAGTCAATACAGCAAAGATGTATATCCTTGTTTACTTCTATAGCACGTTCAATAACTGTTCGCATCATATACACAGCATATACTGCACCATTTCCTTCTACAAATCCACATTGTTCTTCCCCTATTTCAGGTTGTAATTTCTTCCTCACTCTTTGCATGATAATTCGTAGCAAAATCTTTGTGATTTGACTCATTATACTAATTGTTCTATGTTGATCACATTCCAAGGCTCCTGATTTCTTTGGAAGTGCAATAAATACAGAGTTACATAATTCAGAAGGGATGTAATAGTATAATATAATGTGTTTATTGGTGTTTAATGGCACATGATTCACTGATTGATTGAAATTTATTGGATGTATGTATGTATGTATGTATGTATGTATATATATATATATATATATATATATATATATATATATATATATATATATATATATATATATATATATATATATATATATATTGGTATTTTGTTTGCTTTTATTTTATTTATTTTTTTTTTGTTGGTTATATATTATCTTACCACATATCATTATATTATAATCTTAAAAGTTATTTAATCAATTATTTTGTTCTTCCAATATATTGGTATTTATTTCTCGCTTTTATTTTATTCTTTCGTTATATATTACCTTACACCATATTATTATATTATAATCTTAAAAGTTGTTATTTAATTATTTTTGTTACTGATTTGAGCGGTTTTTCTTTGACGTTTACATTAGAAAGCTTTTTTTTTTTGGGGGGGGGGGGGGGGGGGTCAATCCACGCTACAGTAATATGTGTTTTCTTTTCTTCTGATTATATTTAATATTTCAGTTTTAGTATTTATGATTTCTTAGATATTGCAGGCATATTTGACATTTATTCTCTTTACTTCTTATTATATTTAATATTATAGTTTTAGTATTTATGATTTCTGAGATAATGCAGGCATATTTGATATTTGTTTTCTTTACTTCTTATTATATTTAATACTAGCTGACCCGGCCCGGCTTCGCCCAGGCCCTGGAGGGGATCTATCTATCTATCAGTCTGTCTGCTTGTTTGTCTGTCTGTCTGGCTGACCCGGCCCGGCTTCACCCAGTCCCTGGTGGGGAGCATCTAATTTAATTCATATACGTAGTCATATAAGCTCTCCCGTTCCCGACTGTCTGTCTGTCTGTCTGACCCGGCCCGGCTTCACCCAGTCCCTGGCGGGGAGCATGTCATCTAATTCATATAAGTAGTCAAATAAGCTTCCTTTCCCGACTATCTGTCTATCTGTCTGACCCGGCATGGTTTAGCCCAGCTCCTGGCGCACAGTAACTTAAAAGAATGTCCTTCCACACACCATTCAATGAAAACTGTAGAAAAAGATGGGTTACAATGTTATGCATTATTTTTATGAAAACTTTGAAAATGCCTTAAAGATTATATCATTATTTATTATAACTCATATGCCTGAAAATAACTATAGACAAAGAGTTTAACAATAGTGCAAGTAAGTCCAACAATATGACTATAAAGTATATAGAAATGTTATTAAAAGTTATGCCCCTTGAAATAACTTTTCTAGAGTGAAGTCCCCCTGCTATATAGACATTATATAATGAAAATGGAAAAGTAAATGTTATTAAATAAGTAGAAGATTTTACATTAAGAAATTATTATAGTCGGTTGCACAGGAATGAAAGGAAGACGTGTATAAAATTTCATCTCAATCGGATGTACCGTTATCGAACGCATCCAAGACCCACAAACAAACATACACTCTGTTTTATAGATATAGATTACAGTTTTGGTATATATGATTTCACAGATATTACAGGTATACTCAATATTTTTTTTTCTTTACTTATTATTATATGTATTATCAAACTTTTGGTATTTATGATTTCATAGATATTCCATGCATACTGCATTATTTATTTTTCTCTCCAGATTTTCATTTGTGGTATATTATTAACATTGATGAAAATTGAGATATTCAGTAATTGACATTTAACAAACATTCCTGTAGACGTATATTTGCTGTTTGAGTATAAAAGTATATCCGAAAGTTGTATATTTATCATTAAATTACCTTGACATTACCTTGACATGTTTGCAAATAACTATGTACCCGGCGTCACTACACAAAGACATGTGTAACTGCAGAATATGGCCATTGTGCTTGCAGGAAAAGTTGCTTACAAGTGTTGTGCTAGTTATACATTATCACAGGATCAACTGGGGTGTTAATATATTATAAGTGAAGAGTGGTGATGATTGTGTTATATCTGATGGGTGGTTTACCCATGTTTTGGAGATATGAGACCGAAGACTTGAGTGTTGGTCTTGTGTAGACTGGAAGGCACCTACTCTTTGATGTTTTCCTAGCAATGGCTAAGGGGCAATAAGCTAACCTCATGATATGTGAATTGGGGAGATCGTAGCCTGAGTCTACGTGGCGAGTATGGCGTAAGTCGAGTAATCCTTATAGCTTAGTCTATATGAGAGAGACGACATCAGTTTGTTCGAATATGGTTACACATGACCAATTTTTATACCACTACTTCTATGTAAAAGGTAACCTTCGTATTGCGATGGAAGGTCACAACTAATATGACACATTGTTTTTATTGTTTGCACTCAAGCATTGCATATTGATACGACATTCACTTTAAGGACGGGGTATAACCTCTTGTAATATGATGATGAGTGTAAAATGGATCTGTGACTTTAAAAGTATATTTTTGTTCAGTAAAGTAACATGATAGAGGTTGTCACATTTCTGAAATCAGAAAAGTGTCAAATTTGAGGGAGAGAGTGGATGTCACAGCCCCATATGATACATGCAACTAAATCAAGTTTAATCACATTAGCTACTGGCACGGGACGTGTTTAATGTACACACAGCTCGGCGCATGAAAGACGGAACAAGGGATTGTTGTTGTGAACAGTGAGCGTTTATGATGGCGAATAGAGAGGGTCGGGTTTCAGAACCATGTTAGTTACGGGGTTGGTTTTAGATAGACATTAATACGTAGAATAGTTTGCAAGTATTTAGTGATTGTATGATTCTCTCTTGGGATATGGATTCATTTGTGGTGTAACTAACGCTCGTAACCAATAAACATTAGTTTAATGTTATGAAAACTTTGGTTCAGTTGATTTCCATTACATTGTTTACAACCAGTTTGGGTCGGTTGGGGTATCATTAATAACATGACTTTCTGTCACAAGCCATAGGTTTATGACAGCCAGGTTGTGCTTTTTATGTTACAATTCATATCTAGTTTTATTAACATGCCAGGCTTTACTTGTCATGTCCATGCCACGTTTTACTCATCATGCCAGGTTTTATTTATCATGTCCATGCCATATTTTACTCGTCATGGTATAATTCATGCCAGGCTTTACTTATCATGTCCATGCCACGTTTTACTCATCATGCCAGGTTTTATTTATCATGTCCATGCCAAGTTTTACTCGTCATGGTATAATATATGCCAGGTTTTACTCATCATATTATAATCCATGCCAAGGTTTACTCATCACGTTGCAATCCATGCCAGGTTTTATTCTCAGGTGAAGTTATAATTTAAACCCTAATCCTAAAAGATTGAGGTCGCGGTTAGTAAAGAACCACCTTCATTACACATGGATACATGTTTAAGGATCCCAGTTTCTTTCCAACGACAATACAAGGAGACATTAACACCAACTCCATAGCACCAGCGAGAATGCAATTTACCCAAGGCAAAGGGCGTGTGTGAATCTTCATTTAACAAATCAGCCGAACACACATATGAACTTTTGAATATTAATGTTGCAAAAATGTGTTAACAATTCATTGGGCGACAAAAAGAAAGAACAGATCTATCCAGGAAGAACTCAATTTTGAAGAAGAATGATTATGAAACTGAGCAAACTGGAATATTCTGTGCATGTGAAAAAGATATGAATGTCTGGGAAATATAACTATGGATGGAGATGCACTGGGGAACGGGAAAAGAAGGAAACCACAATGCACCATTTATTTACTCTTCACTTTATAATCTATGGCCATTTATACTCATCACGTGACAAGACATGCCAGGGTTTACTCTTCGTGTTATAATCTATTCCAAGTTTTAATCAGCATGCCGCAAGACATGATAGGGTTCACTAATTACCTCACATGCCATGCCATGTTTTACTCTTCATGTTATAATATATTCCAGGTTGTAATCATCATCCCATAAGAAATGATGGGGTTTAGTTATTATCTCACATGCCATGCCATGTTTTACTCTTCATGTTATAATCTATGCCAACTTTTAATCATCATGCTACAAAAAATGATAGTAGTTAATTATTATCTCACAAGCCATGCCATGTTTTACTCATCATGTTATAATCCATGCCCGGTTTTACTTATAACGTTACAATCCATGCCAAGTTTTACTTACATGTTGCAATCCTATAGATGTGATAGATAATTTACACACGACAGCAACATAAGCAGTACAAATGGCTTATGATGACGTACTATTAGCTCTGTGTAGGACAAGCCATCGATGATGATGGTGACATATAGTAGAATCCACACATGTAGTACATGTTCTTCTCTTCAAGAACAATTTAAAACATGTGCATTTTGCCACCGCTGCCATCAATTATAGCTTGCTGTATATTTTCCGACTGCTAGGGATTTGTCAATTACATAGAAACTACTAATCTGTCGCCTTTATCCCAGAAGGCTGCGCATCCCATTCACTACTTCTGGAGTAGGAGCGAATAACATCCTCAATTTCCTTATGTGTAAACATTGTCGATATGTGGATGCAAGCATCGCTGTTTATGAGAGACGATCACAGTACCTCTATGCCACTTCGTTATAGTTTCCAAGTTTTACAAGCTGGTCTCTGGGAATCTCCGTGGCGAAGTAGGCAAGCCAACTGACTCTCGTTCTGAGGGGTTCGATTGGGTTGTGGGTTGGATTAGGATTGTAACATTCTGTTCATGAGCGCATTTTTCTCGGAGGTCCCGGAGATCGTCGCTGGAGCTACGGAGTTCATGCTGTGTGTAACGCTTTCAGCAGGTCACATTGCGGAAAGAGATCGACCCATATGAGATAAAACTTGGTGAAATGAAGTCGATTCTATTCCTTGTTAAACCCTTGTAAACAAGCTGGCCTTTTCCGAGCATATTGATTACAAGAATTATCTGACATTGTAATGTACCACCACTTCTCTAGTGTAATATGTATATTTTTTTCCGGAGAAATATGATATTTAATCACCATCTGCTAGCGTGTTTCAAATTCAATTTTCTAGACTCAGTTTGGTGCCAGCAATATAATCTCTAATTATCCTCGTAATATCCACGCACAGCCATTGAACCCAATGGTATTAAACCTTTTTTTTTGTTTTTGATTAATGTCTATTTCGTATCCGAAAAATCGAGTCAGCCCCAGCGCATATTGAATTAAATCCCCGCAGAGAACCTAAATCCACAAAGTTACAGCTATCTTCATACCAGAACATGTAGGGCCGCGAGCTTCGAATGAGCAGATGGACTGTCTTATTTTAATAATATACGAGATAGAAAATAAGCCACTGAGGAAAAGACACTGTTGCTGAATAGTACATAAACTGAGAAAATCTAAGGAAAGTATAATTAGGCACAACCTTGAGTGGAACCAACAAGGCAAACGAAATAGAGGACGATCTAAAACACACAGTGAAGAGAATTAAAGAGAGAGGTGGACTATACGGGGTGGCAATTGGGAAACTGCAGTAGATAGCAACAAATAGAACGGCTTAGCGCAAGTTGCTTGAGGGTGTATGACCCACTTTATGATGCACGGAATTAAACAAAACATTATTAGCCTTTGGATAAGAGCCGACATTATTAAATGGTCTTTGAGAGTTGGGACGAAATGAGTACTTTCAAGTAGGCAAAGCAACATCAGTTAAACTCATAGTTAGCCGCATGTATGCAAACTGAAGATTAGCTAGTTACATATCCTTTGCAGGACGTAACAGTCAACTCCAGCATATTTTGAGTGTTTGTGATCTCTTCGTAATTTCACGTTGGGTAGCTTGCATTGAGTGGCTGGTCGAGTGGCTAAGAACGCCGGGTTCTCTTTCGGGAGACCCGGGTTCGACTCCTCGGTAACGTGTGGAATTTTTCTGTCGGGGGCAAAAAGAAAATCCTAACCTGCACTGTTCGCGGCGGCTGCAGAAGCCAGGCGGTCTTAATTCCGCAGGTTCAAGACCCCCCCCCCCTCCCACCCGCCATACACTGCAAGGTAATATATTGGCAGTAAATGGCAGTTTATTTTTACAGTTTGCAATTGCTTTCTGAAGTACTGGAACACACACCATTTCACAAAAATCCCAACACAAGGCGGTCTGCTGCCAAATCGCCAGCAGATGTGTTTCGAATGCGGTATGTGGGATTACAAACTGCGTCCGTAACACCTTCGCCACGAACACAGGTAAATTGAAGACTGACATGCAAAAACTGAGCAGTGCACGAAGCGCAAGAATGGACTCGGCAGCCCTCTGTAGGTTTGCAGTTAGTCGCTGCACACACTGACAGATGTATTACAGCGATGCACTATAAGTCTTTGCGTATTGAAAGATTTTTATTATAGAGTTGCACCGAAATCTGCTCAATCAATCAATAAGGTGCCGTCTCCACATTAAAGGTTGGCTGCATTGGATCTCCAACACTGTCTCTCGACTTGATTGTATATTCTGGCAGGCTGATGCTCGTCCATCTCTTGATGTTATCTTCTCACCTATCGTTGTCTACCTCTTGCTCGCTTGCCCTCAACCTTGCTTTCCAGTATGGTTTTTATAAGAGTATTATGTCTTTTAGCGTGGCCGAAATATTTCACTTGCCTCTTCTTTATTTCTTTCATCAACTCTCTCTTCATACGCAGTTTTTCTAGAACCTCTGCATTTGATTGTTTTTGTTTCCATGAAATACGACATATTCTTCTGTATATTCACATCTCCAGGGCTTCTATGCGACTTTCTATAGTGTGTTTATTTTTGTCTGCCTCAATATAACATTCCATTTCTCAGTAACCAACTGAAGGAAAATGATGAGATTTAGCACATAACGTTATCATTATGTCCACCCAACAAAACAATTTTTGTTCTGGACATTTTACAGCAGATTTCAAAGTTTGTTTATATGCGGTATATAATTTACGGGTCTGAGATGAAGTTCTTAATTTTAAATGTATTACAGCGTAGCCAGACAATCAGCGTTCAGTGTTGAATATTTTACGTTTTTCACGGGATTGGCCTTATGCCAAGAACTCCGCGCAGTTTAAACTGGGACTGTTCAGAGGTATCGTCAAACTGTGGGTTATTTCATGAAACCTGATTATTATTATTAGTTTTTTTTTTTTTAAATCTTACCACTTATCGGTAACATTGAAATGTGTGAATATTTTTCAATGGGATTGAATGCGAATTTGTGTATTCACTTCAAAGCATCTCTATGAAGTTGTACACATATTTTTATATAGAAGCTGATCGCAGGAAACTGGTTTATACTATTACAAATTCCGAAAAAAGAACAGTGCATGCATTGTGTTTGAGTAAACGGTAATTTCGTCTATGGGTGCAAGAATCTGGAATTAAACCACCACGCAATAACCAAGCAGTAGGTAGAAAGGTTATTGTAGACAGCTTTGACAAAGATGTCATAAGGCGAGCTATTTTGAAAATGCTTTAAAATGTCGCTTAAAAGTCGACAGGGTCGAATTCATTGCACCGGGTTTTATACCATATGGCTCAGTATCTTTCCGTAGCGCGGAAAGCATCGCACAAAGCACGAACTCCGCAGCTCTAGAGACGACCCACAGAAGTCTCCGAAAAATTTAACTCGTGAACCGAAGGATGCGGCCCGGAATCGAACTCACAACCTTTGGAGTCCGAGTCAACAGGCTTGACCACTTCGCCACGGAGACTCCTAAAATTATAAAAATTTTGGATTTTATATCCAGGATTATCTAGCATTATAAAAATGCTGGATGCCAAAGAAACAGTGACTGTAAGAAAACTTAGGGTTTGGTTGAGAAAGAACAATAACATAGAGCTGTCTAAAACAACTTTATGGAAAATTATAAGGACATTATCTTCACTATTAGAAAGTACAAGGGAGGTAGAAATATTCTTTGCGAGCAACCGCATTTAGGAGCCATGAGAAGCAGATACCTACGTGAAATAAGGGAAATGCGCAAAGAAAATTATGGCATAGTGTATTTGGATGAAATGTGGATCAATGCGCACCACACAAGTGATAAGGAATTGCAATCAGTGGATGGACAGATAAAGCGATATGTGCCCAGTAGTATAGGACAGCTTTTAGTCATGGCCCATGCTGGTAATACGCATAATGGCTTACAACAGAATGCTGGGCTCGTGTTCGTATCAAAGCATACAGACAATAGGGATTATCGTAATAAGATGAATGGTAATGTATTTAGAGATTGGCTCGAGAATACTGTGCTTTCATCCCTAGATAGATCGTCGTGTCCAATTATGGACAATGCATGATATCAATGTTGTTGCCCAAGAAGACAAAATACCTACAGCATCGAGCACAAAGGGAGCAATAAAGATATGACTTCGAATGGAAAACATATCATTTCCAGAAAGGTATTTCTAGCTAGAATTGTTGTCCCTTGTAAAACAGACGCCAAAAAAGCAAGAAATATCAAATCGACAAGTTGATAGAAGAGCATCGTCTTGGTTGCTTGAGACTTCCGCGGTACCATTCTCATTTTAACCCTATAGAACTTGTGTGGGCTAAAATTAAAGGACAGGTGGTAGCTGACAATACTACATTCAAATTGTCTGACGTCAAGATACTAACCCAGTCCGCGCTGTTAAATATTGATAAAAGTTACTGGAAAAAATGTGAGGGCCATGTGTTGAAAGAGGACGAGGACTATTGGAGAAAGGATGGATTGAATTTTATGCAACCGAGAGCAGTCATCAGCCTACTGGAATCGTCCGACACAGATTAAGGTCTGGCAAATCGCAGACCTTAATCCACGTGCATACTTACTGGGATATTGTGCTCCAACTATTCAGACGAATTGCAGGCCCTACACATCACAGCATCAGCACAATGTCAATGGCAACAGTTTGTATTTCACTGTGATGAATTTTCATTTCCGCAAGCCTTCAGAGGTGACAAACAACTGGTATTGAAAAAAAAAAAACAACAACTACTAAACGCATTGAATACCAACAAAAGAGTAATATTGCGGAGGAAACTGACATATTGTGGCATATCAAGAAACGTGAGAGCAAACACGTTGTCAAATTAGGGGACAACACACGTACATACGAATCAGTCTATAAACTTCAATGAAAAGAGGACCAACATCTTGGTAGTTAAGAAGGAAGCCCACTACAGAGACACTGACAACTATTTTCATAGTGCAAAGCAGGTAATCCTGTTCCGTCTCTGAACGGTAAACAGCAGAACAGACAATTTTTCACGAAGACTCAAAGCGGGTCTGTCACCCTTGTATACGTGTGAATAAACTAGACAGACAGCTGAACAGATCTATAAAAATTGACACATGATAACTAAATTGCAGTTTCATTTCTGGTCACTCCATGCGCACATTAACGCACAGCTATTTGGAAGCTTTCACGAACTCAATATAAAAAGCTAAATGGATCCTAGTAACATGACTCCTTGTGTACACATTATTAACCAGCAGCTGAAGAAACAAGAAGGAAATGAAAACATAAGGACAGAAATATATTCCTTCTACTTTCCTGTCAATTTACACATTATTTACCCCATGCCTCTGTAAATTCTCTGTCTTTACTAATATTACACGTTGTACCCCTCTCGGGAGTCTCCGTGGTGAAGTGGTCAAGCCGTCTGACTCGGGCTCCGAAGGTTGTATGTTCGATTCCTTCATTTCACGAGTGTATTTTTCGGAGACTTCCGAGGGTCGTCGCTGGAGCTACGGAGTTCGTGCTTTGTGAGACGCTTTCCGCCCTGCGGAAAGAGACTGGGCCATATGGGATAAAAACCCGGTGCAATGCGGTCGACCCTGTCGAATTAAGCTACTTTTTTATTGCATCCTCTCCCATACGAATCTGGCTACGCCGTATACTTGTGTCCTTACCAGAAATAACGTGGTTTACTGTAAGGCTAGTTTGTTAGCGTGAATTCACTACATTTTCCCTAAAACATGAAAGAAATGTCGCCGCTTTCGATGATTTAAGTTGCTTTTGGACCTATCAAAGACATATTCCTTGGATGGAAGTAAATATAAGACGGCATGAAAAATTTCATAACGATGCAACAGACAGTTTTCAAAATAATTGATCGTGAATGACGGCATTCATTTCTGGACATACTATAGTTGCTTGTTCAATGTCCAGGCTTTCGCGCCATACAGTAGCGTTCAATGTCCAGGCTTTCGCGCCATACAAGAGTATTACGCTATTAATCTCTCTAGATGTTAATACTGATATCATGCTGTTGAAAGCATGTTTCTGTCTGTCTGTCTGTCTGTCTGTCTGTCTGTGCGTATGTGTGTAGGTGTGTCTGTGTGTGTCTGTGTTTCTGTGTGTGTGTGTGTGTCTGTGTGTGTGTGTGGTGTTTGGTGTGTAAGTGTGTGTGTGTGTGTGTGTGTGTGTGTGTGTGTGTATATATATATATATATATATATATATATATATATATATATATATATATATATATATATATATATATATATATTGCCATGACTGCACGCACCACCACAAAAATTATAAAGAGGAAAACTGGATCTTCCCATACGGACACAATAGTGGAAAACGTCATAGGACCGCAACGGGAGACGCTGTGATTCTGTGATTGCAAAAAGGACGTGTTTTTCGGAGGATCTGTGTGAAGGTGACATCTGGACGCGGTGATCTGGGCGTGAGGCAGCTGGGAGTCCGGAGAGGGATTTGCTGATGACTATCCAACAGTGGTTTAACCGGGGATGAAAACCTAGATTTGATTTTACAGCCTGAGCGGAGGAATCGGTTGATTTGGCTTCAAGGTGAGCGCAGTGAACTGGGAGCTCATCGGGAGATCAATTAAATAGGCGCCGACCCCGTGTATAGGGATCAGCCTATGTATCTGCGAGGGTTTGTCCTTGTGTCTGCGGCAGAATAAAATTCTGAAAGCGTTCTGCGGACTTGAATTGCCATTATCACGTTCTTGTTCAGGTAAGGACACGGATTTGATTTGTTGTCCTTCGTTGCTGTTGCCTTGATTGACGAGTTGAGGATACCTCGACGTTTGCCGGCCGAAGCAGCTTCGGGGCACGTGGGGGTTCGTCCGGGATTTTTTTTTTTTTGCATATCCTTTACAGGACATCGCTGTCAACACCAGCATCTTTCAGCTATATGTTGATTTCTTGGCAAGATTACGCTCAGTAGTTTGCCATTGCTTTCTGAGCCGACGGCTCACATACCCCTTAAGTTACCGATGCGATTCGAACGACTGCTGATTCTCACCGTCATCACGTCACCGACGAGAGTATACGTGATTACGGAGAAAAGTCATAACCTCTAAGCCACCAAGCCGGCATATATATATATATATATATATATATATATATATATATATATATATATATATATATATATATATATATATATATTGGAGGCTGCCATAAGAACCGATAACAAAGTAGGTCAATATCAACCTATTATGAGAGGTGAGAGACAGGGATGTGTAATGTCTCCAGTTCTTTTTACCCTGTACAGTCAAAATATTTTCAGAAGTATAGAAATTATGAAAGGAATCATCATTGGGGGACAAAACTTCAATAATATTGGATATGTAGATAATAGAGTATTAATTGCAGACAATAAGCAGAATCTACAACATTTAGTAGTTACGATTGTTAACAACTAGGGTTAGAATTGAATTGTAAGAAGATACAGATTATGGTCGTCACTAGGACGAAGAAAATACTACAATGTAATATACAGCTAGTCGTCGACTAACGACCTATGCAACTTACGACCATTCGACTTTACGACCACAATCACTAGCCATATTATTAACTCGAGTCTAGTGCTTCCACATTGACGTGGATAGGCCTTAGGTTCATACCAGATTGCGATCAGCGTTGCCAGTAGTGGGTTGTGCTCAATATTTAAAGATTTATTTCTGCCTCAATTATCAGTCGAACGGCGTTGTCTGCAAAGATCAAATTGTTGTGACGGTTTATTCCATGCTCAGTCTTCGTAGACTTAGATGGATAACCTGACCTTTGCAGATGATGCTGCAGTTACGACCCACTCTGAGGAAGAATTACAATGTCTACTATCTGCATTCTCCAATGCTTGTTCAGAATTTGGTTTAACAATTAGCAAAAAGAAGCCACAGATTATGATACAAGGTGCACATGGGGTACCATCAATCTTTATTGACGACGCCGAACTAGAGATGGTAGACCATGTAATAATAATGTTTCCTATAGTATTTTCCACACCTGTATTTTGTATGTTTTGCAAATATTAAACAACCAGTTGTACATGTACAGTTAATGCAGTATTTTTTCTTAAACCTGACGATGTAAAAATAAGAAACAAATTGGTGTAGAGATGATACAAATGGCACAAAATGAACATCGAAAATTATGATTTATAACAATAATAAAAGAAATGTATGATAATTTAACTTAAATAATTTTATAACGTCACTTCACATTACTGTACACATAGCGTATTCAACCTACGACCAAATCGTGTTACGACCGGTCTGTCGGAACCGATCGTGGTCGTAAGTCGACGACTAGCTGTACAAGTACTTGAGAATATTCTTATACAAGTTAATCGATACAATTATCTTGGAACAGTCATAACATCTAAAGTCGCTTAAAAGTCGACAGGGTCGACTTCATTGCACCGGGTTTTACCCCATATGGCTCGGTCTCTTTCCGAAGTGAGGAAAGGGTTGCACAAAGCACGAACTCTAAGCTCTAGCGACGACCCACAGGAGTCTCCGAAAAATTTAACTCGTGAACCGAAGGACGCGGCCATAACATCTGATGGGAGATGCATTGAAGAGATAAGAACTAGAATCGCCATGGCGAAGGTAACATTTTGCAGTATGAAAAACATACTGACCAATAAAAAGATATCAATTGCAACGAGAAAAAGAGTTTTGAGGTGCTACATAGAACCTGTGCTTTTGCATGGATGTGAAGCGTGGACAATGAGCAAACAAGCTATAAAACATTTGATGGCTGTGAAAATGTGGTTTCTGAGAAGAATGCAAAGATTACCATGGACAGATATAAAAACCAATGACCAAGTCCTACAAGAAACAAATGAAAATCGTAAACTGATTAGAGAAATTAGATGTAGAGAGTCACAATTTGTGGGCATATTATGAGAAGAAATAAAGTGGAGAACTTGGTGACAACTGGCAAGATCAAGGGGAAGAGAATAAGAGGAAGACAGAGACGTAAATACCTGGATCCCCTGGCCACGTGGTGTGGTCGAGACAAGAACACTGAGCTGATTCACGACTCTGGTGATCGAGTGAAATGGCGAAAAACGACCGCCCACACTTATCGGTATGGCAAATGGTGAATGAATTGCACATGTTGCCTTCACAGAGAAAAAGAAATATGGTAATATAAATGCTGTACTCATAAACAATGTATAATAAATATTATGAGACAGCAGACAGACAGACTGACGTACAGGCAAATTGTCAGGCTTGTCCATGGGACACATTTTTCAGTCCCATTCCCATCCCATCCCACGGTCATTTTGCCTGTCCCATCCCATGGGATTCCCATGATAATACTAATATGGAATACAGTTCAAATAAAATTATGAAATTTATGAAAGTTTAGGGTTAGTGTCTACTAAATAGGACTACATGTACAAAGAGACATGTAAAATAACAGAATTTATTAATTTTAATATTCAAGAGTATTTTATTAAAAGAAAATTTAATCTAAGTATGACAATTCAGTGTCATTCTGACACTCTCATTCTGTTTCAGAGTCACTCTGCTCATTCAGCACATTATCAATTTCCTGCTGATCGACTGTTTTTACTAATTCAGTTAATCCAGGTAATCCCTGAACCATTTCCACAAGTTACATCTAACATGCAAATTTGATATACACAGAGTTTATAACGAGAGCTGGTAACATCCGTTTTCGTAACTTACACAACAGCTACACTAAATAAGTGCTCTACTGCCGCTGAGGACATTGGTATGGCCAAAACAATTTTCGTACTTGCTGTTAGCAGTGAAACCTATGTTCATTTTTCCAATAATTTAATGTTTATGAAGTTGGTTGCAGTAATTTTTTAAACAAGGTGACTTCAACCTAAAGGCATTTGTTTCTGGGGTAATCAAACTTTAGTGTTTTGTTTGGTGTAGGGTCAAAAAATAAGTCAAAATCGCTTTTCGGCTTTTGTTCTACAACTCCTGCTACTTCACATACAGCAGATGATTCAGAAGAAAGATTTAAATCTTTGATGAATGAAATAACGGTTGGAACAACAGACTTAGAAAAAGCGATCAAATCATTGACCCTTTTATTGGTGTCCACATTCCCTTTCTTCTTAGTAACAACTGACTTAACCATGTCTTCTATTTTGGCTTTGATGTCAACTCCAGTAAGAAATGTTGCAGTAACTGCCAAAGAACTGCCGCAATATGGCCAAAGTTGTTCTCCAATAATTTTCTGAAAGTTCTGACAATATTTTTTCACCATGTTGCTGGAAGTTTCTTCGTCAATATCAACAATAACCTTGTACAACTGATAGTCTAGGAGGAAGTATAACAGCAAAATTAAATGAGATGTAGTACCATCAATTTCTAGTTTGTGAAAAATGTTTTAAATTTCTCATGTATGTACAGCATTCCTTTAATCTGAACAATATTATGAATGTGGTTTAAGAATTCTTCATCATCTTCATTAAAGTAATGCGAGTACTGTTTTAAAATGGGCATTGAAACGTTGGTAATATGATCGCATGCGCGCATTTATTAATTTATCCGGTGTCCCACCACGAGATAAAGAATTGATACAAGTATATAAACAAAAAGGAAGGATACAAGGCTTTAAAAAGGTTTTATAAAAAGTTGCTATGACATGGCTACTGTCCCATGTGTCCCATGGGGAATACAAATGTTTGCCTGCATATTGGGCACTCAGGCCCGTCGTACATTCGGCCCTCTTAACCACTCATCTTTGTATAACCACTCACATTTGCATGTTATCTAATAATTCATAATACTTTCATAGATACAAAATATTGTAACATGAAAGCTGAGCGCATAAACAATGCATACTAACATGTTATGAAACAGACAGACAGACAGACAGACAGACAGGCAGACAGACAGACAGACAGGCGCACTTACACATCCAAAAGAGAGAGACAGAAAGATAGAGAGAGACACGTGGAGATAGACAAATAGACAGCCAGGGGGAATAACAGACACAAACAGAGAGCAACGGAGACAGAGAGGGAGACAGTGAAACGTAGGGAGAAACAGATAGAGAGGCAGGAGAGAAATATAATGAGGGAGATGGTTCACATCAATTCTTCTCTAAACTGTCATTTCCTCGTAAAACCCGGGTTTATGGCATGTTTCGTGTCAAACGTTAAAACACCGTAAATATGAATACATATAAAGTCTTAAAATATTAAGGATCTACAGTTTCAGCTACAGCAAAGACAGTGACGACAGCTGAATATGGATATCATCATCATCTTGTGCGGTGGGTTGTTATAGTTTGCCGCCTCACACAATCACCGAAGTCATGGATCAGGTCTGTGTACTTTTCCCGATTATGCCATGTAGCCAAGATATTTAACTTTTTTTCCCCCCATTGTACAATTCCTATTAGTTTTGCAGACTGTCACTAAGTGTTCTAGTTTATTTCACCTCAATATTCGCTCAATACAAGTGTGTGTGTGTGTGTATATGTGTGTGTGTGTGTGTGTGGGTGTGGGTGGGTGGGGTATACGTGTGCATGCATGCATGCATTGGATAGAACGCTTGAATTCGGGCCCAGCGATCATGGGTAGGAATTTACATGGAGACGGATTTTGTCCACTGACTTGATCGATGCAAATGAGCATCAGCATATGTCTTGGGGAGTAAAGACAATCAGCCTGATATTACTGATTCACCTCTTGAATCCCGTTTGGTCCACTAAACATAAAGTTATTACAATATGTTCACGCCTCAAGGCATGTAAAAAGTTAGTTGCATACCCTTTACAGGATGTCGCAGTCAACATCAGCACTTTTATTGACTACTTGAAATGTCTTGGCAAGCTTACGTTCAGTAGGTCAGTAGGCATGTAAACAAGGTTCTATACTTAGTTTATAATATAGCGATCACCCATATGTGAAACCCAACGAATATTCTACGGGAGGATTAGTAGATCGTGTGAGTAAACATCATTCTTGGATCAATAATTATGATATGGAGAAGTTACAATGCATATTCCTGCAACTTCGCCCATGATACATAATAATTTTATGTGAACGAATTATATTTGCTTATCCCTACATCTGAAAGCAGCGACTGTACAAAACCTGCACGCTTAATGCCGGTCGACTGTTGTATGTTTGAAACCCAAGAGAGTCGGAGACTTGTGTTACCACCTTGGACTACAATCCCTTGCAAATTAGTTTCCGAAATGTGGCTGATTCATTCACAGGATTATTAATCTGAGGCTGGAATGGGCCCTAATTATAGCTTCGCTTGTAAGGTTAAACTGGGTAGAGGTAATGGAAAAATGGCGGATATTTGGATTAAAATTCATCTGGGCTTCCAGATAGCCCTGCCTAAAGAGGGTACCAGAAAATGTTCTGGGTAGTAAAGACGGCCTGCATGATATTGACATCGACACCCATAGCGTGTTTGGATCATAAAATATTGGGCCAGGGCCAATTACCCAATACGTCCCACGGCGTGAAATTGGGTTCCTTATGATTTCTATATGAGCTTGGCTGATTCAAGAATGACATTTCGAAGAGATATTGTATGTTTGAACCAGTAACTTTACATTCAAGAATGACACAACGAAGAGATATTGTATGTTTGAACCAGTAACTTTACATTCAAGAATGACATTTCGAAGAGATATTGTATGTTTGAACCAGTAACTTTACATTCAAGAATGACACAACGAAGAGATATTGTATGTTTGAACCAGTAACTTTACATTCAAGAATGACACAACGAAGAGATATTGTATGTTTGAACCAGTAACTTTACATTCAAGAATGACATTTCGAAGAGATATTGTATGTTTGAACCAGTAACTTTACATTCAAGAATGACACAACGAAGAGATATTGTATGTTTGAACCAGTAACTTTACATTCAAGAATGACATTTCGAAGAGATATTGTATGTTTGAACCAGTAACTTTACATTCAAGAATGACACAACGAAGAGATATTGTATGTTTGAACCAGTAACTTTACATTCAAGAATGACACAACGAAGAGATATTGTATGTTTGAACCAGTAACTTTACATTCAAGAATGACATTTCGAAGAGATATTGTATGTTTGAACCAGTAACTTTACATTCAAGAATGACACAACGAAGAGATAAGGGCCATTTATCATGACACTTGTTTGTTTGAACAAGTAACTTTTACATTCAAGAATGACTCAACGAAGAGATAAGGATCACGTATCATTACACTTATATGTTTGAACAAGTAACTTTTGCATTCAAGAATGACTACACGAAGAGATAAAGATCACTTATCATTACACTTATATGTTTGAACAAGTAACTTTTACATTCAAGAAAATCTAAACGAAGAGATAAAGGCCACTTATCATTACACTTGTTTGTTTGAACCAGTAACTTTTACATTCTAGAACGAACCAGTAACTTTCACATCCAGAAATGACATTGGAATTATCTATCCTTACAGCTGATTGTATACTAAAGCAATTATTACGTGAAGACAATAGAATTAGTCATCCTTATATTTGCTGTGATATAGCAAGTGTTAACAGTTAGCTTCATGCCCTTTACATGGCATTGCAATCAACCCCATCATGTATTGGCTGTTTGTGATTTACTAGGCAGTGTTAGCTCAGTAGTTTGCCATTACTTTCTGAACGGCCGACGCCTCATACTACCGAAATCAACACAAAGCGGTCTGCTTCCAAATGAATTCGAACCTTCTTCTCGGTATGTCACGGAATGATAAAACTACACGTCTTCCTATTCCCTAAGCCACAGTATCGGATTAAGCAAATACTACACGAAGAAAACAGAATAGAGTATTCTATAACTGTTTGTATTAGCCATTGATTATTATGAAAAAACAAATAATAGTACTTTATTCGTACATCTACTTGCCTGAAGAACACTAGAAGGATAATAAACAACAGCAGCTTAAGCAACAACTGCCAAGTTGAGTTCTCACAGCTATCGTTGCTTTCCCTGAGACAACATAGACGAAAGACATCAAAACATTCCGCGTCTAACCTCGGGCACTAGCACTAAAATATGACACCCATTCAGCGGTTACATGAAAGTGTTTGAATGTTTACTTCTATATGTAAAATATAAACAATTTTTAAATATGGTGACATAAAGGCTGTGTACTATTAAAAAAGTTAAGCTAATTGTAGTTACTGTTTACACGATGCAGTTTTTCTTTTAAAGTTGAAGAAATATTTGATCTTTTATAAAGATTCAAAGACAGGTGAGGCACGTTTTGAACAAGTGACTCTACAAGTTTCAGAAATAATTACTACATTTCTGACAAGCCTGTATTGACAGACACGCTGCTAGACGTGCGCCAGGCATATCTATAGCAATGAAGTGCGGTGATAATGATTAAGCGGTCGAAGAACATTAAAAAGCCGCATCAAAAACTGGCCGGCTAACTCTTGTCTAGACAAGGTATTACATTTACCGTTGAAAGATTCCGACTTCGCTGTATGCTTCGTTATCAGTGAATATCATACTCTATTCAGTTCAGATAACGACAGGATACTTTTGCTTTTCGCGGCTCGATCTTTGCTTCAGCTCAATAGCCTAAAGTCGTAAATGTTTAGGGACGTAAATATGAAAGTGTCTTGTCTGAGAGAAATGTATTCAGCGGCTGGCAATACGTCAGGCGTATTGACGTGTTCACGTTTATGGATATTGCACATCACGGACGTTCCAAGTTTTGGCTTCCAAACCTAGATAAGAGTAAAATTAAATATGTATTGATTGACACCCAGAGAGTGGGAATTATATATTAGGGAAAGAAGGGAATAATACAGGTCAAACTTAACAAGCGGTTCTCAATGCTGTTTAGTCTCCGGAACTATTTGCGTCCGACCGTGTTAATGTCATTGTCAGAGCACCTTTCTAACAGTTACACCAACACAATCAAATACAATCCCCGTGAGTTTTCTTTTACGTGGGCAGTGTTATCATAGACAGTAAAGCTAGAGAAAGCTCATTTAATCTCCATGCATGTGCATGCCTGTCCGCATTTGAACTTTGGATGTGCAAATTATAGGAAACGATAAAATGATATTAGAAAGAAGTAGTTATCATGTTTTGGTTACATCGTGAGAAGACACACACTGAACATGTTGTGACAACAGGAAACATTTGCGGAAAGAGAGATAGTGGAAGACAGGGTGAAAGAATTTTTGACAGTCTTCTGTCATGGCATGGAAGGGAGTCAACACACGAACTGGTTGAAATTTGTGGAGAAGCATGATCGCACACACCAGTCGGTAAGACACTGGATGATGATGATGATGATGATGATGATGATGATGATGATGATGATGAACACTGCACGAGAGGTCAGCTAACCTCTGGAGTTTAATGTGTTTACGCTTAAACTTTAAAAAAAGAGTCGCTTTAAAGTCGACAGGATCGACTTCATTGCACCGGGTTTTTATCCCATACGGCTCAGTCTCTTTCCGCTGCACGGAAAGCGTCGCACAAAGCACGAACTCCGTAGATCTAGTGACGATCCCCATGACTCTCCCCCCAAAAATGCACTCGTGAACCGAAGGACACAGATCGGAATCGAACCCACGACCTTCGGAGCCCGAGGCAGGCGTCTTGACTACTTCGCCACGGAAACTCTCGACGCTTAAACTTCCAGTGTGGAGTAGTGGTCTCGTTTTCTACACCGGTCAGATGGATTTCAACGTTCTCTTTCAGAAAGCAATGGAAACCTACTGAATGTAAAACTGCTTAGTAAGTCAATTGTAGGTTAGGGTTTATCGCAGTGTTCTGCAAATAGCATGACACACTAGTAAAAAAAAACGCCGCACTAAACATTAGAAATGCTTGAAGGCAGTAGATACATCAGCGATGTGAACATTCAACTTCAGACGATAGAACGTTTTGTTGAAGCAAATACGTGCGCTATAATGCTCCATGAAGTACTAGTAGTACTCCAAAGTAATAGTAGATACTCCAAAATTATAGTAGATACTCCAAAGTTACAGTGGATACTCCAAAGTAGTAGTTGATACACCAAAGTAATAGTAGATACACCAAAGTAATTGTAAATACTCTAAAGCAGTGTTCTCAACCGGTGGGGAATTCCCCCCCCGGGGGAATTTTAGGGTTTCGGGGGGGGGGGGGGAAATTAAGATTATTTCACGATCGCGTTAATACAAGAACCGATTACTTGATATTGTTTTTCCCTTCATACTTTATGGTTCTATATGTCTCACCCTTCTAAAATTCATTTTATAAAGTAAGTAGACCCACAAATCACGTTTTATGTGGACGTCTAGACTTGTTTTAGTATGTGCTATTAAATTTAGCTTCCATTATTACGTATACTGTGTAAGGGGGGGGGGGTTAGGTTGGAAATACGAAAGGGGGGAATGACGCTCTGAAAATATGGTGAAGGGGGGCACGGGCCAAAAAAGGTTGAGAACCACTGCTCTAAAGTATTAGTAGATATGTCACAGTAACAGTATATACTGCAAAGTAATAGTCGCTACTCTAAGATAATAGTAGAAAATCCAAAGTAATAGTAGATACTCTGAAAATAAAGGTGTCACGACTTCTGAAGACTTTCACAGCGAACACTTGTATTTTATGTGTCTAGAAGAATTCTTGAATATTCAGCCACTATAAAATTATCAAATATTAGCCAGAATTCTCGTGGACAAAATCATAGTTTTCGCAATCAGCCATGGAAGTGAAAATGTTACTAACTGTTAATATATAATAGCTTCCATAACAATCATAAATCCAGTTGCAGTCTAAACAAAGTGAAAATTACACCGGTCTACCAAAAAAAAAGCGATGTAGGTTCACTTGACATGTGAAAGCTCATTATTTTTGACCCGACAACGATACCGCACTCTTGATCGGCAGTAACAGATCGTCATTCTTCGCCTCAAGTGAGGAATTGCAGATAATATAAACACAAGCCGCTCATAAGCTTTATCTCAAAATGCACGCGTGGAACAAGCAATTAAACTAAACTGCAGGATTTGTGCTCTTTATTTTTTATCCTTCAGGATAACATAACAGTGTGCGGTCAGCGTGTTTACCGCTTGACTCTTCTTTGTTTGCGCGTTTACAAGGTGTTGCTCTTTGTGGGCGGAATGTTTTTAGTGTAACTACACTGATCACAGTGGTTCGGAAAGAACAGTGAGAGAAGGCATTGCTAATAGAAGGAGAACAGGGATCGATCATCACGAAGATGAACATTGGACACTGAAGTCACCTTGATAAGGAAAATGCGCCTGGCAGAGGAAATAACAAAGAACCGAGAATCTTGCCTGCGGGCAATGCTGAGATCGTTAGTCGTTGGTAGCGGTTCCAACTTCACAGCAAATGGTCATTCCATAATGCTCAGTTCCTGTGCCAGTGAATATCACACAAAATACTCCTCATTGTCCCATTTGACAAGTGGAACAGACAGCAGTCCCGACAAACCAACATCATTCAATGACATACATGCATAAGGTTGCTGCCAGAATGCCAACACAACAGTCCGCCACTAAAATTACAATTAATCGTCGATGAAAGCGGCAGTCACTAGAAAACCAGCAGTTGCACACACATTGTTGCATAAGTAAAACCAGCTCTTCAGCAACCGGCCGGCTGCCAGTTTTCTGAACATGCAGTTCACAATACGAACAACCACGGACAGATGTAAAAGCATTTCACGTGAAATTCACAGCTCACAGTGTCGATCCATGCACTTAAATCAGTAGCTGGGCGACGGAACCATGCTGTTCAGCAAAGAGCTAGGCACCTCAAGATGACGATTTAGTTAGCCTTGGCATTTCTACGTTTTCAAAGACACAAGCAAACATAAGACATCCCCTACTAGAAGCCATGAAAGAAACGCTGTCACAATGAATCAACAGTCAACTCCAAGCTGAATGGTATAAAAGAGGAACGCCATAAAACTGTCGAGTTCATGTTGAGAACTCGCCTGACCGTGTAAACATCACAGACAACCGAGAACTTGCTTGCCTGAACGCTGTCTCTATCAAAGACATAAATCGGCTGAAGAAGAGGCCTTTCGGACGTGAAGCCAACGCATCTCGACTCTCGATTTTTACGGCATCCTAATGAAGTCTGTAACAGTCAGCGTGGCCGAGAGTTTAAACACATTTGCGCATAAACTTCCTCTGCGCTGACGGTGGGGTAGTGGCTTCAGTCAGCACAACAGCCAGTTGGACTGTAAAGTTGACTTCTCGTTCAGAAAACAATGGCAATTTAATGATGAAAACGATAGTTGAGGTTGGTCATGCAGCAAGACATACTACAATGATGAAAACGATGCCTGAGATGAAGACATATAACAATATAATATATTGCTAAAACAACGTTTGCCAGTCTCACTGGCCTAGAGGTTTACGTCTTTCTCCGTAATCCCGTATATTCTCGTGAGTAACGTGATGTGCGCGAAAACCGGTAGCGGTTCTCACCGCGTCGGTAACTTATGTGGTACGTGAGCCGGTCGCTCAGAAAGCAATGGCAAACTACTGAGCGTAATCTTGCCTAGTACATCAACAGCAGCTGGAAAATACTGGTGTTGACTACAACGTCCTGTAAGGGATATGCAACAACAACAACAACAACAACAACAACAACGTTTAAGGTAATGGTAGAAGAAAATGTGAGAGAAGAAAACAGCGGTCGAAATGGAAATACCACTTTAAAAGATGGGCTAGACAGAGTGTGGTAGGCAGTGGCATCATGGCGAGATATAAGCGTGTCAGGACCTTAGTTGGGAAGATGGGAGCTGATCTGATATGAGCGTGCGTGCGTGCCTCTGTGCGTGCGTGTGTGTGTGTGTGTTGTGTGTGTGTGTGTGTGTGTGAGTGCTGTGAGTACATAAGCTGCAATATGAGGACACACGGTACTCGAACTAATCATCTCTGTCTCACGCCGACGACCAGTTGAAGACATCATTTTGTTTCCACAGCCGAATGGTTAGTCACTCATTGACAGACACTCCGTAAGTAACCCGATCAAATCAATTGTGGTATTGAATAGGATTAATCTCTGACCGTTTTTTAAATGTCCTTGGTTATAATGGTATTCGCTGTTCCCCATTTTTTAATGTATTTCGTCAATTGCACTTTTATTCTTGGATGAAGATAAAAATGGGTTGCGGGGTAGGGGTATTCCCTATCAAAGGAGAACTAAAGTGCCTCCTTCCCTCCGCTAGCCTACGGGACACCCTTGGGAAAAGTGGAGTACCCGTTTAGCCTCCCGATCAGGGTTACGTGAAGCCATGGGTGCAGGTGGTGGATGAAGCTGAAGAGAAACAGCGTAAATGGGTGCTCCATAGGAGCAGCCTCGCACAGTAGGGATAGTCATGTGTACCAGGTGACTCCAGACCTTCAGCAGGATACTAGATGCACATGATTGCCGTCATTGAAAGTAGGAACTTGGAATGTTAGAACAATGAGTGCAGATGGAAAATCGGATAACAACAAACAAGAAATGGGAAGAAAGAATATTAACATATTAGGATTGTGCGATCCCAGATGGAAAGGGACAGGGAATAAGACAAAGGAGGATGTTAAGATTATATATTCTGGAGGAGAGGAAAGGCAAAGAGGTGTAGCAATTATATTGGATCTGAAAAGATCAAAATCTATTAAAGGATACTGGGCAGTGTCAGACAGGGTTCTATTGGTAACATAATCGGACCTTTTAACATAAGCGTCGTTCAAATATATGCCCCAACGGGAGAAAGCAGTGAAGATTCCAATTCCAATTCCAATTTTTTAAATCAAAAATTCCACATTCGGTCTCGTTCAACCTGCTTCCTCAGCGTTGGTTATTGTTGAGATCCGTGGTTTTTGTGGGTCTTTTATCCTGTTCTGTCTTCTGCGCTCTTACGAGTGAGTCCTAACTCGGACAGGTTACATAAGCGTTTGTGTCTGTAACGTCAGCTAGGGGATTGGTCGGCGGCAGTCCTTTGTGCCCGTCTCCTATTGTGGTTTCTTTCGTTAGTGGCGGCTCCTCGCTCGACTTGTTGCAGTCCTTATAAGGACTTTTAATTTGGTCTTTTTGCCTCCTTTTTTTGTGTGTATTGTCTGTAGAAGCTTTTCGATGTTTTTATTTTCCTCCTTGCGCCTTTTTTCACTTTCAATTTTGAGTTTCTGTTGCCTTTCGGTTTCTTCCTCCGCGGCCAGCCATGGGATTATCTCTCCGTCTTCTATATAGTACGTGTAGCCGGGTCCGTCCTCAAAGTCATAGTGTCTATCTGGGTATTCTATCGGTTTCCCCCTGAATTTCTTGGGTTTCTTCTTTTCTTTTTCTTCCCAGCGCCTTCTGAATTCCTGGCGCCTGAGTTCCTCCAGTCTTGCTGATTCTAGGCACTCCCCCAAGGTAGGTCCACGGGGCCTCTCCATGGCGTCGTCAGGGTTCTCATCTCGGTTTTCTTCATTTGTCTGGCGGGATGTTAGTTTCCCCTTGAATGTCTCAGGCGTCGTGGTTCGGCTGCTGGTTTTATCTTGCGGTTCCGGCTCGACTTTTTGTTGAGTTTCATATTGCGGCTTTTCTGTGTTCATTTCCATGGCTTCTGTTGGTTTGTTTTGGATTAATTCCATTTCAGCTTTTAGCAGTTCTCTCTCTCTCTGCTTTAATGATTCGTATCATTTCTTCGTTTTCCTTCTTCATCTCGGTCATATAGTGAAGTGAAGATATTGTAGAGGAATTTTATAACGACATGGGGAATGCGTTGAAGAAATGTAGTAATTCAGAAACAAACATCCTAATGGGTGACATCAATGCGAAAGTAGGAAATCAAGGTGATGGATGCACAGTAAGTAAAAATGGTTTGGGAAAACGAAACGAGAGAGGATACAGACTTGTTGAATGGGCAAAAGAACATGAACTGATTGTCGGAAACACCCTGGTTTTAAGCAACATCACAGAGGATTATGGACATGGAGAAGTCCTGACAGCAGGATTAGAAACCAGCTCGATTACATCCTGATTAACAGAAGGTTTCGAAATGCGTTAATAGCCACACACACACACACACACAAACAGTTTCAAATGCAGACTGTTACAGTGATCACAGACTCATTATAGGCACGTTGAAGGTAAAGTTAAAGAAAGTCAAATATATACCAGGAAAGACAAAATATTATCTTTGTGCATTACAAAATGACAAGGAAATACAAGACAATTTTAACGTAGAAGTAAAGTAAAGATTTGATGTATTGTCTGATCTATAGATAGTATTTCAAGATGTGGGTTATCAATGGGAAATGTTTAAGAATTCAATCAATTTTACTACAGAAACAACCATCCCAAAATTATAGAAAGTAAGTCGTAAGAAATGGATGACTGAAGAACTTTTAAGACTAATGGAAACAGGAAGACACATCAAAATTAATCCTGACAAATGTGAAGAGATTCACATAACAGTTAGAAAATTATGCAAAGAAGCAAAAGAAGTATGGCCATTGCTTTCCTTCTTAGCAGCGACCAAACTGGTCAATGACCGTAGCCATTGTCTCCTCAAAAAAAGAGATCCTCTGCCGAGCAGAAGCTGGAGATCATAACCTACACCTATCTGTCGGCTGCTCTTCAGCTTCATCCACCACCCGCATGCATGGCTTCACGTAACCCTGATCGGGAGGCTAAACGGGTACTCTATCTTGCCCAAGGGTGTCCTGTAGGCCAGAGGAGGGAAGGAGGGACCTTACTTCTCCTTTGATAGGGGATACCACTACCCCGCCACCCTTTTTCATTTTCATTTCGTCACATTGTGGTTAATATTTTTCTACGCGTTGAATCTCCGCAGAAAGCTGTTAATTATATTATCTCGCCTCCCAAATTACCCAACTCGGACACAGACAAACGTCATTATCTGACCTCTGTGACAAAGATAATTATTTGCCTCAACACCGATACAGAAAATGCGGCCAAGATAAAGGGGAATGAAAAGTGGAAATTGGCATGTCACTTGATAAGAAAAGAAATTATCGAAAGGAAACAAAAAAGTATTCCCCTGAAAGTCTGAATCCATGTATTTAACCTGGGTAATATGTGCGTGAAAATAATACATCCTATTGAAACCTATAATTATGTTATATCAATCAATCAATCAATCATGTGCCATGCCGGAAAGCGTGGGCGGTCATGACTCGCCATTTCACTCGATCACCAGTGTCGTGGATCAGCTCAGTGTTCCTGTCTCGTCCATGCCATGTGGCCAAGCCATCGAGGTATTTTCCTCTCGGTCTTCCTCTTGGTCTGTTCCCTTCGATCTTGCCAGTTGTCACTAAGTTCTCCAATCCATTTCTTCTCATAACGTCCAAAAAATTTTGACTGTCTACGTCTAATTTCTCTAATCAGTTTACGATGTTCATTTGTCTCCTGTAGTACTTGGTCATTGGTTTTTCTGTCTGTCCATGGTATTCTTTGCATTTTCCTCAGAAACCACATTTCTGCAGCCATCAGATGCTTTTCAGCTTGACTGCTCATTTGTCCAAGTTTCACATCCATACAAAAGAACAGGCTCTATGTATCCCCTCAACACTCTTTTTCTCGTTTCAATTGACATCTTTTTATTGGTCAGAATGTTTTTCATCTTGCTAAAGGCTACATCGCTCCTTGGCGATTCTTGTTCTAATCTCTTCAAGGCATCTCCCATCAGATGTTATGACTGTTCCAAGATAAGTGTACCGATTCACTTGTTGAAGAATATTTCCATTTACTTGTATATTACATTGTGGCACGTCTTCCTTCCTAGTGACGACCATAACCTGAGTGTTTTTACAATTTAATTCTAAACCCAGTTGCTCACTGTGTACAACAACCGCATCTACTAATTGTTGCAGGTTCTGCGCATTGTCTGCAATTAATACTGTATCATCTGCATATCTAATGTTATTGATGTTTCTTCCTCCAATGCTGATTCCGTTTATATCCTCTACATTTCTGAAAATATTTTCACTATATATTTATGCTAAAAGGTCTGCCACTTAATTTAACTAGTAGAACTCTGTCCGACAGGGCCCAATATCCTTGAACAGATTTTTCTGTTTTCCGGTCCAAAATAATTGCCACTCCTCTATGACGATCTTCACCTCCAGAATAAATAATCTTGAAATCTTCCTCTATCTTGATGCCTGCTCCTGTCCATCTCGTTTCGCACATACCTAAAATATTAATTTTTTCCCTTTCAATTTCTTGTTTTATGTTCTCTAATGTTCCGTCGTTGTTTAACGTCCTAACGTTCCAAGTTGCTAATTTTAACGTCTCTGTCCTTGTCTTGCGATGATCAGTGTTTAAGCGAATCATGATATACTAGGCACTTTTAAAGAGGTAGTTTGCCGTTGCTTTCCTCTATGGCAGTGACCTTACTGGTCGGAGACCGCAGCCATTGACTCAAGAAGAGTTCGTCTGACTGCCGTCGTGAAGCTCGAGGCCATGACCCACAATATCTGTCGGCTGCCCTCAAAATTTCATCCACCACCTGCCTTCCGTGGCTTCTTTTGAAAACTTCCAATAAAAGGAACACAAAATAACATCACATAATCCACAGGAAAACAATATTCACAGGGAATCCATAGGAAATCACACGAAATCCAAAGGATAACACTAAATAGCGTCCCTCCGAAAAGTAACGCTTCATTTTGTCGCCATTGTACCGGAAGGTATATACTTCTGTAATATTATAAATTCTTTTACGGTAAATGAGAATATTTGTAAACAACTGAATCGGTACAACTATCTCGAATCAGTCGTAACATCTGATGGGAGGTACCTTGAAGATGTTGAAACAAGAATACCCATGGCGAAGATATCCTTTAGCAAGATAGAAAACATTCTGACAAATAAAAATACGAAATTCCAATGAGAAAAAGAGTGTTGAGGTGCTGTATAGAAGCTGTACTTTTGTATGGATGTGAAGCGTGGACAAGGAGCAAACAAACTGAAAAACATCCAATGGAAGTGGGAATGTTTCTGAGGAAAATGCAAAGAATACAATGGACAGAGAGAAGAACCAATGAGCAAGTCCTACAAGAAGCATATGAACACCGGAAACTGATTAGAAAAATTTGATGTAGACATTCGCAAATTTTTTTTTTTTTTTTTTTTGGGGGGGGGGGGGGAGGGGCACATTATGAGAAGAAATCAACAAGAGAAATTGTTTACATATGACAAGATTAAGGGGAAAAGAAAACGGGGAAGGCAGAGAAGTTAAACATCAGACCATATTAGCTGATCTACGACTCTAGTGATCGTGTGAAATGACGAAACATGATCGCCCACGCTTATCGGCATGGTATATGATGATGATGTGGTGTGTCTATTATTGAAACAGTTCACCTGCATTTCATTAGTGCATCTCGGCTTCTTAATCGTTTTTTAACTAGTGGTTCTCACCTATGTCTAAGTTAGCGGACGCATTGGTGTAATCCATTAGGGATACACAAAGTGGAGAGTGGAAAAGAAGTAACAAAGACATTTATGATCTGTTTAAGTCTCCGCTAATCACTGGTATCATGAAGGCTAATAGACTACAATGGCTGGGGCATATAGAAAGAATGGAAGATAATAGGGAAACAAAACTCGCTTACACTCAGGAAATAAATGACCGTAGACCCCGAGGTAGACCAAGAAGACGGTGGAGAGATAATACATGTACAGACCTACAAGCACTTGGAATCAATGACTGGCAAGAGAAGGTCCACCAGAGAGACGAATGGAGACGGATTGTATTTGCAGCAAAGAACCTCAATGGCTCGGAACGCTGAAGAAGAAGAAGAAGATTGGTGTAATCACGAGGAGATTATCCTGACAATATCATGAGCGCGGTAGGATGAGGGTTCGATGCCTGCACTCACTGTTCGCTACGAGAGGGACAGACTGGCTACCTATATCTCCGTGAACTCAGATCTTCAACATATCATGGTCCTAGCACATCACGCACTCTCAGCAGCTTCCCGTGGGAATTGTTTATTATATGACTTGTTTATTCTCTATTCATGCTATAAGACTTGTTTATTCTTTGTTTATGCAATGGGAATTGTTTATTATTTCTTTATACTATAAGACTTGTTTAAACCTTTGTTCATGCTATAAGACTTGTTTATTCTTTGTTTATGCAATGGGAATTGTTTATTATTTCTTTATGCTATAAGACTTGTTTATTCTTTGTTCATGTTATAAGACTTGTTTATTCTTTGTTTATGCTACGGGACTTGTTTATTCTTTATTGATACTATAAGACTTGTTTATTCTTTCTTAATGCTTCGGGGCGTGTTTATTCTTTGTTTATGCTATAAAACTTGTATATTCTTTGTTTATGCTACGGGACTTGTTTATTCTTTGTTTACACTATAAGATTTCTTTATTCTTTGTTTATACTATAAGACTTGTTTATTCTTAGTTTATGCTACGGGACTTGTTTATTCTTTGATTATGTTATAAGGCTTTTGTATTCTTTGTTTATGCTATAAGACGTATTTATTCTTTCTTTATGCTACTGGACTGGTTTACTTTGTGTTTATCTCCAAGTTATTTTTCAGTAACTCACTTCCATAATCGTGGCTGCAATGTTGGCAATGCTTGAAGCTGTTATTGATTCTTGGAGACATTCGTCAGTCGCTCCCCGTTTGCTGTGGAAGTCGCAGTTTCTATTAGAATTTCGCCACCTGGGACACCGAAGCGTCCCTAGTCTGCAAACTCGTGATTTCAGTTTCCAGCATCCACATCGTGAAGCCGAGGTTGACATGAATATTCTACCCAGATACGAGGTCGAAATGAATGTTCTCTTACTAATGTTTCCATTTCATGCTTCAAACGAAGAGCTAGCCAAACCTAGCAATTCTAACTTGCCAGTTGATTGCTTCTGTTATCCCCACAGGGTTTCGTCTCAAAGCCTTAAATCTACTGGTCAGAATTGGCGTATAATAAACGTAAAGTTAAGGAGCGTATCCATAGAATTCACATAGAAACAACGTAGTGGGCATCACAACGAGATAGTGAACAATGTTCGGAAATGCAATGGGAAGTAAACAACGGATGTATGTTGCAACATGTGGCAAGCTTGGAGGGACAAGAGGTAGAGGACAACAATGAGAAAATCTACTTGACAAATAGGATAATAATTCGGACACATACTAGGAGGCTTCAAAGGAAAACCTTAAATATGTGCGCGCTCGTGCGCTCGCGCGTATATGTGCATGTATGTGTGTGAGAGAGAGTGTGTGTGTGTGAGAGAGAGAGCGAGAGAGAGAGAGAAGTGTGTGTGTGTGTGTGTGTGTGTGTGTGTGTGTGTGAGAGAGAGAGAGAGAGAGAGAGAGAGAGAGAGAGAGAGAGGGAGAGAGAGTGAGTGAGTGAATTAATATTCTGATAGATTGATTGATTGATTGATCGATTGATTGATTGATTGATTGATTTAGGAACCGACATCTCAGCATTCGGGGCATTCCCATAAGCGCTCCGTCCCCATCCTCAGAAGCCAGCGAAGAGTTCCAACCCCAATAGTACCAGTAGTAATCTGATTATATGTGCGTCTCGCCTTTCCTCTAAGCGTGGAGCATCGGCCAGATCCCCTCGTAACTCCACGCTGTCGCATTCTTGCCAGACCATGGTAATCCATTTGCTCCTCCGAGGTGTACACGTGCTCCCACAAGGCCGCAACCACGTCTGCCTTGTCATGCACCAATACTCCACCAAGTTTTGCCGAGCCAGCCAATCTGTCCGCCTGTTCATTCCCCAGCACACCAGAATGCCACGGAGAAAAGATCCAGACGATGCTTGCCACCCGTGACTTCCGAAGCGAAGCAAGCCACTCGGCACGAAGCTTGCCTGTTCTCACCCTTTTCAGCATGCTTTCTGAGTCAGTTACAATCACAATATGTGTATGTATCGTGTTTTCTATCCAGCGGAAAGCTGCACTGACCGCCTCCACCTCTATTCTTAAGCTAGATGTAGTGTCATCATACGCCAGGCTCTCCTGCACTAAACGTCGACCATTAGCCTTTGCCAAGAAACCCCAGGCACTTCTACTACCTCTCAACACCGAACCATCTGTGTAGATAATCACATCACCCGGGCGAGCATTATCCTGAATTAATTGCTGGATTTCCACTTCCGTGGCCCCTGCTGGCCACTCCCTGCACTCCCGGCTCAATGTAATTATAACTCTGCACAAAAGAATATTCTGAAAAAGTAAAGAACAAATGTGTCATTTTTCGATGTAGTCACCACTGCGTTCTATGGAAGTCCTCCAGCCTGGATTTCAATAGGAAAAAAAAACACACCATTATCTGGGGTCACTACTCAGTGTCCCTGATCCGGCTGTGAACAGTCTGTCACAGAAATCACGCCGTTTTGAAACTTCCTACTCCACTCAAACATTTGCAGGACTGATGGGCAAAAAAAAAAAAAAAAACGGATAACAGAACGCTGATCCTCTTTGGTGCATGTCAAAAGTGGGGCGGGCATTGATAGTTCCCACCGTAATGTAACGTGTTTAACACTCTTCACATATGTAACAACAATATTGACATATTACAAGACAATGTCATGGTTATTGTAATTTCTAGCACACTTTCAGGGTTTTTGTTTGAAGTCCCCTCGTGTAAGCAAAGACGTGAAGATAATATTGTTGTTTGTTTGTTGTTTGTCCATCAAGAATGATGATGACCATTCATTTCATCCAGTGAGGTTGAAAGTATGGAGCCGTGAGTTCTAAGATGGCTGATAAGGCCTATTTTGGCTCGAAATGTTCTTTGACAATGCGGGCAAAGAATGCTTGACGTTCCAGGAGCAGGATCTCCTGCAGTGGTTTTTCTGTCCAGCCTTTTCTTCACAGCTCTTGCAGTCCTGGTTGCTTCACAAGTAACTGCACCCTTATGTAATGATGTACGCAATGAATTACGGTCTTTAGCAGCAGTCTCCCAGGTGTCTGGATGAATTCCTAAGGTTTTAAGTGAGATTTTTAGCGTGTCTTTAAAGATAATATTAGAGGCATTATGGCAGTGACTTGTGGAACATGAGTAAAAGAAATTTAAGAAGAACTTGAAGCTAACGAAGATGTGATTTCTGGGACAATTACATTGTCCTAGCATAGTAACTAACGGGTATCTGGAGTGGGCTGATCAATGAAAGTAGAACAATGGGTATCTGGAGTGGGCTGATCAATGAAAGTAGAACAATGGGTATCTGGAGTGGGCTGATCAATGAAAGTAGAACAATGTACGTGCAAATAAGATGGAGACAAGCAATATTCTTAAGCTATATCATGAGAAGAGAGACATTCGGAAATAAGAATACTGGAACAATATGCGGGGAAATAGACAGGAGTAGACAATGGAGAACAATGCTGCTAGATGGACTGGGGCCGTGGCTTGGAGGATGATCAACACTGATTTAACTGATTCAGATCAGAAGGGTAACATGTCGCCTAATAAGACCTCTCATTTAGACAGAAGGACGATCTTATTCCTCTTCTTCTGTGCTCATCCGGAGTCTTTTTTCGTATGTGATTGCGTTATGTCTGATTGCTGCGATGCTGCGCCTTAAGGCCGACACATCCGACTTCTGCGGGCGTTTGTTGACCGGGTTAACCTTCCCGAGGAGAAGGACGATCTTTCTCCATTCTAGGGTCATTGTGTTATTTGTTTTGTTTCGCAGTATCTTCCGCAATTTTAATGCCAAGTGAACGAAAATTTACATTAAAATACTAATTCATTTGATTGTATACGATGTTTGGTCCAAACCAACTTTCTTTGTTTGGTACTGAACCAACTAGAACACAAGGACCGAGATATCTGGAGATGCATTAACACCTGAGCCAGTTGGCAAGGTGCACGATGATGATAGTGAATAGTGAACTAGAACCATTGATGTTAGTTAGCAGACTAGGCTTCTGAAAAAGTAAAGAAACGTAGCCTAGCTTTTCCCCTACTATTGATGGCTCCGACAAACGTGACTGTGCGCGTCACAGGATTTACACACTGCTTTACACAGCAATGTCCAGACTGTACGGTTGAAGTGCATTTCATTACGGAGTTTAATGCGTTTCTTTTTATTTCTGTTTGAATGAAACATATTTACTGCTGGTACCAGCAATGCAGCTTGAAACGTAAAACTGAGATCGAACAGCAACTTAATGTGTCATGAATAGAGGGCGATTCAGACGTTCGTACTGATCTGTTAGAGATCTTTTAGGTTTGAGACGAAATTAAGTATATATATATATATATATATATATATATATATATATATATATATATATATATATATATATATATATATATATATATATATATATATTCACAGACAGACAGACAGACAGACAGACAGACAGACAGACAGACATTTATCGATCCATCCATTCATCCACCCAAATCCCGCATACCCACACACACACACACACACACACACACACACACACACACACACCTGCATACACACAAACATGCACGCGCGCGCATGTATGCATGCATGGATGATACAGACAGACAGACAGACAGACAGACAGACAGACAGACAGACAGACAGACAGACAGACAGATACACTCATACACACATAAACAGACAGACAGACAGACAGACAGACAGACAGACAGACAGACAGACAGGCAGGCAGACAGACAGACAGACAGACAAATATCCGCACATTCACAGATGCATGTGCATTCATATTCGTACATGCAGGTACACTGCTCACAGACAGAAAGACAGATACAGAGACGAACAGAAATGCATACAGACAGGCATATATTCTCAAACCAGGTGTATGGATGCCAAGTTTATCATCACACAAACATGTATTACAATAGCTGCACTTACCTGGCTTTCGTTGTAAGATCCAACAAGAAAGGTCATCGTCCCATTGATCTGCCTCCAGTCCGTGGGCCTCTCGTCCCTCCTCAGTATGCTGACGCATGTTGTGAAAGGAAACATTCTGTCCAAACTCTAATACTAAATCCTTCTTGCTGGAGAAACGCGGAGAGTTTGAGAGCAGACTGTCCTGGTGTGTTCAAAACGCAATTGCTGAAGTACTTTGGTGTAATGGTGGACACGAACACAACACCACAGCATTAGGGCTGCAGTTCTTGGAAGGAATGCCATAGGAATGCGCCATATAGGATATGGAACCAAGTGGGGAAATCCTAGGAATGCCAAAACAATACGTTTAATAAATGTATGCGTATGAATCGGTCACCATAGAAAGTAACCTGAAAGAAATAGGTACGGTTTTGCTTTGTGCTTTTATATCTCCACGGGTGCTCAGTCTCTTTTTAATGAGTACACTAGTTATTTCCGCACAGCACGACCTTTCCAGATGTGTGTATATACCAGAATCACACATGCTATAAATATTTTGGTTTAAGATAGCGTTTTTAATCTTGAAAATCTGCCGTAGCAACGGCCGTTTATGGCCTGCTCGTTTCGATTTCCAAATGCAAAGGGATTCTTAACATACGCAACAAATACACGGATCCTAGGAGTTTTTTGGACCTTGTGGGAGAAGGCTGACAACCGATTCACTTGCCATCGAATAAGATGGGGGTGCATTATGACAGTATAATGAGCCACATCACGAAGATTCTGCTGAGAATTGTCATGCAAATAGTTAGGAAGAAAATACAACCCGAAATAGGTGAAGAACAATGTGGGTTTGTAGAAGGCAATAGCACAGGAAATGCTGTGTATATATACACTGAGAACAGTAATTGAACGTTCTATAGAAGTAAACAAAGATCTATATCTTTGCTTTATTGACTAAACAAAGGCTTTTGATAAAGTGAGACATGTCGACATGATAAGGATGCTTGAAGATCTACAAATTGATGGAAAAGACTCTAGACTTGTTAAAAGCATATATTGGAAACAAGCTGCCATCAGAATTGATGACGATGTAGGTCAATATCAGCCTATTAAAAGAGGTGTGAGACAAGGATGTGTAATGTCTCCAGATCTTTTTTCCCTGTACAGTGAAAATATTTTCAGAAATATAGAAGATATGGAAGGAATCAACATTGGGGTACGATACATCAATAACATTAGATATGCAGATGATACAGTCTTGATTGCAGACAATGAACAGGACCTGCAAAATTTAGTAGATGCGGTTGTTGCACACAGTGAACAATTAGGGTTAGAACTGAATTTTAAGAAGACTATTGTCGTCACTGGGAAGAAGGAAATACCACAGTGTAATATACGAGTAAATGGGCATATTCTTAAGCAAGTGAATCGATACAGTTATCTCGGCACAGTCATAACATCTGATGGGAGATGCCTTGATGAGACTAGAACAAGAATTGCCATTGCGAAGGTAGCTTTTTGCAAGATGAAAAACATACTGATCAATAAAAAGATATCAATTGAAACGAGAAAAAGAGTGTTGAAGTGCTACATAGAACCTATACTTTTGTATGGATGTAAAACAATCAATCTATCATGTGCCATGCCGGAAAGCGTGGGCGATCATGACTCGCCATTTCACTCGATCATCAGAGTCGTGGATCAGCTCAGTGTTCCTGTCTCGACCATGCCATGTGGCCAACCCAATGGATGTAAAGCGTGGACAATAAGCAGTCAAGCTGAAAAACAGCTGATGGCTGAGGAAATGAGGTTTCAGAGGAAAGTGCAAAGAATACCATGGACAGACAGAAAAACAAATGAGCCAGTCCTTCAAGAAACAAATGAAGATCGTAAACTGATTAGAGGCATTAGATGTAGACAGTCAAACGTTTTTTGATATATTATGAGAAGAGATGACTTGGAGAACTTGGTGACTTGGTGGAAAGATCGAAGAGAAGAGACCAATGGGAATACCGAGAAGTAAATACTTGGAGATAGCGCTTATCGGCATGGCACATGATGGATGGATGGATTATGACTTTCTTATTTTATACATATACATTCCCGACCTTGAAAGGAAACCAAGTGTGCACCTACGTCTAAGCCACCCCGCTCCCAAGAATCCGGTATTTAAGAATACACTAGATAACAGAGAACTTGACTGCTACCGGCTCATTAAATCCACCACCAAATAGTCAGTCATGATGTAACCTCATCAAGGAGCAAGCGCATTTCCTCGCTAGAGAAGCTACCAGCATAAACATACGCCAGCACTAGCCTGGTTTAGTTTCTGACTCTACAACCAACTACGGCAAGAAAAGTACGAGTAAGTAAAACACGTTAGTTGCGTATCCTTTACAGGCCGTAGCAGTCAACCCAAGCAGGTTTTGGCTTGTTGTGATTTCTGGGAGAGTTTATGTTCAGTAGTTTGCCATTCTTTTCTGAAAGTAAGTAAGTGACTCATGCACACGCCTTAGCATTGGGCATACGGAGCCAAACCCATGTTTTCACACACCAATCGATACTCGTTGGGTGATGTGGTCAGTATGACACCGACTGCCTTTACTTTCCAAAACATTTCTTGGTACCCATTTAGACTGGGTCGGCCTGGGAGCCCAGTTTAAGAAATCTAAAATTGGCGCTACCAGGATGGAACCCATGGCCACGGGATGGCAGGCGAGTTTCTAGCCACTACACTACCGCAGATCTACAGAATTAAACTAATCACTTGGATAGCACAATAAGGCACACTGTTCCCTAATCAAGTTTCTAAGTGCACTGGTTATTTTAGCGAGGAGACAGTGCGATGTGATGATAATGTTTTCTAATCTGGTGTATTTAGAGCTTTCAGTTCTTTTCTCTCTCCGATACATTTTTCGTTGCTTTATCGTCCCATGTGCTGATCCGATCTGTCTGTAATTGCATCAGTCTTGTCACTGAAGCGCTGATACACATTCTTTTACAGCATAAAAATAATATCTAGAAATAATCAATTTTACGCAGCTCGTAAAGACACACATTCTTCTCCAGCGCAAAAATAAATACACAGAAATCGTAACATTTACGCTGCTGAAGAGGGACAATTATTCTTCTGCAGTAAAACACATTATCCCGAAATAATCACCTTTATGCAGCTCATGCAGATACAAGTTTCGAGCTCATAAATAATATCCAGAAATCATCACATTTACGGACACATTTATCAATAGCACATAAATAATATCCAGAAATCATCAAATTTTAAAGACACATTTACCAATAGCACAGTATTAATATCCAGAAATCATCACATTTACGGACACATTTATCAATAGTACATAAATAATATTCAGAAATCATCACATTTACGGACACATTATTTATCAATAGCACATAAATAATATTCAGAAATCATCACATTTACGGACACATTTATCAATAGCACAGAAATAATATCCAGAAATCATCACATTTACGGACACATTTATCAATAGCACAGAAATAATATCCAGAAATCATCACATTTACGGACACATTTATCAATAGCACAGAAATAATATCCAGAAATCATCAAATTTTAAAGACACATTTATCAATAGCACATAAATAATATTCAGAAATCATCACATTTACGGACACATTTATCAATAGCACATAAATAATATTCAGAAATCATCACATTTACGGACACATTTATCAATAGCACAGAAATAATATCCAGAAATCATCACATTTACGGACACATTTATCAATAGCACATAAGTGATATTCAGAAATCATCACATTTACGGACACATTTATCAATAGCACAGAAATAATATCCAGAAATCATCAAATTTACGGACACATATATCAATAGCACAGAAATAATATTCAGAAATCATCATATTTACGGACACATTTATCAATAGCACATAAATAATATTCAGAAATCATCATATTTACGGACACATTTATCAATAGCACAGAAATAATATCCAGAAATCATCACATTTACGGACACATTTATCAATAGCACCGAAATAATATCCAGAAATCATCAAATTTACGCAGCTCACGCAGACACTTACTCTGTAGCGAAGGAGTTACGAATGCAATTGGTAATCTCGAATACCGCGTTCGAAACACAGCTGCGAACGATTTGGTAACAGGCCGACTAGCGTTGGTTTCCACACAAGGGAATGAGTGCTGGCCGTTCAGAGGGCAATGACAAACTATTAAATGTAAACTTTCTAAGAAATCACAAATGGCAACAACAAAAAAACATTCTGGGGTTGACTGCGACGTCCTGTGAAGGATATGCAACTAACTCAACATGCGGACACACGTCAGTCTACAGCACTAAAATAACAACTTAGAAAATTATCAAATGTAAGCAGCTCATACGGACACCTATCCTTATACAGCACAACACTAATATATACAAGTCGCACTAACCACCACTTAACAATGGCTCTAACTCAGACATCTTCCTATAATTGTGATGGGAATGCCAGTGTTTTCAGTAAGGTGCACATATTAGCCCATTCTGCACTACACAATTCACATCAGTTCATGAGCTATTCCTTATTAGATGAGAATAATGTTAACATTCTCTGTACGCTCCCAAGTTAATACTTGTATCCAAACTGCCCTTTGTGTTACTTCAAATATTTCAGCCCTATTTATTATGAGACTCCAAACAATTTATGCGGGCAACATAAAGAGTTACGAGTCATTTTATTGACTCTCGCATTTTAACGGCCTCTTCAGCTTGTCCTGAAGAACAGATGCATGTTGTGTTAAGGATCGCAGAAGCACAGTTGCTAGCACGCATGCCTGTCGGTTGGGTTGTGTTAGGATCCCCATTGTAAACAACATTATAAACATTGACCTGAACTCCCCATGAATGACCCCGCCTACAATGTACACCAGGAAATGTTCAAGGAAGGACAGACGTCCGGCGTGCTTACTATAACATCAGCCACCCAGTGCCGGCGTGTCTGTACACAATATAGGCTAGCGCCATGTTCCAATCACGCATTAAAGCACAGAAAGGGCTACTTTACTTGTTTAAACAACACAACTTCACTTTTTTTTTTACACAATACAACTTCACTTTGTTTACACAACACAACTTCAACTTTTTTTTTACACAATACAACATCAACTGTTTTTATACAACACAACTGTACTTTTTTTTTAAATACAACACAACTGTACTTTTTTTGTACACAACACAACTTTAATTTTTTACCCAACACAACTTTACTTTTTACGCAAAACAACTTTACAGTTTACACAACATAACAAAACTTTACCTTTTACACAACACAACTTAACTGTTTACATAACACAACTTTACCTATTTACACAACACACCTTTACGTTTTATAATTTCATTATGAAAAATTAGAATCGAATTTTTCACATGCAAAACTAGATGCAAGACAGAGCTTTAACCGAGCTGCCAATGAACATTGCATGTGTAGACATGAAAATGCTGGAACTGAATGTAGCATAATAAAAGAAAAAGCGTGAAGGGTAAAAAGAAGACAAGAATTAGAGGAGGAGACCTGAAGAACAAGAGTAAGAAGAAGAGAAAGAAGATGATAAAGATGATGATTTTGTTTTCTTTTTTCTTTTTTTTGCGGGAGCCTCCGTTGCGAAGTGGCCAAGCCGTTTGACTCGGGCTCTGAACGTTGTAGGTTCGATTCCGGGCCAAGTCCTTCTGTTCACGAGTGAATTTTTTTTGAGAACCCTGAGGATAGTTGCCGAAGCTACGGCGTTTGTGCTTTGTGCGAGGCTTTCCACGCTGCACAAAGAGACTGAGCTATATGAGAAAAACCCGGTGCAATGAAGTCGACCCTATCGAATTTTAAGCGACTATTTGAAGTGATGATGATTTTCTTTGCTCCCTCATTTTGAACTCGAACGTAGTCTACACTGGAATGATTTGTGCGTGTGGGCCAGCTTTCCCTATTACAGATGTCCCTCGCCACTCCGACTTCTGAGGTGCTTGCAAATGACGTCCCCAAGTCGAGGACGTGAAGTCAACGTTTAAGTCCAACTGACCGGTGTACGGAGAGAATCCCCAACTTTGCCATCAGCTCATAGAACGTTTAAGTCCAACTGACCGGTGTACGGAGAGAATCCCCAACTTTGCCATCAGCTCATAGAACGTTTAAGTCCAACTGACCGGTGTACGGAGAGAATCCCCAACTTTGCCATCAGCTAATAGAACGTTTAAGTCCAACTGACCGGTGTACGGAGAGAATCCACAACTTTGCCATCAGCTCATAGAACGTTTAAGTCCAACTGACCGGTGTACGGAGAGAATCCACAACTTTGCCATCAGCTCATAGAACCTTTAAGTCCAACTGACCGGTGTACGGAGAGAATCCACAACTTTGCCATCAGCTCATAGAACGTTTAAGTCCAACTGACCGGTGTACGGAGAGAATCCACAACTTTGCCATCAGCTCATAGAACGTTTAAGTCCAACTGACCGGTGTACGGAGAGAATCCACAACTTTGCCATCAGCTCATAGAACGTTTAAGTCCAACTGACCGGTGTACGGAGAGAATCCACAACTTTGCCATCAGCTCATAGAACGTTTAAGTCCAACTGACCGGTGTAAGGAGAGAATCCACAACTTTGCCATCAGCTCATAGAACGTTTAAGTCCAACTGACCGGTGTACGGAGAGAATCCACAACTTTACCATCAGCTCATAGAACGTTTAAGTCCAACTGACCGGTGTACGGAGAGAATCCACAACTTTGCCATCAGCTCATAGAACGTTTAAGTCCAACTGACCGGTGTACGGAGAGAATCCACAACTTTGCCATCAGCTCATAGAACGTTTAAGAGCGTGTGTTCTTATCCATTCAGTTACGCGATTTCTTAATGATGGTGAGTGATGATGATAATAATGATGATGATGATGATGATGACTAAATAATAATAAACAAATAATATCGCATTGAATTATACCACAAATACCCGTCAATGTATGCATTGCATTGATCTAAAATTCTCCGTGTCATGTATACTTTTGTTTTGTTTTCACATATTCTTTACATAACATTTCAGTCAACACCAGCATCTTTTCAGCTGATTGTTGATGTCGTGGCAAGATTACGCTCAGTAGTTTGCCACTGTTTTCTGAGCGACCAGCTCACATACATAAGTCACCAACGCGGCGCGAACCGCTAACGATTCTCGCGCAGTTACGTTCCTTACGTGGATATAAGGGATTACGGAGAAAGTCGTTAACTCCTAAGCCAGGGAAACCGGCGTCGTGTATACTACACAGTAAATATTGAACCTGATAGAAAGAATTTCGCCAGTGCAAAGGCCAGGGAGACCGGCGTCATGTATACTACATAGTCAATTTTGAATCCGATACAAAGAATGTCGCCAGTGTAAACTAAGCTAAACGGTTACGCATTCACTACACAAATCCCGTTACGTGAATCACATCCAATCTAAGCATAACAAGATTAGTTAATGTTCGGCTATAGTGCTTTGTATCCCCAGAACAGGATGCCCTGCTGTAGAACAAACCTGGTAGCCTACCTGCTTTCAGACAAAGGATGTAGAGACTTCTAGACAAAGGATTTAGAGAAAACGAACTCTCCCTAGAGCATTATCCGTGTGCGGATCCAGTGAACTATTTATTCCAGGCCGATACACAGTTATCTAGCGAATAATTTAATGACTGACTCTTTTATCTTGTATCTTCTTGATTTGATTCTACAATATGTTTGTGAGTGTACATAACTTGTACGAGCAGTTTTACTTATCCTTTTCATAATTAATTAACTGCACTTAGAATATAAATAACCAAAAACATCGAACATAATGAAAACAATATTTGACATCCAATGAACAAAATACAATAACTTTACAATGATAATAGACAGTTAATAAGTAAGGTAAACACTGCAGTGTGGCAATAGAAGCATCAACAGTGAACCAACAATGAGAAGAAATATATAGAACAATATATCTTATTTAATGGAAACCAACAACAGCAAAAATATAATACCAAGAGAAGCTAGGAAAGAAAAGAGAACAACTGGTATTAAAAGGACAAGATAAAGTCACGCATATAAGCATATTAAAAATATACAATTTATTGGGGAAAAATACTGCATAGCAAAGTCGAAGACAACAGCGGAGACATGCGGTGGTACAATTTGAAATATAGTAGGAAAAGATGGACGAACAGAAATGTGTAAGCGGAGAATGCTATAAAATACTGAAATGGGCTCGGCCAGAAATCAAAAGTTTGAATCCCTGAGAAGGTTAAGACTGACTGATCATGCTTTATTTGTGTGCTAGATCACGATTGGTGTAAGAGGAAACGATGGGCAGATAGGCTTGCGGGTACAGCTGCTGTGTGAGGTTGATATCCTGAACCAGGGTGACATCTTGAAGGACCTCATAGAGGCAGGGCGAGTAGAAGAGATGGATATGCTTCTGCAACTGTGATCTGACTGCTCAGAACATCAAGACCAATCAGCTGAAGCTAGACAAGAGCGCCATGCGGGGAGTCACAGAAGAATAGTCAACAAACACAGAACTGATGTAGCCGGTCGTTACACGTTGAGGAATCAACTGAGGAGTGGATATGAACACTTATCGACCAAAAGTTCGTTAGACAATGAGATTGATCTGCTGCCTTACTAAAGATTTCAGCAAGAGACATGCAACAATACAAGTAGGAATATTGCAGTAAGAGATGGACAACAGAACAATGTATAATATATTTCAGCACGAGACATGCAACGATACATGTAGGAATATAGCAGGAAGTAATGGACAAACAGATACATGTACAATGTGTTTCAGCAAGAGATATGCAACGATAAATGTAGGGATACAGTAGGAATTAATGGACAAACAGATAAATGTGCAATGCGTTTCAGCATGAGACATGCAACGATAAATGTAGGAATATAGCATAAAGTAACGGACAAACAGATAAATTTATAATGTGTTTCAGCAAGAGACATGCAACGATAAATGTAGGAATATAGCATGAAGTAACGGTCAGACAGATAAATTTACAATGTGATTCAGACAGAGACAAGCAGCGACACAAGTAGGAATATAACAGGAAGTAATGGATAAGCAGATAAATGTACGATGTGTTTCAGTAAAAGACAAGCAGCGACACAAGTAGGAATATAACAGGAAGTAATGGATAAGCAGATAAATGTACGATGTGTTTCAGTAAAAGACAAGCAGTGACACACGTAGGAATATAACAGGAAGTAAAAGACAAACATATAAATGTACAATATGTTTCAGCAAGAGACAAGCAGTGACACGTGAGGAATATAACAGGAAGTAATGGACAAATAGATTCAATTCAATTCAATTCAACTTTATTTTAAAAGGTTTACAAATTGGGCACGCAGCCTGTCTTACATTCGGCCCTTTCAATCACTCATCTTTCATTCAGCAATAGTGCATGATACATTTACATAGGAATATACATTGTCAAATGAATGTTGTAAACATAAACAATGCATAATACAATGTTATAAAATATTATGAGACACACCCTCAACCACCCATACATCTCCCTCCCACTCACATATACCCCCACCCACCCACACACATCCCCATACACCCATACACAACCGCCACCACCCACACCTCACCCACCCACACATATCACCCACCCATACACGCATACGCTCCATCCACTCAAACACACCCCCACCAACTCACACCCCCACCCTCCCACATATCCACCCACCAACCCACACACACCCTAACCCAGTCATACACATCTCCCAACCACCCACTCACCCCACCCACCCACACACACCCCAACCCAAACACCCACCAACCCACCCTTCCCTATTAACACAGATCCCCCCCCCATACACACATCTCCCCACAAACACACCCATTTCCCAGCCCACACACACCTAACCACCACCCATATCCACACACCTCCAACCGCCCAGCCAACCACACATCCCCCCACCCACACACCCCTCACCAATCAACACACCCCTCACCAATCAACACACCCCGCACAGACCCATCCACCCACCCACAAGCACACTCCCCACCCATCAACCCACACAACCCCACCCACCAACACCCACACACTTCCTACCATCCACAGCAAACACCCCCACCCACCCACACATCCCTCACTCACACACATACCCCACCCACCACACATCCCTTCACCTACCCACCCACACATCCCCCACACATCTCCCCACCCACCCATACATCCCCCACCTACCGGCACATCCCTCACTCAAACCCGCACCCACACCTATGCCGAGATTAAGGTGAACTTAAACGCTGACCTCTCGTTCAGAAGGCAAAGACAAACTACTGAACGTACCATTTCCTAGAAAATCAACCTAAGGTTGAAAGCAACGTCCAGCAAATGATGTGCAACAATGATATTGTTTATTTCAGCAAGTCAATATCATTAACACCATCTGGCTGTTCTGCCCCAGTTTGAAATTAAACAAACAGATACGTTAAGGCCCTACAACAAAATAACCAGAAAACACACATAGACATGCCTTACATGTTCAGGAGTTTATGCTTGTTGTTTTCCCGCCGGGATCTTAACATAAATTTTTGTTTCATTTTATATTGCCACATCTTGCTGCTGACAAGATCTTTCTTATCGTTCTCTCCGAACCATGGTATTCAACAAACCGTCATCATCAATATCATCATGTTAGTCAGCCCGATGACTGGTCTTCATTTAGCACCATTATTAACATTATCCCATTAGAAAAAAGGGGTTTAGGTTAACAACTGGACAATCTTCGATGTATCAGGTTTAAGACATTAGACGACAACTAGATGGCACAGAACCTGGCGAAGACTGGATGCCAGGCCAGAAGAGACGCGGCACGTCTTTTGTCAGTGTGCAGCAGACTGGACAGAGAACGCCAACGACAAATCCCCATGGTCGTTGAAGCAGAAACACAGCCACTGGTCTTTTAAGTGGTCCCAAATATGATGTAATCATTCACATTAATGGGTCTGTGATGCCGCCCACACGGAGCTCATGGGCCTTCATGGGTGGCCATATAGGCCATGTTGGGGGGAGGACTGTCGGGGAAGACAGCGGAGCTTTTGCCGTGTCTACAATTGAGCGTGTGGTGTTCAACGGGTTATCGTCATCACAATTATCATGTTAGTGTATCGGAGGGCCGGTGCTACCACGATCTCTTTATGTCAGTTCTCTGTCCCCCTTTCTCAGCAGTTCTCTTTAGTTATGCTCTAGTATGCACCCCCATGCCCTCCAACAAGTGTGTGCTGCAAATGTTTCCTAAAACTTGTTTGTTGAATAACGAAGACACAAACAATAGATTGCACCATTTATTGCCTGGCATATATATATATATATATATATATATATATATATATATATATATATATATATATATATATATATATATATATATATATATATATATATATATAGCACCATCTTTTTATACATTTATCAAGTTGTCCATTACCCATTTGTCTTTACGAATTTCGTCATTTGATCTCTTTTCCGTCCCGCTCACACTTTTCATCCTGCGATAACACCACATTTATGAAGTTTTATTTTGTTTTCAACCTATGTGTTTATAGTCCAGTCAGCCCTAATCTCCGCTATAAACAGCTATACTTAAACCACCCTTAAACTTCATATCTATGAGGAAAATTATTCTGGATTCTTCAGTCATTGTAACACATACCTTCCACAATCAACCTTTCATAAAATTGCAAAATTAATGTAATGATATCCTCTTGCCTTCCACGCCCACATAAGAGATGTAAACTGTATAAATATTCGGCTTTGGGTATCTACTGTGATTGTAAATGTGTCCAGGGCAGCGGTCTGCTAATCATCATCATTATCATCATCATCATCATCATCATCATCATCATCATCATCATCATCATCATCATCATCATCATCATCATCATGAAATAGTTTAGCCTTTGGGCTTATGGTAAAGCTGAATGAACATCCTATTCCCCCCCCCCCTCACCCATCCCAACCTAATGGTTGTCTGTCTCGTTCCGAATTAATTAATTCCACCTTTTTCTGCAGTTCAATTTTATAAATGTTACCCTTTGTCTATTTCTTCACATTTCCCAAGCACTTCTCTTGTGTATCTCTTCGTGTGTTAGGATGTGAATAAGAAATGACAGACAATGATTAGCAATTAATTTACAAAGTTTTCTTTCTTTTGTTATATTTTCCAGAGTTTTGTTTTTTTAATTGGCCATTATTTCAAACTCAATGGCGTTTGTTATTTTTCGATGCCACCCATCTAAAATGCCTCTATACTTTTTTTTTTCGAGACATTTATTCACTGGCCATATTTGAAAACCATATAATGCAATTAACCAAATGTGCGAGCATACAGGCAATTCCTTTAAGTTCTTGGAGTTTTACATTTTATCTGAATGCTCTCTTTTTCATCAGATTCGAATTCTAATATCTGTCTCGCATGGGATATCTTCTGTTACAGTTAGACCTAGATAGACATATTCATTAACTTATTTTACATTTTGTTCTTGTGTAGTGTGCTGTAGTGTTTGACAGGCTCTAGCTATGATGACTGCTTTTATTGTCTATGCTGATAATATAAACTGACAATGCTTTATTTGTGTGACAGATCACGTGCGGTGTAAGAGGAAACGATAGACAGATAGGCTTGTGGGCATGGCTGCTGTGTGAGGTTGATATCCTGGACCAGGTTGACATCCTGAAGGTCGTCATGGAGGCAGGACGAGAACATGACTATTTGCTTACTTACTGTTATAATGTCCAGGAAACAGCAAAAGTCCCTGCCACACGACTCTTTACATTGGTGTTAGTTTTGTGTTTCACGTTTTATTTGTCGTGACTGCTTGTTTTAATGTACACATTTTAGAAACAGCCTACTCTGCACTATTTCAAACAGCCAAGAGATCATTAAATCGCACAGTAGGCACAGGGAACCTCCAACTTTTTGCTATTATCCGATCGAGCTAGGCATCCGGTCTACTACCCCGGAACCCAAGGAAAAGTATATCCTCAGTTTGATTGCGTATAAACAACGTTGACAACTCATTTCATTTGGTCCTTCACTATTGGAATGATAAGCGCCCAAGCCCCCTCCCCCATTTGTTTTTACCACCTCCTGGAATAATAATAATAATAATAATAATAATAATAATAATAATAATAATAATAATAATAATAATAATAAATATGATAATATTAATTTTGCTTACACAAAATATATTGACCTTTGTTGCTAAGGGTTAGTGAACGCAATTTCACAGTCCCGACATACCAGGTTTCGAAGCAGATCGCTTTGCACTGATCTTCAAAATGATATGAGCTTCGGTCGTATAGAGATCAATTTCAAATTTCATAATTAAAAAATCACAAATAACCAATAAATGGTTGTAACATCCTGTAAAGATATTGCAATTAATATTTTACACTTAATATTTAAAGAGACAAATTCCAGTGTAGAATGTGAATGAAATAAAGCGCGTTCATCTCGATAGATAGATAGGCAGGCAGGCAGGCAGGCAGGCAGGCAGGCAGGCAGGCAGACAGACAGACAGACAGACAGATAGATAGATAGATAGATAGATAGATAGATAGAAAGATAGATATATAGATAGATAGATAGATAGATAGATAGATAGATAGATAGATAGATAGATAGATAGATAGATAGATAGATAGATGCTGGCCTTCATGCAACACGAGTATGGCTGCTGAAGTGTTTACATGCATTCTCATTATCTTGTATCTGTACTGCTTATCTGAGCCAGGTCGCTCCAGGGTTTAGCATCTAAACAAACGTGTCTCAGCGTGCACGTGAATTGAGAAAGAGGGTGGCGGTGGGGAATTGTTGACAGTTCGGGCTTGACGCACAGCGAAAACAAAATGCAGTCATAATGTATGCAACAGAAGGCAGGGAAAGAAATTGATCGTTCGACAGACCGATCAACCGACTAACCGACCGAAAGAGAGATAAATCGCCCGACAGACAGACATACAGACAGGCAGAGGAAAGACAGACAAGATGGGTAACGGTATGGCAGAATGTGTATTATGGACAGATGTGTGTTTGTGTGTGTGACCAACAGTCAGACCCGAAAGACAGACAGACAGACAGATCGATAGGCAGCCACACAGACAGACAAAGGCGGGCGGTCGGTCGGACAGACGGACGGACGGAAGGACGGACGGACGGACGGACAGACAGACAGACAGACGGGTGGGTGGGTGGGTGGATGGATGGATGGATGGATAAGATAGATAGATGGATGGATGGATAAGATAGACAGATGGATGGATGGATGGATGGATGGATGGATGGATGGATGGATGGATGGATGGGTGGATATATAGATAGATAGATAGATAGATAGATAGATAGATAGATAGATAGATAGATAGATAGATAGATAGATAGATAGATGGTGTGGTTGAGTGGATGAATGGATAGAGAGAGAGAGATGAGAAAAAGGGAGATTGTGTGTGTGTATGTGAGTGTGTGTGTATGTGAGTATGTGTGTGAGAGAGAGAAAGAGAGAGTGAGAGAGAGAAAGAGAGAGAGAGAGAGAGAGAGAGAGAGAGAGAGAGAGAGAGAGAGAGAGAGAGAGAGAGAGAGAGAGAGAGAGGTTTTTCAGAAAAAAAAATGTACAATTGCTATATACATTCAAGATTAGTAGTTGATGTGGGAGTGCACAGAACAGAAGACTTATCATAGACCTTGGTCAACGGGAATCAGCCAGCTTCTTCTGTCCCCCATGATGAAGAGAAAGGATCTGGGGGGGGGGGGGGGGGAAGAGGGGGAAGCCATTATAGCAGCCAGCAAAATACAATGGAAACTGAGATAAACGCAGGCAGTTGCGGAGGATTCTTTGCCGTTTTGGAATCATGTCAAGAACGATATCAACACACGAATTGATCAAACCTAAAAAAAAAAAAAAAAAGAGCAGTAGCTATAGATAAGCATGACTTATTGGATGACATCAAGGATGCCAACACACGAAGCGATACAACCTGCTAAACAACCGGAGCTGTGTACAAGCATGGTCGCCCATGCATGTCGGTCTGGCACCTGACAATGATGATGTATTAAATCTATAAGAATGATGTTAGTCTATGCAGTGACCATGACACTTGCATATGTGCCGGCGTTTCCACAGGTTTCCCTCTGTGATCTTCAGGCTTTAACAAACAAACGAGAACTACAGCTGTTGAATCTATTAGCAAACCTTATCAGTCTAAACACTGTTGACATTATTATAAAAACTGTGAACTTTTTTGTTGTAAAAACCGTCGACTTGTTAAATAAAAACGGTTGACTTTGTTATAAAAACTGTTGACTTTAATATAAAAACTGTTGCCATTTTTATAAACTGTTGACTTTATTGTATTGTAGTAACAGAGAGGAGTCTCTGTGGCGAAGTGGTCAAGCCGTTTGACGTTTGACTCGTGAGCCGAAGGTTGTGGGTTCGATTCCGGGCCGTGTCCTTCGGTTTACGAGTTAAATGTTTCGGAGACTCCCATGGGTCGTCGCTAAAAGCTACGGAGTTCGTGCTTTGTGCGAAGCTTTCCGTGCTGCGGAAAGAGACCGAGCCATATGGGATAAAAACCCGGAGCAATGAAGTCGACCCTGTCGACTTTTAAGCGACTTTTTTTTTTAAAGTAGTAACAGAGAGTGCAAAGAAAGGACTCTCCTTGAATATCAAGAAAACAGTAACAATAGTGGTATCAAAGAAACAGGTGTCACCCACATGTGAAATAGAGATAGAAGGGAAAATTCTTCACCAAGTGTATAGTTTTAAATATCTAGGGACATTTATAACATCAGATGGAAGATGCACAACAGAGATCAAGAGTAGAATAGGGCAAGCAAAGGCTGCATTTCAAAACATTAATATCTTATGCAATACGTCGCTATCATTGAATGTAAGAAAGAGAGCGCTGAGGTGCTATATAGAACCTGTTTTGCTGTCTGGCTGTGAATCTTGGAATATAAATGAACAAATTAGGAAGAGATTGGAAGCAAATGAGATGTTCCTTAGACGAATGTTGCGAATTCCTTGGACTGCCAATGTAACTAACGACGAATTCCTTAAGGAGGCTGGAGAAACTAGAAAATTATATACAACAATAAGAAAGAGACAAACAGCTGTTTTTTTTTTTTTGGTCATGTGATGAGAAGAGGCCGGTCTCTCTGGTCTAGAGGTTACACGACTTTCTCCGTAATCTCGTATACTCTCGTAGGTAACGTGACGTTGCGCGAGAATTGGTAGCGGTTCTCTCCTCGTCGGTAACTTACGGGGTATTGAGCCGGTCGATCAGAAAGCAATAGCAAACTACTGAGCGTAATCTTGCCAAGAAATCAACAATCAGCTGAAAGATGCTGATGTTGACAGCGATGTCTTGTAAAGGATATGCGGAAAAAAAGATGAGAAGAGAGGCACTGGAGAACATCGTGACAACTGGAAAGATCGAGGGGAAGAGAGGCAGAGGCAGACCACGAGAAATGATGCTGGATGGATTGCGACCGTGGCATGGAGGAATATCAACGACAGAGTTGATCCAGAAAAGCAAAGACAGAGATCTGTGGAGAGTCATGAATGCCTATGCCAGTCATCACGGCACTTGATGACGATGTTGACTTTATTATAGCTGGGGCTTTATTGCAAAGGCTAACGGGCGAGTCTTGAAAAAGGAGAGTCTGGCATATGAGACTGCGGCCTCCAGCATGAGATTGGAGGTGGAGGCAGTAACAGCGGCATTCCGGTGGCTAGAGGAGACTACTGCAACACACGTTGTGTTCATTACAGATTCAAAGAGTATGCTTAGCAAGGTGGAGAAAGGAATGTTTCGTGTGGAATGGCTCTCGTCGCTTCAGAGGTCACATATCGTGAGAATTGTATGGATATTTTGCCTTTGCCATGCGGGTGTACGGGGGAATGAACAGGCTGATAGGTTAGCAGGGAATGCACCTCTTGGTGGAATTTTACCTATGGACAAGGGAGAGGTGGTCGTGCGCTTGTGGAACCAGGTGGAGAAGGCGGAGGAACAGACTGAGAACCCATATGTGGAAAGAATGAGATTGCGGGGGATCGGCAGGGGTTCTGGAAGAATCTCAAAACTGAGAGGGAAGACCAGGAGAACTTTTAATCAGATAGCGGTGGGTCCGATTAGTAGTATGACTCTTCGCTGGCTTTTGAATGAGGGGACGGAGCACGTATGGGAATGTCCTGAGTGCAGTGATGTCGGTTCTTGACTCAACTCAACTCAACTCAACTTTATTATAAAAACTGCTGACTTTATTATAAAACTGTTGACGTTTGAAATAAAAACTGCTGACTTTATTTTACAAACATTTGACTTTATTATAAAAACTGTTGACTTAATAATAAAAACTGTTGACTTTGTTATAAAATTGAAAACAATGTATTCCGTTAGTGAATTAAACCCTGACGCAATAAATAAAAAAAAATATTGCACGATTTCTCGCCTGGTATATTTCATGTCAAGATCAAACATGATCACAGCCCAGACGCTAGATTCACAATAACGTCACAGTAAAAGCATGCTGAAGAGTTATATATCATATTGTGTGAACAAGTACATGATACCTTGCCTGAAATAAGATGCACACCGTGGCTGACCTTGTGGGAATGTGTAGAACATTATATCCGCAGAAGTCTAACACTTAGCAGGAAGTCCTTCTGTTTACATAGTAACGGCTGGAATCGACTGATATATAATGCTTCAATATACTTGAGTGATCGATTATTGTTCGTGGTATATGGTATACGAAACGCGGCCCGCTTGTTAGCTACAGTTGCTAATCAGCAAATATTCCGTGATAGTCGAATTCGACGTCTTAAGACCCGCCTACCACATAGGCATTCCTAAAGAAGGATTAACTCCCATTTCCATCAACACTGGTATATGTTGGTTATTAGATTTGCCAACTATCTTACCGTTCTATCTATGCAAGTCGCTTGACATACACACTGGAATTAATCAATGAAATTTAATTTTGTTTACTTAGAGAATGGTTCTTTTACAACTGGAGTAGGTTTTAACCAACCACCCAACACACGCTATGGTTATAGACACTATCATAGAAACTGTTATAGAACCTATTATATAAACTATTATATAAACTATTATAGAAACTATTATAGAAACTACTAGCTGACCCGGCCAGGCTTCGCCCAGGCCCTGGCGGGGATCTGTCTGTCTGTCTGTCTGTCTGTCTGTCTGTCTGTCTGCCTGCCTGCCTGCCTGCCTGCCTGCCCGCCCGTCCGTCCGTCTCTCCCTCCGTCTATCCCACCCTCTCTATCTATCTATCTATCTATCTATCTATCTATCTATCTATCTATCTATCTATCTATCTATCTATCTATCTATCTATCTATCTATCTATCTATCTATCTATCTATCTATCTATCTATCTATCTATCTATCTATCTATCTATCTATCTATCTATCTATCTATCTATCTATCTATCTATCTATCTATCTATCTATCTATCTATCTATCTATCTATCTATCTATCTATCTATCTATCTATCTATCTATCTATCTATCTATCTATCTATCTATCTATCTATCTATCTATCTATCTATCTATCTATCTATCTATCTATCTATCTATCTATCTATCTATCTATCTATCTATCTATCTATCTATCTATCTATCTATCTATCTATCTATCTATCTATCTATCTATCTATCTATCTATCTATCTATCTATCTATCTATCTATCTATCTATCTATCTATCTATCTATCTATCTATCTATCTATCTATCTATCTATCTATCTATCTATCTATCTATCTATCTATCTATCTATCTATCTATCTATCTATCTATCTATCTATCTATCTATCTATCTATCTATCTATCTATCTATAGCCAGGGGACTTAACTTAAGATATAGCAATGCTACTAAAAGTTATGTCCCTTTATATATTTTATTCTTATGTTAAGCCATGTAATTTAATTATTAAATTTTAGTAAGTAAATAGCTGATTCTACACTAAAAGACTATGACAGTTGGTTGCACGGGAATGCAAAGAAGACGTGTCGAAAATTTCATCTCAATCGGATGGACCGTTATCGAACGCATCCAATACATCCCTACCCACATAAATACATTGTGTTTTATAGATATAGATTATAGAAACTATTATAGAAACTATTATAGAAACTATTATAGAAACTATTATAGAAACTATTATAGAAACTATTATAGAAACTATTATAGAAACTATTGACTTTATTACATCCTGCCCCCTCTCAGGCCGACGACACAAGCAGCAAATCGGCTTTTTGTTGTTGTTGTTGTTGTTCGCATATCCTTTACAGGACATCGCTGTCAACATCAGCATCTTTCAACTGATAGTTGATTTCTTGGCAAGATTACGCTCAGTAGTTTACCATTGCTTTCTGAGCGACCTGCTCACGTACCCCGTAAGTTACCGACGCGGAGAGAACAGCTACCAATTCTCGCGCACGTCACGTTACTCACGAGAGTATTAGGGATTACGGAGAAAGTCGTGTAACCCTGGACCAGGGAGCCTGGCATAGTAAATTTTCTATAGAGAGGTAAAATTAATCAATCAGAAGTTATCAAGAAAACAACAAAGAAAAATGACCACAAATATAATATAGGCAACGACAGCCGGTTGAACAAGGTCACATTTTTTTTTCTAAATTAGCTGTTGAATTCATGATTTAAAAAAAAAAAAGAAAACTGTTGATTTCACTAACAAAGCTGTTGAACTTATTATAACACGTTTGACTTTACTAGCAAAGCTGTTGACTTCACTATCAAAGCTGTTGAGTTCGCTAGAAAAGCTATTGACTTCATTAGAAAATCTGTTGAATTTTCTAACAAAGAAAAAATCCAACATGGAATGAGACATATCAGGAGTAACCCCCACCCCTCCCACCCTCTCTCTCTCTCTCTCTCTCTCTCTCTCTCTCTCTCTCTCTCTCTCTCTCTCTCTCTCTCTCTCTCAAACAAACAAAAATATATTATCCGAGAGCCCATGTGGCATATCATGAGTAAAACTCTCTCTCTCTCTCTCTCTCTCTCTATCTCTCTCTCGCTCTCTCTCTCTCTCTCTCTCACACACACACACACACACACACACACACACACTTATCCAAGAGCCCATTTGGCATATCAGAAGTAAAACTCCCCCCCCCCCCACCCCTCTCTCTCTCTCTCCTATCCGATAACCCCGGTGGCATAGTGATTAGTGTGCATGCTTACCACGGTAGCTGCAGTCGTTCAATCCTTGACAGTGACATGATTGTTGTCGCCAGGCAGTATGGCTAAGGGTTCGACTCAGTCTCTTAAAATTAATATAAGAGGAAATAAACAACTCTCTTATGCCCTAGCATATATTATGTATGGGTCTGGCTCTTTGCACATTATCGATGGTATAAGCAACGGACTACCTTACTTATCTTATCTTATCTTACCTCCGTCCCTCCGTCCCTACCTACCTACCTACCTACCTACCTACCTACCTACCAACCAACCTACCTACCTAGTTCCTTACCTACCTAGTTACCTACCTAGCTACCTACCTTCCTACCAATTAGTTACCTACCTAAATACTTGCCTAGTTACATATATCTCTATTTTCACACAATCGCTTGTGGGGAACTCACATGTAGACATGATATTTGTGAGGAAATTTGGAAAAGTCGTATTATAGTCGTGCAAGCTGGCAGTATTATTACTACGAGTGTTGAGAATGTTCTGTATGTGAAACCACGGCCCAGACGCTAGATTCACAATAACGTTACAGTAAAAGTATTATCATGTGCTACACCGACAGGTGTCGGTGATATTGGTTAAACACATCACACGTTATTCTTGGTTCAAGTATGTGCTTTTGTCCTAATAAAGTGCCAGCATCTCTCTGGTATTTATCTCTTTGTTTCCCCTTACTTTTTAACCAGCAGGTTTGACAGTTGTCACTAAGATTGAAGTTTATTTCTCTTCATAACGCGGCGACAAATCTGGGCTACGTCTAATATAATAGATTTACGCTTTCATCTTTAGGTACTATCTCGTACTTAATCTCGTTATACTCAGGAGTTGTTTATTTACTTGTTACTTGGTGTTTAAAGGAGCGGCTGGCCAAGAGGCTAGAACGCCGGACTCTCATTCGGGAGACCCGGGTTCGATCCCTCGGTAAGGTGTCGGATTTTTTTCTGTCGGGGGCAGAAAGAAAATCCTAACCTGCACAGTTCGCGGCGACTGCACTAGCTAGGCGGCCTTTATTCCTCAGATTCAAAGACCCCTCTGCCATACACCGCAAGGTACTATATTGGCAGTAAAAGACAGTTTTTTTGGTGTTTAAGTTTTGTTTTTTCTTTTTTAAATTCTCATTGATACTACATGTCAAGGGACAACATAGCTGTGGAGCTGATTGTGGCTGGATAACAACACGGACTTTCGGTGTACAAAGAGTGGGTGATCTTTCTCCGAGTTGGGTAAATGTCCTGTGCTCTGATGGCCATTTGTTAAGAAACATCACTTTATTCCCCCAAGGAGTCTTCTCGATCCATGTCAAGTTTCTTAAACAGTGACTATTAGAATTTGTGAATACATCCCCTATTTATTTTGTAGTATACCATATCATCCATAATATTTTGTGCACCTTAGAAATATAATGATGGCTATTCCATCAGTGACATGGCCAAAGATCCGCACAGTTAATTAATATGCTGTATAATACGAATATATCTGGGACAGTGAGGAGCATTTTGTGTGATATTTACTAGCACAGGGGCGACCCTTGCTGTGAAGTTGGAACCGCGACTAATGACTAACGAATATATTTGCTGAAAAGTTAATCTATATGGCACAGTAGAAGACAAATCACGTTTCTCCTAAATGAATGTCATGATACATGAATGGATAATAAATTTATGATGATAAATGGCAATGTATTTATTTGTTAACAAAAACATCTGCTAAATTGTGGTGAATTCAACTACATCTTAACTTCGAATATATGCCATATGGGTAATCGCGTTAGGGTTATGGCTAGGCGCTCTCCTACCGGTGGTCTCGAGTTCAATCCGCATCGGGGTGGTTTTGAATTTTAAAATGACCTGGTCTTCCAAGTTTAAACAACCTAACATGGATATCAGGGAAGTCGTGGGATGTAAAGGCAGCCGGCAAGATACCAGCCACATCATTAACTGAGTGCTGTGTAAAATTATGCACACAATAAGGGTCTAGTTCCCCGTACACAATGCGACTTAGGTTTGTTTAAAAGGGACAAATATTTATTTACATATTGCGCGTTGGTGTAACGGTTATGAAGTTATGATGGCAATGATAAGAGCGCTGTCGACGAGGGTTCGATCCCTGCATTCGCCAGTCTCTATGGGAGGAAAAGAATGGCCACCTATTCCCCCGTTCATTCAGGCCTAAAAAAATTGTTCCTAAAACTTCACTACTGATGGCATGTCCCTGCTACGTTATTGCATGTAAATGTAATGTAATATACCACATTGTCTGGTTACCGGTCGACACAGCCCACAACGATCACGACTTGCGGTGTTAGTCAGACATGTCCCAGAAGATGTTTATTTGCACAGAGATCAGAGTCTGCTGGCATTACTCACAGTGTTACCCGCTATCTGATAAACTGCGCTGTGATAAATGATGTTTAACATTCTTGGCCGTGATATCTGCTGCCCGCCTTGCACTTAGTTCAGACAAACAGACAGACCGATGGAGCGAACAAGAACAAGCATCCTTATATAGTCAGACTAAAATAAACAACCTTTTTTGACGCCGAAGTGTGCTTTAGGCATATGTTGCTATACCCATACTTGTATAGACCAAGCGGAACTAGGTGGCTGATGTGGTCATTGTCGCGCATTCTTATATAGCAGATTCATATTGCAAAGTAAAGTATTCATTCTTTAAGCATATATGGACATGTTTTAAACATACAGACAGCAACGAAAATGGATAGTACAGTATGAATATCACACATGTCTGAAAGACATGATTATATCATCTTGACAATTTGAAATATCAAATTTGAAAGTCAGAACAAATGTAGACATGAGAAAAAAATTGTCATTTTATATTGGAATTATAATCCAGAAAAAATGAAAAGAGTATTAATGACATAAATACACAACAGCACAAGGACATAGACCGACAGACAGATCATCATTATCATGTGCTCTGGAGGTAGGCTTGGGCAATCATAGTTTGCCATCTCCAAGAGTCTTAGAGCAGGTCAGTGATCTTGATCCCCATTATGCCATATGGCCAAAGCATCCAGGCATTTATCTTGTTTGTCTTCCCGTTGCTTTTTCCCCATAAAATTTGCCACCGTCGCTAAGTTTTCTCGTTTATTTCTTCCAGTAAGGTACCCAAACAATCTTGACTGTGTGTGTCTAATTTCTGAAACCAACTTACGGAGTTAATTTGTTTTTTGAAGGACTGTCTCATTAATGTCCCTGTCCGCCCATTGGCTTTTCTCTGAAGTCATATTTCCCCTGCCAAAATACGTTTCTCAACTTTTATGTCTATTGTTCAGATTTCACAGACATAAAACAGTGTAGCCTCTATATAGCGCTCTACCACTATTTTTGTTATTGCACTTGACATCTGTTTCTTGGTCAGTATGTTATCAATCTTCTAAAGACGACCTTTGCCATGACGCTTCTGGATCTAGTCGCCACCAGTCATCTTGTATCAGATGTTATGACTGTTCCGAGACGGTTGTACCGAATCATCTGTTTAAGAATGCTTCAATTTTCTTGTATATCACTTTTTGACAACCCTTTCTTCTTGGAAAATGGTTTCAACTCTCTCTTAGTCTTGAGCGACAGTTTCATAGAAATAGTTATTGCCTATCATATATTTGTATGCGATGTTAAACTGGAAGGTCGGTTTATTTTCTTATTGTGAAGAAATAATTTATTACATGCTGATTTTAAAAAGCCCACTGTAATTTGTGCGTGATATTTCCATGAACACGAAGAGAAAACGGAAAATGCCATTCCCCTGACAATATCTGTCCATTGAATGTATTATTTCTATGCACACATCATGTTGTGCCATGAAGGCATTGTGAATCCAGTTGCAGATATTCTTTGACGACCACAGTTCTCGAGTGTTGACGTGCTTAAAGCGAGAATGAGCTCTTTCTTTCTCAAATATGTTTATCGATTTTCATTTCATCGATTTTGTTTGCACTACTTAATATCTTCTTCTTCTTCTTCTTCTTCTTCTTCTTCTTCTTCTTCTTCTTCTTCTTCTTCTTCTTCTTCTTCTTCTTCTTCTTCTTCTTCTTCTTCTTCTTCGTTATGTGTGTCTCCTCCGCCCTCTAGTCCTCAACTTCTTTTTCAGACAGATGAGGAAGTGGAGCTGGAGGAGAGGTAGAAGAAGAAGAAGAAGAAGAAGAAGAAGAAGAAGAAGAAGAAGAAGAAGAAGAAGAAGAAGAAGAAGAAGAAGAAGAAGAAGAAGAAGAAGAACGAAAGAACGAACGAAAGAACGAACAGACTTTATTTTCAAAGGGTAACAAATTGGGCACGCAGGCCCGTCTTACATTCGGCCCTTCCACTCACTCAGCTTTCTTTCATCAACAGTGCATAGGAAAAACACATTGTCACATGAATTTTGTAAACATAAACAATGCATATTACTATGTTATGAGACACATCCACCACCCACCCACACATCCCCCATTCACTCCAACTCCATCACCCAACCACACACATAACCCACACACACATACATTCCCCCACCCATCCACCACATCCCTACACCTACACATCTCCCCACCCACACACACCTCTCACCCACCACACATCCCATCCACCCACACCCCAAGCACACATACATTCAATAACCCACATATCCCCCACCTACACACATCTCCCCACCCACTCACATATCCTCTACCCGTCCCATTACCCACCAACAATAACTCACCCACATATCCTCCTCCACCCACACACCTCCACCCACCCAGCCAAACACACATTCCTCAGCCACACACACATCTCCCCGTCAACTCACATATTCCGCACCTACCCACACACAAATTCCGCACCCACCCACATAATCTCCCATCTCCCCCAGCCCACTCGCAGATCCCGAGCCCACACCTACAAACATCCCCCACCATCTCCTAACCTGCACACACTCACCCACCCACATATCCTCTACCCACCCATCCCCCAACCAAACATCCCTTAACCACACACCCTTACTCATATACAATCACCCACCCACACATCCTCTACCCAACCACACATCCTCCATCAACCCATCCCCCAGCCACACATCCCTTAACCACACACCCCTACCCATATACACACACATCCCCACCCACGCACAAACTCCCCACCCATACACACATCCCTCCCACACATCCCCACCCACCAACACATCCCCCATTCACAAACACACACCTCCCATCCACGCACACTCAACCCACACACACATCCCCAACTCATACACTCATCCCCAGACACACGTACTTATCCCTCAACCACTAACACCCACACATCCCTTACCCGCTCATCAACACATACATCTCCTATCTACGCACCCACACTCACGCACCCCAACCACCCATCTAAGCACACATCCCCACCCTCACACACATCCTTCACCCACCCGAAAACCAAACCACACCTTCACCCACCCACACACACATCATTTATCCACAACCAGCTCCCCTCCCACACAACACCACACCCACACACATCCCAAAGACACATCCCTCACCCACACACACATCTCCCCACACATCTCCTACCCATCCACACATCCCCCAACTACAATCACCCTCACTACCCACACATACATCCTCCATCCAGCCACACACCCCACCCAGCCAGACGTATCCCCCACCCACACACACATCTCCAAATCCATCACCCACACCCATCATGCACCCCTCCCCAACCCACATACATCCCCCACACAT
>OY992893.1:53144342-53161842 GCA_963921405.1 Cepaea hortensis | reverse complement strand
CGCAATAAGACAGCCCTGACCTTTTTATACTATCATTACATTTACGTAAACCAAACGTGTAATCAACACACTTACACTTTAGCAATACAATAATACTACCCAGAGAGAGAGAGAGAGAGAGAGAGAGAGAGAGAGAGAGAGAGAGAGAGAGAGAGAGAAACACCGAGACCACGGCGTCGCAATGCCTAGCTTGCCTGCCTGCGGGACAGGTGGCCATGGGTCCGAATTTGCACACGAGACGTATTTGTAAAAAAAATGACCTGGGCACTGAGTTCTATGCAGCCTAAAATGGGTATCATGAAATTACTTGGGAAGTAAAGGCGTCTGGATTGAAACTGACCATACCATCCCTCGAATGCGATTAGTCAATAAAATATGACGTTAGCACCACTTGCCCAGTTTGCATGAACGTGTGGTCAAGAGGTCATTTTTTATACTAACAAAAAGATAGAATAACATCCACCATACTTGGAGAAACCCAGAAAGGCGTTATTCAGCTCTTTCTACTGCGGGCACTTGTTTCTTTAAGACATTCTACGCAAGAAGTTATTCCGTTGTAGTAAACTTTTCTGTCTATATTAAATGAACTAGTAACATCTTTAGGCAGAACGTAAACAATAAAGGGAAACCACTAAATCACCTTCCAAAGAATAATTTGATGAGCATGATATAAATGTAGAATAGTGGAAGACTTGTAAAGAAACGTGATTCCAGTCTATAAACTGCATAATCTGACATAACATGACACACCGTGTTCATATGACAATGTCTTCCCAAATACAACATCAAAGTAAATGAAATCAACATGAAATAAGACAATGTATTTATGTATTTGGGTACTTTAATAACAGCAGATGTTAGATGAATTAAGGAAGTCCAAGCACAGACAGCCTTTCACAAGATGAAGACTATTTTCTGTAACGTATCTTTATAAATCGAGGTGAGAAAAAATAGTTCTGATGAGTTATTTTGAGCCATTAATAATGTACAGAAGCCAGTCGTGGACAATTAGCAGACAAATGACGTATTATGTGGAGAATGCAGAGATGTGGTTTTCGCAGTTAAGACAAAAATCAGCAGTAAAATATTCTTGTAAATGTAAAATGTAAATGATAAAGTTCTTTCACGCACAAGTAGTTACTTGCATTTGCACTTAAATATGACAGAAAAGTGCTTTGAATATCGTGGACCAAGAAGAGGAAAAGAAACTATTATACTCGTACTGCATGGTGTGAATATCAAGGAAAAACCGGGTCATAAACAGCACCATATCAAGGAAACTGAAATACGTGGGCCACATTAAACCCCACAATGGCTTGTAAAGAACAATGATACCAGACGTAGTACCTGGAAGAAGAGACATGGGTTGGTCAGGACGAAGATGGACACCGGACATTGCTGATACCCTGGGCATGAACATTCAGGAAGCAGGAGAACTGGGAACAGGATCGATAATCTTTAGGGCGAGCAGTGACGAGGGCAATGACCTGCAAACGACCTGCTAAATGACCACACGCAGCACCTTAGTTTGGGATGGGTGTCGCACACTTTACTAACCCACCAGCACACACGTAGTAATCTGGTTAATGTTTCGCCGAGCGCCTTTACCCTCCTAGGTAAACACATGTTGAATCCTAACACAAACAAACTAACATCAAGCTATTAATCGTGTTGCTCGTTCAATATTGTTGTAGACCAATCCGGCACTCCATAGATAATGTGGTCAATTTCACGCCGCCCGCCTTTGCTCCCCAGAATATTTCCCCAGTACAGCTAGTAAATGACCTTTTAACTTTTAACACTCTTTAAAACTCATTGGGCATACGATGCTCATCATCATCAAGCGCTATGCCAGCTGACGTAGGCGTTCATCACTCTCCACAGATCTCGGTCTTTGGTTTTCTGGATTAACTCCGCTGTTGATATTCCTCCATGCCACCGTCGCAATTCATCCAGTAGCATTTCTCCTGGTCTGCCTCTGCCTCTCTTCCCCTCGATCTTTCCAGTTGTCACGATGTTCTCTCTCTTCTCATCACATGACAAAAAACAAATCACAAAAAAAGCACTTTGTCCCTTTCTTATGATGCTAGACATACATTTCTGGTATTCATTTTAAAGTTGGTCCATCCGAAAGCCCAGATCAATTTTTAAATACTGCCTTGATGTTAATTCGAGCTAGTGACCACCGGGCCAGCAGGCAAGCGTCTACCACTACTCTACCTCAATTGCCGGTCCGCCGGAAGCAATCCTTATTTCCCTTGTGGGTTCAATACTTAAGAAACCACTGCTTCTGTTCCCGTGGGAATATTCAGGAAAGTTACCCCCTCGGTTAACCATGCTGGGAATATATTAATGAAAAAGTAAATTATTCTTTTACACACCTGTTACGTCACTGGTTGGTGATGTGGTCGGTATCAAACCGGACGCTTTTACCTCCCAAGAATTTGCTGATACCCATTTTAAGCTGGATGGACCTGATGAAGTTTTAAAAATCCGAATCCACCCGATTCGGGTTGAATCAGGGCCACCTGGCCGGCAGGTGGGCGTCTAGCTACTATACTACTGCTTCTCCCTGTTTCATACGTAATTTGTTTCAAGTCTCAGACTACTGTGTCTTACGCATACAACAATTACCTTAACTCGCGCCATGTGAAAATATCGGCATAAGTAAAGTAGGCCAAGCATCCATGTTCACGCCATAAGGCGTATTGCTGATAAGTTGCTTGAAATTGAATGTTTGAAAAAAAAAATATTTGAAATTGAATGTTAAAAAAAAAAAAGTTAAAGATAAGTTGAAGAAATAAAAAAAAGATTGTCAGGACACAAAGCTACCAAAAAGGCATTAACATATCGCCCATTGTTTAAGGGGCCCGCTTCCTGAGGGCCCAACAAGGCCCACTTGCCGTTGGCTAAGGTGCCACCCTGGCCAGTCCGCCCAGCTTCCGTGTTTGGCCGTGTATATGGTGACCTATATTATTAACAGAAGATTGCCATTTATACCAAAATGCACTAGGTTTGCTGGTGGATAGCACGATCTGAAGGACTGCAATTATTTTCTAGACGGAGGGAGGGAAGGGTGTTAAATTATTCATGACCTAGCTCATTAGTTTCCACTCTTCGTCCATTACCTGCTGAATACTGGTCGGGAAACTTCATTGATAGCCACTGGGGAATTTTAGCATCCATAACTGTCATTGGTCCAGAGTTGTGACCCCGATTTGTTTCCCAGCACAGGCTGGAACAACGTGTCCTATAAAATAGATTCCTGCAAATGAAAACGAGTCAAGTAAACCACATAGTAATTGCCTAGTTTTCCTGGGTTGCAGTCAAAGGAGAGAGCGGAAATCCTGGCCAAACTGTCGCCATGGCTAAATGAAAATATGATTTGAGACTGGGTATCATGTGAGGTGGTGAACTTTGATCTTTCATGTTTATGGGGATGGCACATAATGATGGTAATGATTTATTTCACTACATAGGGAAGTATCCGTGGCCAAGGAATACGCCGCCTGCGTCGAGCTCCGAAGGTCATGGGTTTGATTTCGGACTACGTCGTGCGGTTTACGAGTACAAATTTCTCGAAAACTCCCGGGCGTCGTCGTGATTTTTCGTGATTTGTGCGACGCTTTCGGCAAGCCGCCCTGCGGAGAGAGATCGAGCTTAATTGGGTAAAACCCGATGCAATGAAATCGAACCTCTTGCCTTTTAAATCTTTTTTTTTTTTTTTGGGGGGGGAGGGGTCTAAATAGATGGAGCTCCGTAGCGAAGGTGTTATGGACGCAGTTGTTCATGATCCCGCATACCCGCGTTAGAAACACAGATGCTCGCGATTTGGCAGCAGACCGCGTTGCGTTGGATTTTTATGAAATGGTATGGGTACCGGTCCTTCAGAAATCAATGGCAAATTACTGAATGTAAACTTGCCAAGAGATAACAACAGCAAAAAATGCTGGTGTTTATTGCAACGTCCTGTAAAGGATGTGCAACTAACTTTTTTTTTAAACTAACTAAATAATTAATTTCTTTGGTATATACCTCGGGTTTAGTGAAATTAAAGTGACAGATAATTGCAACGCTGCTAGGTTCTAAAAGGAAAACAGTAAAACAGTATCAAAATAATAACGTCATATGGGCACGTCAACATTTTCTTGTTGTTGTTGTTTCACTTCTTCACAAGTTACTGCCTTAACTTGGTGGTTAACGCTCTTACTTACTAACACAGTGGTATGGGTTCATTCTACATTGGCGGCCGAAGGTTTTCCAAAACTAGTAGAGTTTTGAGAAAATCCCTACTTCGTAAGATGGGCACCAGATCGTTTCCATCAGTTTCTGGAAATTGCCAGAAAAAAAGATAGTAACTTATCACCCCAGCTGAGAATACTCTTGTGTCGTGGCCTACGATAGGCGTGAAACTTCACAGCCCTACACAGCATCTGCTATGATTATACCATACCTTCGAATAAAGACACACAAAGACACGCATATATGTAGTCCGGACCGGCAAGATCGAGGGGAAGAGAACAAGAGGAGGGCACAGAAGTAAATACCTGGATGGCTTGGCCACGTGGTATGGTCGAGACAAGGACACTGAGCTGATCCACAAATCTGGTGATCGAGTGAGATGGCAAAACATGACTGCCCACGCTTACCGGCGTGGCACGTGATGATGATAAGTCCGGACCACTATCATCCTTGGTAATGAATGAATCACTGAAAAACTAGAAGTAGTTTGAGAGCTTTACCAAAGCACAACTACAAAAAACAATGGACGTTGCGGCCAAAGCCTTCGTAAGCACAGAACAAACAAACAAAAATAGACTAACAAATACACGATCGACACTACATGAATGTACAAATATCAACTTATCTGTGTCCTCGCTTGAAACGGCTATCCATGGATACAATTAAACGGATGTTGTGGAAAGAAAGAAAACGTGCCAGAAAATTAATGTCTGGAAACTTGCCCCTTATTCTCATCCTTGGTAAGTACACTAACCACCATGCCACCGGATAATTTTCAGAATTTTCTGAGCAATATCTGAGCAATATCTGAGCAATATCTGAGAAAGAAAGATGGCGAGAAAGGCAAATGGCCACCACACATAAATCCGTCGTGGGCTAGAAGATGCCACGGTCTATCACTTCACACCCCAACGGCAGAATGAATACGTGCTTTACCTTCTATATCATCATCATCATCATCATCATCATCATCATCATCATCATCATCATCATCATCATCATCATCATCATCATCATCATCATCATCGTCGTCGTCGTCGTCATCATCATCATCATCATCATCATCATCATCATCATCATCATCATCATCATCATCATCATCATCATCATCATCATCATGTGCCATGCCGATAAGCGTGGGCGGTCATGTTTCGACATCTTACACTATCATCTGAGTCGTGGATCAGCTCCGCTTGACCATGCCACGTGACCTAGCTGTACAACCTCCCATGTGCCCATAACAATTGTATGTCCTTGGCAAGACACTGCGACCAACCCCACCTCCAGATTGATTTTCTAAGCAATTTTACGTTTAGTAGTTTGCCATTGCTTTCTGAGCTAAAAGTCAACGTTGAAATTCCAAGCGACTGGTGTGGGCGTTCTCCGCTACCCCGCCGTATGCGCACCGGAAGTTTAAGATCTGCAGCGCTCGTATCCTTTCAGCCACGTTCTATATACAAGTACAAGGTGTAATTGTAATGACTGTGCAGTGTTTGACAATATTGCCGGTCCAAGTTTTGTGTTTACCTATTAAGTTGCATGAACATTACAGAGGGTGAACACAAATATTGGACCGGCATTATTTTCAAAAAAAAAAAAAAAACAACAACAACAACAACAACAATAACAAACCTAGTCATTAAACATACGACCTATACATATACTGTACTTTTATTACCACCAGATCTTGTGATCTGATAAACACGTGCCAGGAAAATCTCATTTCCATTTTGTTTCGCTTCTTTGTTCCTTTCACGTTGAGTTTATTGAAAATTAATGTCTGGAAACTTGCCCGAGGTCATTTACTTACAACAGGTTCTGTGAAAGTGGTTCTTTATTAGCGCCAGTTTATTGTCTGTATGCACTCCTGTTGAATCAGCTGTTCTCATTGTCTGTTAGATGCGACTGTTAATCTGTCATCATTATTATCATTATTACCCTTATCAGTGTATATTGTTGCCGGAGAGGTATGGGGTGGCATTCGTGTTTCTTTATTCGTTTGTTAGTTTGATTGTTTGATTGTTTGTTTGTTTGTTTGTTTGTTTGCTTGTTTGTATGTTTGTTTGTTTGTTTGTTTCTTTCTTTCTTTCTTTCTTTCGCTTAAAACTAGAGGTAAAACACATATTATAATAAATTAAGTCACGTTAACTTGCACACAGACACAGACACACACACACACACACACACACACACACACACACACACACACACACAAAGTTAGTTGCATGTAATTTAAAGGACGTTGTAAGAAACCCCAGCCTTTTCGACAGTTTGTGATTGACTAGGTAAGTGTACGTTCAGTAGATTGCCATTGCTTTCTGAACCAGCGACGTTCATATGATTGTTAAAAATGTACAAATGTATGTATACTCTTCCAACTTTCCACAGCTGATTTCCAACGCGGTATGCGGGATTGTGAATCGCGCTCGCTATCCCTTCACCACAGACGCTGGCTATCTTACCAAATTGTAATAAACAGGGTGTTTGCAAAGTCTCACTACACTTTATATATACAACAGATTTGAAAAATGAAGTACATGATATCATTAAAAAATGTGCTCACAGTCCACCGTGAAGCAATATCAGCGAATGACTGTTGTCTGCTGGAGAAATTGTTTGCACTCCAAACAGAATGGTGTTATCAACGGAAGAAAGAATATTTTTTCAATGTAGTTCTACATACAAAGTGTAGTAAGACATTACAAACACCCTGTAATTATCAGTGATAGTCTCTTTGAGCTCAGCAGACTTATGGATGAGCGCCCTCGGACGAGGGTTTCGCGCCTGAGTCCCTCGCCCGTGAACAGGCCTAGTCTCCCTGCATTGGGGCCTACAACGCGTGATGGCCTTATGGCATCACCGGCACATAACGGGTTCCTACTTCGGGACATGTTATCTTTCTCCTTCCTTACTTTCTATATCCACAAGATAGGTTTTATCATGTGCCATGCTGGTAAGCGTGGACAGTTATGTTTCTTACACGATCACCAGAGTCGTGGATCAACTCCGCGTTCTTGTCTCGACCATGCCACATGGTCAAGCCATCTAGATATTTAATTCTCTGCCTTCCCTTTGTTATTTTCTCCTCAATCTTGCCAGTTGTCACCAAGTTCTCTAGTTTATTTCTTCTCATAATGTGCGCCCCCCCCCCTCCCCCAATTAACTGTCTACGTCTAATTTATGTAATCAGTGGGACGCAGGGGTGTTTCCAAGGCACCAGGGCCGGGTTATATACTGGCCAAGACCTATTGACGCGTCCTCGTCGAGCGTCCTGGACAACAGGTCCCTTCGGGGTCCTGGCTAAAGTCAGTAGGATAGCCGATTCCCCCGAAGTCGGAGAGTGTCTGCCTGTACGGCGAGGAGCCACCAGTCTGCACACCAATAAGCCAGACATGGGACAACTGATACTCGCGCAAAACTCAGGTCCTGTATGACATCACACTGATGTTGGACAACAGGATGTCTTCATCCGACATACAGGACTTCGTGTTGGAGCTCAAGCCAACGAACACAAGCAAGCCAGCAAGCATGTAATCAGTTTACGGATTTCAATTGTCTATTGTAGGATTTGTTGTTGGTTTTTCTGTCTGTCCATGGTATTCTTTGCATTTTCCTCAGAAACCATATTTCCACTACCATTAGATGTTTTAGCGTGCTCCTTGTCCAGTTTCACAACCATACAGGTTCTATGTAGCATTTTAACACCCTTTCTCGTTGTAATTGACATCGTTTTATTAGTCAACATGTTTTCCAGTTTGCAAACGGCTACCTTTGCCTTTGAGATTCTTATTCTAATCTATTCAAGGCACCTCCCATCAGATGTTATGACTGTTCCGAGATAATTGTACTGATTCACTTGTTTAATAATATTCCCGTTTATTCGCATGTTACATTGTGGTATTTCTGTCTTCTTAGAGACCACCGTAATCTATGTCTTCTTACATTTTAATTCTAACCCTAGTTGTTCACTGTGTACAATAACCGTATCTACTAAGTGTTGAAATCCTGTTCATTGTCTGCAATCAATACTGTATCATCCGCATATGTAATGTTATTGATGTTCTGTTTCTCAATGGTGATTCCTCTCATATCTTCTACATTTCTACAACATATTTTCACTGTATAGGAAAACAAATATATGTTTACGTTCTGTTAATATGCTTTTTCATACTTTAGTTTTTGTAGTTTTTACCAGTATACGTCACTTCAGGCCTGTTAATGACAATTTCCAACTTTGCTTTATGTTTCTTTGCATATGTAGTCTTCTTTCTTTTCGCTCTCAAACCGTGTTGATCGATTTGTCACAGCCCCTGGCACTGGCAACAAACATAATAATGTTACTTTTTGCAACATTATTATTCTAAAATTCTGCAGCGACAGAGATTTTTACGAATGCAAACTGTCCTACTTTTGAATCGTGCCTCTGGATATTCTACAAAGTGCTCTCAGATTGCGTCCCTTACACATGAAGAGATTTGCAGTCGGTGCTCGTATTTAAGTTACATACCAAAGTACTGAAAAGGGGAAGTAATAGTGTTTGTGCTAAGAACCTAACCACAAGATTTCCCATTTGTTCCGTTAAATGAAGTATTTCCATTTGCTCTGATTCCATTGGCCCGGTTTCTCTCTCCCCCGGGAACCTTAACCTGTGATTATCCGCGTAGTCAGAGTTAATGTTCGTGTTTGCTGGACTCCTATTGTATTTTACTGAGAGATTATGTGAGAGCAGTGGTGGCGGACTTCGCTAGACGCTCGGCTGTCGGTCCGGTGGTCACAGACTCGAATCCACATCTGGGTGAATTGTTTTAATGGACCCAGACTTCCATTGAAATGAATACAAGGAAAATGATGGCGTCCGGCGTGAGAATGTCCACATCACACACTAATGTCCAGTCTATACAAATGTGGGTCTAGTACATCATGCAGTTCCAGTGAACACTTTCTGTCTATTTCCATAATTGTACAATCCAACATTTTCTGTCTATTTCCAAGATGGTATAATCTAACAGTTTCTTATCTGTCTTCTTAATACCGTCTTTACACAAATGGTTGCCCACAAGCATGAATCCCATCTTTCCCTCAAATACTGTTTTCAGATGGGTATTACGGCTGATTACATATTTTAGATATGTTATTTGTCAATCCTTGCTCCCTGTTAGCTCATTATTGCTCATTATAAATACACGTTAGTTGGAGTAGCTGGTCCCAATCTTCGTCGACGTTCCTTCAGCAGCAGACGCAGTCTATGAAAGGCCAAGACATTTATAAAAATAAACAATTATGGAACCATATGGGAATCAGAGCATACAGGCCACCGGAAAGGTGATGCATATTAACATATCCAGCGAAGAGAACACGTAACAATCTTCAGATTCCGCAAATGACACAACACACATGCTTAAAAGCTAAAGATGAAAGATACTGATGAATGCAAGCGTGTAGCTGGTGAACCTTGAAGCTAAATATCGACATTTCCAACATATGCAGAACGGAGAAAACCATGTTGGCATACGCTGATCCATCTGAAGGCAAAATCTATGGCGATGACAACAAGCTCAAGTTGACAGCTGTTTACTTTTGATATATGGATTAACATATTCATATTAACTTCTGAACGTGTTCACATATTCATATTAACTACGGTCCATGTTCACATATCCATATTCATTTCTGACCGTGAACGTATCAGAAGAAACACACAGCGAAGTATGGCACTGTCAGCTATTATTTGAAGACAATGAGTCAGCAATTAAAGTTTAAATTATATTGTTTGTACAGAATTGGGTGACATGGTAGCGTATATGTTTTTACCAGTTAATCTTGTCACATCATCATCATCAAGTGCCCTGCTGGCTGGCGTAGGCGTTCATGGCTCTCAACAGATCTCGGTCTTTGGTGTTCTGGATCAACTCTGCTGATGATATTTCATCATGCCACCATCTCAATCCACCCAGCATCATTTCTCTTGGTCTGCCTCTGCCTCTCTTCCTCTCGATCTTTCCAGTTGTCAAGATGTTCTCCAATGCCTCTCTTCTCATCACATGACTAAAGAAAGCTGTTTGTCTCTTTCTTATTGTTGTATATAGTGTTCTAGTTCAATAAGCATGATTGTCACATACCACGCTATTATATTGTTTGTACAGAATTATGTGACATGGTAGCATCTATGTTTTACCAGTTAATCTTTTCACACGCGACGCTATTATATTGTTTGCACATAATTATGTGGCATGACAGCGTCTATGTTTTTTACCAGTTAATCTTGTCACATGTCACGCTATTATATTGTTTGTATGGAATTGACATTATGTGACATGACAGCGTCTATGTTTTACCAGTTAATCTTGCCACGCTATTATATTGTTTGCACATAATTATGTAACATGACAGCGTCTATGTTTTTACCAGTTAATCTTGTCACATGCCACGCTATTATATTGTTTGCACATAATTACGTAACATCACAGCGTCTATGTTTTTACCAGTTAATCTTGTCATTTGTCACGCTATTATATTGTTTGTGCAGAATTATGTGACATGACAGCATCTATGTTTTACCAGTTGATCTTGTCACACGCGACGTTTTATATTATTTGCACATAATTATGTGACATGACAGCGTCTATGTTTTTACCAGTTAATCTTGTCACATGTCACGCTATTATATTGTTTGTACAGAATTATGTGACATGGCAGCGTCTATGTTTGTACTGGTTAATCATGTCACGCTATTATAAACAAAAATACACCCACAAGTCCCATGGCAGGAACCTGTTATGGCTCTGTGAAGTGTTGAGACCATCGCATTTTAAATGTTGCATATTTTTGACAGGACGTTGCGATCAACCTCCAGGTTGATTTTATAGGCAATTTCAACTTCAGTAGTTGCCAGTCTCCGTGGCCATAGACTTGCGAGCGCGATTTGTGAGCGGCTTACCACGCTTTCGAACCACAGCGGCGATCGATTTGGTAGCAGACTGTGTCGCGCTGAGGTTTTAACGTGTTGGTATGGGAGCCGGTTGTTCAGAACGCAATGGCAAATTACTGAACGTAAAACTTGGCAAGACATCAACAACTGCAGTAAAATGCTGATGTTGTTAGTTATGTCCTGTAAATGTCCTGTAAATAGGATATGCAAAAAAAATTTTTTTTGGTTAGGGCTTATTGAACGAAATGTCAACATTTAAGTTGAAGAGACCGCTGTAGGAAATTAATCCTCTACAGCGCCATCAGGGCACGGAAGTTTACTAGCTAGCGCTTGTAATCTTTCGGCCTCGCTGTCCACTGTTCTACAAATATGGCAACCTTAGTTACAGTTCTCCCCAACACACAGAGTGCCAGAAAAGAGAACAGTTGTCTGGAACTTAACTTTACACGGCAATGCGTCAGATAGGCTGGGAATACTAGCCGTACAAGGAGAACCTTTACGCCCGGCGATGTTATATCTTGTGGGGCATAATTTGTTCATCTCCTCACATTGACATCATGGAAGGTTATCTTGTTTTTCTGAATCTTCGTTCTTCTTACGAGAGGACTGCGTGACAACTAATTATATATTTATCTAAACTAGAAGACAGTAGGTAGACCTGGACTTACGTTTGTATAAGGTTTGTTTAGTTATATCCAGGATGTGGTGTGGTGTAGATCAAGAACAACACAGTCAAATGTTCTATACGATCTGAACATCGAAAATAGATGACTCATAAAATGCATTTAGTTGCGAGAACTTAAATAATCTGGCCATAAGTAAATAAAAGATCCGTTTACACAACTTAACGCACATTTGACGTACGGAGCTAGAACCATATTTTAATAGACAATGTGGTGGATGATGTTGGCAGGATCACCGCCGGTCGACTTTACTTCCCAAGACATGAACAGGTACCCATTATAGGCTGGGTGGATCTGGAGATACATTTCATCAATTGAACCTCCCCTATGCAGGTCAAACCCATGACCACATGCCCGCTACACTACCGTGGTACCACTGTGGTCATATCTTAAAAGAACGGTGCTAGAAGGTGTTTTCCTGGCAGAAGAAGCAGCAGCAGATTACAGAATCACTGAGCGTGAACATAATTTCACGGAAAACCTTGGAAAACCGCTGCCATTACTTTTTATGTCCCACGGAATAATGGCCAACACAGGGTATGAAATGAGTTGACCACATGCTCTCTGCGTTACATGCAATGACTGGAACCGACTTCCTGACATACCCCCTGCATTCAACAGTTCTACCCCCAATTCTTGGGCGAACGATAATTCTGCTAATGACAGATTGTTGCGAAGCCCTGTCTTAGAAATGGCGAGTCGTGATTGCTAAATGCCCATCGAATACGTCTCTTAACAAAAGACGCTCGAGTGACATGATGGGAAATTACATGGCTTGTGGAAAGTTCTCAAACTAGCTAGCCCCATCTGCCCCCCACCTCCGTCCCATTGAGTCCCTCGTGGCTGTAACATTATCTCGTTTCTCATTCGCCCAGTGGAAAATTCCCACTTTTGCACATTTGCATTGTGATGGTTATGTGTGTGACTTGGAAGTTATTTCCTCAATACAAGTCCACCTTTTTAGAAACTTAAAGGAAACCACTGCCTACTATGCATGACTGTTCAGCGATAGCGTTTCACGTAACCATCAATATAGATGGAATCTACTAAACACCATAATCTTGGAAACAAACAACGTATTTTATTATGTGAGCTGGCATAACCATACTAATACTAAGAGATCTAAACAAGCATGTCATCATCATCAAGTGCCGTGCCGACTGGAGTAGGCGTTCATGAATCTCCACAGATCTCTGTCCTTGGTTTTCTGGATCAACTCTGTCATTGATATTCCTCCATGCCACCGTCGCAATCCATCCAGCATCATTTCTCGTGGTCTGCTTCTGCCTCTCTTCCCCTCGATCTTTCCAGTTGTCACGATGTTCTCCAGCGCCTCTCTTCTTCTTTTCAAGCATGTAGATAAGTAATTTAACTCCATCAAAAGAGTGCAACCGATTAGTCCCTTACGATACAGAAAAAATGGTATTTTCAAACTTAGAATTGAACCCTAACCATCGATCCGCCAGGTCATTGTACTATCCACCATTCCACAACAAATCCCATGTTATTGTTGACATTAACGGCTTTGACATCAAACCAAATCAGATTGACGTCAGCCGGAGTAATCTAAGTAGACAGAAATACTCCGCGATGGCCAGCACGCAAACAAAATTATCATTGTGGAATGCAGAAGCAAACGTCGCATTAAGTTTGGTGTTAACGGCCAGCATCTTGGAGACGTCAGTTCTGATTAGCTGTCTGTGTTTAATTGAATCTGTCAATGCGAAGAACTGATAAGGATTCTTGCGTGGACTGTTTCTGTTATTTTCAAAACCCATTGCTACCCCTTAGACATCTGGCTAGCTCCAGCTGCTTTCTACTATATTAGGTTTCGGAAGCCGCGGTAGCGGGGTGGCTAGACACTCGCTTGCGGTCTGGTGATCAGGGTTTCCATCCGTATCGGGGCAGATTTGAATTTAAAAAATTGACCTGGATTTTCAGGTCGACCCAGCCTGAATATGTTGCGAGGAACTGTCCTGAGAAGTAAAGGCGACCCTTGCGATACTGACCACATCACAGACTGAGCACTAATTGGTCTATACAAATTTGGGTTTATGCAAACTGCGTTTTAAGGCCAGCAATGTTGTCCTTAACATTTTGTTACTTTACTGACATTAATTCTTTGTAAACTTCTTCTTCGTCCCTCTTTTGAAGGAAATGCATCACACAAAGTTATATCTGTGACATGTTCCAGCTTATTGTGGGTCAAGGATGGATGTGGGTTTACATCGGTAATTTTGTCTCATGTTTAAAAGTCACTGTCTTCTTTAGCACGCTCAGCGGTCCATAAAGTGTAGCTTCCACTGTTGTTTCTCTTGGATAGAGGTTTGACTTGATATGTCTTATTTGGGGCAGACGTGGGGAATGTGATCTGCTCATTCATGCGCTAATGTACACAAACATAAGACTCGATTGCCATAATTAAATGTTGTGTACATGTGACTGTGGGGTCGATGATGTCCTGCACTGCGGCATAATAATAATGTTGGTCTGTTCATAACATGGTATTCCTTAGTAACTGGTGTTGGTAGTAGCTCTAAAAAAAAACTTGCTTACATCAACTTTATTTTTCCTTAAATCAATTACATTAATTAGCCTTCTTCAACTTCGGTTCCTTGGAATAGAACTCCAACTCTTTGCAATTAAAGATATAACCATCCACTTTCCCACTCTGCCCTGGTCGAAGAACTGTCCGAGTGGCGAACTGTTCTTCCAAGGCTTGTTCCACTTGGCTTGCTCATCCTCTCTTCGTATCTCTTCTTAGTCTATTTTGAGCTGACCTTGTTCAGCACTGTTTAATCTTCCTTGACAATTTGACACTCTTCTTGCGGCTAAGAGTTATGACATAGTGAACCTCATACCCCTGCCTGAATGGAGTGGAGTCAGTGTGTATGATATATCTCTTCACCGGTGTTTTTGTACACACAAACTCGTTGTAAGAGGGGTTGTACACCACATCAATGATACGTGTCTTGCGTGTAATTGCTTCACTGACCCAAGAAAAGTTGCCATGATCATGTCAAAGAGCCATGTTCTTCTTGTTTCCATCCATTGTCCTTTATGTGGATTATTTTGGCCCCAAGCTTGGTATGTGCAGTAGGTGGACGTCAAATTTTGTACTATCTCGTCTTTCTCATAACTTTAATACGCCATTGGGGGGGGGGGGGGCGGCGGCGGGGGTGGAGTGGGCTTATGTTATTTGTCTCGCGAGATATCCTTGCTGACCGTTAAGGTTCTTTTCTCTTGGTGGTATGTGACCAGTAGATCATGTTGCTCTTCTATTGCACTATCTTTAACTAGATAACCAGTTCTCTTGTTAGCGGGCTATCCACAGTGAGAAACACATTGTGTGTTCACTGGTCCGTGCAAACTCTGACATAGCGCCCCAGTGGATGCTCATCATCAAGAAAACAGACTGACTACTGTGCGTTAAACACTGTTCTGTACTTCCTCGTTTAGTCTGGGATAGTTTTCAAGGGTTATCAACTAACTGCAGGCAAGTCAGTGGTTGGTCTGCAGAGCAGTCTGGTTTGATGGATAAAATTGCTTCACTTCAGTCTCCCTATTGCTATGTTTTGATTTATGTCTTTTGTAGAAGTGGCCCGGAATTTTCAGAAAATGTTATATTTTTATTAGTATTTGCGTATCACTGCGTGATCTTGAGACCTGTATCTTTCCCATCTCCATCTATACATTAGTGGTTGATTCCTTACCCGATTTCCGAATCCTGTGGTGACACTAATTCGTTATTTTGCTAATTCCTTCTCAACCCTTTCGTATGGTATTTGATGCTGAACATCGTGCAGATGATCCATATTCCAGCAGTGGTCGTAGCCTCACAGGCTCCTCATGTTGTTCCACTTAGATTTCTCAGCATTGCTAGCTTTCTTCTGACTTTTGATGCTGCCTTGTTGATGGTCTTTTTCATGTAATAGTATGCCGATTGTTTATCTTCTCTTAGGGCAGTTCATTTATCTAGTTAACGCAGTGTTTTTGCTTTAGGAAGAGTGTAAGGAGTGTTGGTGCATACACACTATCTATTTGCCCATACAGTGAATGTATATAGAGTTTCTTTGTAGCAGTATGGTGGCGCAGTGTGCATGTTCATTTGTGCACCATAATACCATATTCTATTATGATGTCATATTCCGCTTAGATTGTGTAGTAAATTGTATGCCTGAACTTCCTCGAAGGGACCCCACCAAGAAATCGTGCTTGTTAGCCCATAAATGGCATCCTGTGGCAGGAGACATCAACGAGCATTTGTTGGTTGGGTTTGTAAAGGATCACTAGAATTGCACACGGATATGTCCACATGTAGTCTAGTCTCCACCTACAAATTGCACAATGAGAATCTCAACACGGTGCACGAACTCAGCAGCATAGAAGAGAATCAAATGTATATAGCATAATAACATATGGTATATATTTGTGTGGGTAGTTGTTTCTATGTAGTAATTTTACCTTTGTAAAAGTCTATCCATCCTGCCCTTTTCGATATTCAAATGCCGAGGAAATTTTAACATGCGGAACGTGCATACAGGCTCTCCGAGGTTTTAACATTTATTAGAAAAAGTCTACACGTTCAGTTCACTACCCTAGGATCAGCGAGAATACACCCTTTCTTAAGTTGTGAAAAACTGAACAATCATCGCCGTAAGAAAAACATGGCCAGTTGGAGCCACAGACGGGCACCTAATCTCACATCTACTCCGATACCTACTTACTGGTTTGATTGTGACGGAGAATGGGCATCAATGCTCTCGAAACTAACCTATAATCTCAGTCTCACTAGCAGAAGTCGACGGGCGGAGACGATAGTTGTTCCTGTTGCAACCTGGTTAGATGCATGTAGGTTGATTGTTCCTGTTGCAACCTGGTTAGCTACAAGTATGTTGATTGTTCCTGTTGTAACTGGTTAGCTACATGTAGTTTGATTGTTCCTGTTGCAGCATGGTTGGCTACATGTAGGTTGATTGTTCCTGTTGCAGAATGGTTGGCTACAAGTAGGTTGATTGTTCCTGTTGCAACTGGTTAGCTACAAGTAGGTTGATTGTTCCTGTTGCAACAGGTTAGATGCAAGTAGGTTGATTGTTCCTGTTGCAACAGGTTAGCTACATGTAGGTTGATTGTTCTTGTTGCAGCATGGTTGGTTACATGTAGGTTGATTGTTCCTGTTGCAATTTGTTAGCTACACGTAGGTTGATTGTTTCTGTTGCAGCATGGTTGATTACATGTAGGTTGATTGTTCCTGTTGCAACTGGTTAGCTACATGTAGGTTGATTGTTCCTGTTGCAGCATGGTTGGTTACATGTAGGTTGATTGTTCCTGTTGCAATTTGTTAGCTACATGTAGGTTGATTGTTCCTGTTGCAGCATGGTTGGCTACAAGTAGGTTGATTGTTCCTGTTGCAACTGGTTAGTTACATGTAGGTTGATTGTTCCTGTTGCTACAGGTTAGCTACAAGCAGGTTTATTGTTCCTGTTGCAACCTGCTTGGCTTCAAGTAGGTTTATTGTTCCTGTTGCAACCTGGTTACCCGTTGTCATTTCGACAGTTCTGTAGTACATTCCTCACTCTAACAGCAGTTATCAAGAAGATTTTGTTGTTTAGAAACTATCTACTGACTTTGAGGGATAGAAACATAA
>OY992893.1:53069342-53139342 GCA_963921405.1 Cepaea hortensis | reverse complement strand
GTTAACTGTAAAAGACCGAGAGGGTTTGACTCATGGTTTTCTCTCTGAGATTAAATTAATAGTTTCACATTGTTATCCTCATCATCATCTTCTTCCCTTTTACTTTTTGTCAAGCTCCGTGGGGAGATTTTACGTTCCAGCTCTTGTTGGGTGGAAGTTGGGCTCTTGTTGTGTCATTCCATGTAATTGTACAATGTCTTTGATGTCGCATTCTATTTTCTTCTCGGACGCCCTCTTACACTGGTATTACTGGTATCAGAACTTATTTGAGGTAGCGTTCATGCTGGTAACTGATGATGTTGCATTCTAACGAGATGACCGAACCATGTGTTTAGTTTTCCCACGGACTGTCGTCACAAGCAACCGCTCTGCTTTGTACAAATCGTGGCCGTTTTGTGTCTGGCATTGTCACGCGTGTATAGCCAACCTGCAAACCCATGGAGGATCACTAGCTATCATGTTCGACTCTCAGCCCAAAGGTCACGTGTTAAAATTCCACTAGAATAGGGTTATTAAACATAAATTGACATGAGCTGCCGTTTCGACTCATCCAGGAAATATGTACCAGGAAATGTTCTGGAAAGTGAAGAGGCGTTGCGTGGTATTTACCACATCACCCATCGACCACCAACTGATCCAAGTTTTTCTCCTTACAACATGTCCTGAAAATCTTGCCTGTCTGCGTCTAATGTATCTAATAAATTTACGGTTTTCATTTGTTTCTTACAGAAGTTTCTTATTGTGTTTCTGTGTGTCAGTTGTATTCTTTGCATTGTTTTTCAGAAACAATATTTCCACTACCATTAGATACATGTCAGCTTGTGTGCATATTGAACTTATCAGGCGTTTTATATCTCAAATGTATCATATCGGCTTCCACCGAGCAAACTATATGAATGACAGATAAGATCACGATCCTCATTGGCAACGACGGACACACAACAAATATACTCATGTCACACAGAGCTGTTATCTAAACTGCAACGGAAAATGTAAACAAAGTAAAAGGAAAATCAAAACTCTCTCTCTCTCTCTCTCTCTCTCTCTCTCTCTCTCTCTCTCTCTCTCACACACACACACACACACACACACACTCACTCACTCACTCACTGACTCACTCACTCACACACACACACACACACACACACACACACACTTACATAGATATAACCACAACACAATGTCATAAACACGTAACCCCATACTTTATTGATTGTTACTTGTTGACAGTGCGTTTAATGATGGATAACGATAGATGACAACACATATATGATCTAATCTAGAGCAGGAATGAGCACTTTGTATCTAATGAGTAGATACATACAGCAACACAGGGGCTACGACAACGATGTTAATCGTGCTTGAATATTTGAAAGAGATGGGGTTTTATGTGTGTTTTCTAGTAGATAATGTTTCTAAATGAAACTAAATGAACATTCTCGAACGTCGCGTTATAAGCACATATTATGACAGCATGAACAAACAAGAAGTAATGTATGTGCTTCTTGGTTGATACCAATCAGAAGTCCATAGTGTTTTTGAAACATACAATGGGCCTTTTAATAACTAGTAAACTACATTATTTTTTCCTTGTGGTTATTCTATATTAGTTTTTTAAGCTTAATTTTGGTTTGGATTTATTAGTAACTTAAAGTGTGTTTCATGATAGGTAACATTTCCTAATAACTATACTAAAGTATGTGACGTGTTCAGCACATAATCCGACAAGAAGTTTCTAGATCAGATAATGCGCACTTTAATCGAGCAATCTTAATGGCTTTATTTGTGTTTGTTGTATCGTGAACTGGGAGCGGAGCAAGCGCAGCGGCTAGCACTCTTGCCTGCTGGCTGATGTTCATATTTCGAATCCTCACGTAGTGGGTTTATTTTTGGAGAAAAAAAAAAACGACAAAACTGACCATGTTTACCAGGTCGACCAGGTCTAACCTAGTACGGAGAAATGTTGTATGAAATCATAATGGTCAATGTGATATTGACACCATCATCAATCTGGTCCACATAATATAGGGTTAGTACCATACACCCAATAATCTGGTTGGCTAGGACGATTAGTCTACACTTTAAATTTTACTAAGTTATGAACAGTATTAATCTGCATATCCGAGACCTAATATACTTTTCATCCAAACATAATTAATCTGTTACCACCTACACTTTTGTTAAGTGTTTAACTAATTTCAATCCACACAAATCATTGCCGTGGGGTTATAGAGGACTTCACGTATTCTAGGTTACGAACTATGAGTTAGATTGACCAGTCTCCTTACTTTCCGACTATCTTTTGCACAAAAATATTCATCACCTGTTAATCGAGAAGAGTCAGGTAGAGCAGCAGTAGGAAGGCACGCTTGCTGGTCTAGTGGTGACGCATTCAAATCCCCTTCTAGGGAAGGCTTTTCTTTCTGACCTGGGCTCTCAGCCTGACCTGGGCATCAAGAAATTCACCGTTAAGTAAATTACGCCGGCGGAATGTTGACCATATATCATCTCATCGAGTGCCGAATTGTCTATATGTATTCGGTTAGCACCATATAAACAATATACGACAACGGGTAAAAAGGGATCGTTTCCTTTATTCTTACTTATTAGACGAAGTGCTGATTAGCAAGAGAGCTGATTGTTGCCAGAAAATGAATACCTCCTCATGGAATGACCAAAACACTTCCATTTCTGTTATAAAACGCAGAACTCCATAGAGTGCATCACCAATGTACGGCGCTACAAGGTAAAGTATATGTGAACTAATACTTCTATATTACATTAGTTCTTTGCGATGCCCACCCCGGACACTGATTTTAGGGCGTACGTAGCCACTAATCAAAATTTACATGGTGGGCGAGCCTTACACATAGAGAAACTGTCTACTTCTCTGGGTGTAATGCTCTCAAGCGCAACAATTTACAATGAAGAAAAGTGCACCGACTAGGGACGGATGTATCCGGATTCCAAGACATGAGATGAGTCACTCGCTTGATGGGTTGGCTTGGGTGGTTGCCCACATAGACACCTAACTGTGTTCGCTTTCGGTATGGCGGTTTGCGTTTGTTATAACAAGAGGATATCCCGGAGCCAATCGTCCCAGGATTTGGGATACGAACCGTCACCTGCTTGTTGGCGTTCTCGTACTGGTCCGGGTGCCAGCATCTTTTGGGATAGATTCCATCTGCGGTGATGGGATCCAAGACACCGTAGCTGGTTTGAACACCTTTAGGTCCTCTCATAGTGCAAGCCTTGATGCTGCCTGGGGATAGTATTGAATTGGAACATGTGTGACAGTCGGCCACAACGGCTTCTAACTAACAACATGGCTGATAAGTCAATACATTACAATGTACACACATATCAATAGGAACAATATAAAAAAAAAAGTTAAATAAATCCAGTATATAAACATTGACCAAGTACTACAAGAGACAAATGAAAATCGTAGATTGATTAGAGAAATTAGACGTAGACAGTCAAAATTTTTTGGACATGTTATGAGAAGAAATGGACTGGAGAACTTGGTGACAGCTGGCAAGATCGAGGGGAACAGACCAAGAGGAAGACCGAGAGGAAAATACCTGGATGGCTTGGCCACATGGCATGGACGAGACAGGAACACTGAGCTGATCCACGACTCTGGTGATCGAGTGAAATGGCGAATCATGACCGCCCACGCTTTCCGGCATGGCACATGATTGATTGATTGATATAAACATTATATACAAGGGCTCTTCAAATGAAAACCTTAAATGCTTTTTGTTGTTGTTGTTGTGTGAGTTGAGTCAGGAACCGACATCATTGCACTCTTGGCATTCCCAAAAGCGTCCAGTCCTCATCTTCAACAACCAGCGAAGGGTTCCAATATGAATGTTGCCCGTTGTAATCTGATTATATGTCCGTCTTGCTGTACCTCCGAGGGACGATTGTTGACCAGATTCTCTAACCATGCCTAGCCACGGCATTCTCTCTGGACCGATATAGTCTATCTGTTCTTCTGCATTATTCACGTGCTAAGAGAGGGCCTTCTCAACATCCATCTTATCAGGCATTAAATCGCCCTTTAATGATGTGATACCAACCAATCTGTATGCCTGTTAATTTCCAACCACATCAGAGTGTCATGAAGAAAAGATTCAGCGAATGCTCATAACTCGCGCCCTCTGAATTGATGACTGGCATGCCTGCCATTTTGCACGAAGCATGCCAGTCTTCACCTTTGTCAGCATGCGTTGTGAATCAGTCACAATCACAACATGCGTATACAGTTTGTTCTCCAACCACCGGAAAGCTGCTTAACTGCCTTCACCTCCATTCTCAGACATGAGGTTGTGGTGTCATATGCCAAGCGTAGGTCGGCATGGCCGAATGCATAAGAACGCGTGTTTTTAAACATCCAGTGTGCTAATGTCGAGGTAAGGAGTTCAAGCCCTACACCGGGCAGTTGGACTAAAATGTTAACCTATCGTCCTTGTAGTCTTTAGCAAGATGAAAAACATAACTGACCAGTAAAAAGATGTCAATTGAAACGAGAAAAAGAATGTTGAAGTGCTACATAGAACCTGTACTTTTGTATGGATGTGAAGCTTGGACAATGAGCAGTCAAGCTGAAAAAACATCTGATGGTTGTAGAAATGTGGTTTCTGAGGAAATGCAAAGAATACCATGGACAGACAGAAAAACCAATGACCAAGTCCTTCAAGAAACAAATGAAGATCGTAAACTGATTAGAGTCATTAGACGTAGTCATTCAAAATTGTTTGGGCATGTTATGAGAAGAAATGAATTGGAGAACTTGGTGACAACTGGCAAGATCGAAGGGAACAGACCAAGGGAAAGACCTAGAAGCAAATACCTGGATGGCTTGGCCACGTGGCATGGTCGAGACAGAAACACGAAACTGATCCACGACTCTGGTGATCGAGTGAGATGGCAAAACATGACCGCCCACGCTTATCGGCATGGAACATGATGGATGGATGATGGATGGATCGTCCTTGACTTGGGGACGTAAATTACAAGTACCTCTGAAGTCGGAGTGGGTTCGCCTGGTGGCGAAGGACACTGTTAAAAGGGAAATATAATCCACACGCAAAACTCAGTCCAGCACTACTAGAAATCGTGTGCATGGACTACGCTTGAGTTCAAAGCGGGCGAGTACCGGCGAGTATTTTCCCTTTCTAAATATTCCTGAAGTTTAACAGCAACGATCTTCTACAGCATCTTGCCAAAAGTATTCTGTATGGTGATAATCCTAAACCCATTTAGCTTTGAATGATCTTTACTTGGTTTAGGAAATGGTGTTAAATAGATGTGCACCCAATCCTGGGGTACCGATGACGTCATGATACTCAGGTTAAAGCAAGTAGCCGTCTTCATAAGTTCTCCATCACTCATATCCCTCATGTGGGCGTACTTAACCCCATAGGGCCCTGTTGGGTGTCTTTTGCTGTTTTCAAAAAATTGTTGATATCTCCCAGCTGTATGCTACCGTATAGACCATCTCTAACTGGGTCCCTGGTGTCTACATCATTCTGATCTTTTAAATGCGATAAATCTCAGCAGGAAAGCTTCCATTTTCTCTTTATCTGTTGTCAAAGGCGAACCAATGTCTCTGTATATTATACCAACTGTGGCATGACGATCTTTTCTTTGCATCTGTCTGTGGAATTTCCAGAACTTTCCCCAGTGTCTTCTCTCCTCCAATCTCATGCATAATGTGTTCCCATTTCGCTCATTAGGCCTCTGCTGCACAGCGCTTAAATTCCTCAAGGTTATCTTTATTTTTCTTGAAAAGCTTCGTTCAATTCCTCTTGAGATCTTTAGGGTGTCTACCGCGTTTACTGTAACTGTTTAACTGTTGCTCTCTTTGATTTCCATGCACGTTCGACATCGGAGATCCATCATGGAGGCTGCACATAAATAGGTTTCCTAGTGACACTCCTCTAAAAGTCCTCTAAAAGTACTGGAGAGTTTTGGTCAGAGACCATAACTTTATGAAGGGAAAATCCCAACTGCACCTCCCCGCGGTAGAGGATGGAAACACACTACGGTGTGGCTAACACAGCTCTGGGGACCGAGTATCCACCTGAATAAGTGGACAACTCTGCAGCTGAGCAGAGCAGGGCACTCACTTGTCCTTACAGTCGGAAATGGCTGTCAAAGGCAGAGGTAAAAAGACCACCATGTGAATGTGGAAGGCAAGGGGAAACCACCACATTATCTTCCCAAGACTTCATGGCAAAACATACTTCAAAGTTAGTGAAGGACGTTAATGGCTGTCTTAGGGCATCCTCGTCCGGTAGGGACAGTCATGAGCCACAGGTGACACCAGACCGTCATCCAGCTACTGATGGCAAAAACTTAACTAAAAAAATAAATTTAGAGTAGGAACATGGAATGTTAGGACATTAAATGAGCTAGGAAAGTTGACCAATGTTCTAAGAGAGATGGATAGGATGAAAATGAATATACTAGGCGTTAGTGAGATGAGATGGAAGGGATCGGGCAAAATTATAGCTGACAATCACACAATAATTTACTCTGGAGGGGCTACACATGAAAAAGGTGTAGGAATAATATTAGACGAAAAAACAGCCAAGTCAATTAATGGATACTGGTGTATTTCAGATAGAGTTATTATGGTAAAAATCAAAGGCAAACCAATAGACATAAATATTATACAAGTATATGCACCAACAGCAAGCAGTAGTGATGAAGAAATACAACACTTTTATGATGAAATAGAAATGGCGATGGCTCAAATTGGATCATAAGAAATAAAGATAATACTTGGTGATTTTAATGCAAAAGTAGGAAAGTGAAAAATGGAGGATGTAGTGGGGAATTATGGTTTAGGTACAAGAAATGAAAGAGGGGAAAAGCTAATAGAATGGGCAAATATCAATGATATGATAATTGGAAACACATGGTTTAAACACCATAAAAGACGACTGTACACATGGATAAGCCCTGATAAGAAAATACGCAACCAAATTGACTACATACTAATTAATAAAAGATTTAGAAATGCTTTAATTAATTTAAAGACAATGCCTGGTGCTGACTGTAATAGTGATCATGTACCACTATGTGGACATATAAAAGTAAGATTAAAGAGAGGGGAAAAAATGGTTAAGAACATGAGACTTAATAAAGAGGTTCTGAAAATAGATAAAGAAATGCAAGAACAATACAGAGTGACTGTGAAAAATAGGTACAATGCAATAACTAAAATACAGAGTATAGATGAACAATGGGAAATGTTAAGGGACTCCATTCATCAAACTAGCAAAGAAGTATTACCGGAGAGAGGCAAAATAGCTAAGAAAAAATGGATGAATGAAGATATCTTAAAACTGATGGACAAAAGAAAACAGAGTAAAAATGACAAACAAGAATACGCTAAGATAAATAAAGAAATAAAAGATAAATGTGGGAAGGCTAAAGAAAGTTGGTTAAACGAGCAATGCAAAAAAATTGAATTAAAATCCATTAAAGATACACAAAATATGCACAGACAAATTAGTGAGCTTACAGGAAGAAAAATAAGAATAAATACAGGGTGTTTGAAATCAAAAACAGGAAAGATAATATTAGAGGAAGATGCTATAATGAAGAGGTGGAATGAGTATATAAGAGAATTATATGAAGGAGAAAGGGAAGAATTAACAGAAGATAGTAACTTAGAAGGTCCACCTATTCTGAAAGAAGAAGTCGCTGACGCTATGAAACGTATGAAGAAAGGAAAAACAGCTGGGCCAGATGAAATCACAATAGAAGAATTAGAAGTATTGGGAGAATTTGGAGTAGATATATTAACCAAAATGTTGAATGATATTTACAGTAGTGGATATTTACCCAGTGATATGCTGAAATCTGTATTTATAGCTATACCAAAAAGACCAGGAGCAATTGATTGTGAAGATTTTCTTACAATTAACCTTATAAACCATATCACTAAGCTTCTACTCAGAATCATAATGAGAAGAACCAAAAAGAAAATAAAAATGGAAATTAGTGAAGAACAGTATGGATTTGTGGAAGGAAAGGGCACAAACAATGCAATTTATACATTACGGACACTAATAGAAAGGTCAATAGAGAAACAGAGAGACATATATTTGTGCTTCATAGATTATACTAAGGCATTTGATAAAGTAAAACATGATGAACTGATTAAAATGTTGGAAGATATCAACACTGATGGAAAAGATTTAAGAATAATAAAGAATATTTACTGGAACCAAGTAGCAGCAATTAAAATGGGAAATAAAGAGGGTAGTTACGAACAGATAAAGCTAGGAGTACGACAAGGGTGTGTCTTGTCGCCAGATCTTTTCTCCCTGTATAGCGAAGTAATAATGAGAGAGATCAAAGAGATGCCAGGAATACTAGTTGGAGGTTATAATATAAATAATATACGCTATGCAGATGACACAGTATTGATAATTCAACAGACCTACAACAATTATTAGACGTTGTAGTAACAGGGAGTGCAAGGAAAGGACTCTCCTTGAATATCAAGAAAACAGTAACAATGGTAATATCAAAGAAAATGGTGACACCAAAATGTGACATAGAAATAGAAGGGAAAATCCTTAACCAAGTGGATAATATTAGATACCTAGGGGCATTTATAACATCAGATGGAAGATGTACAACAGAGATTAGGAGCAGAATAGGGCAGGCAAAAGCCGCATTTCAGAAAATGAAGAGTATCTTATGCAATAAGTCACTATCACTGAATATAAGAAAGAGAGTGCTGAAATGCTATGTAGAACCAGTTTTGCTGTATGGCAGTGAATCTTGGAATGTAAATGAACAAATTAAGAAGAAATTAGAAGCAACAGAGATGTGGTTCCTGAGACGAATGTTGCGAATTCCTTGGACTGCCAGAGTAACTAACGACGACTGCCTGAAACAGGCTAACGAAACTAGAACATTATATACAACAATAAGACAGAGACAAACAGCTTTCCTCGGTCATGTGATGAGAAGAGAGGCATTGGAGAAACATCGTAACGACTGGAAAGATCGAGGGGAAGAGAGGCAGAGGTAGACCAAGAGAAGTGATGCTGGATGGATTGAGACGGTGGCATGGAGGAATATCAGCAGCAGAGTTGATCCAGAAAACCAAAGACCGAGATCTATGGAGAGCCATGAACGCCTACGCCAGCCGGCACGGCACTTGATGATGATGAGTGACACTCCATGCCTTCTGTCTGAGGCGTCCCAGAAGGATGTTTTCCCTCTCATATTTAAAGGGCTTACGTACTCTCACATCCTTGGTCTTGTTTGGCGTAGAGGTCAACAACTGAACAGGGTAGATGGTCACTCCCATGATCACCCAGGACAGTCCATTTTACATCAACAAAAAAAACTGGGTAACAAATGCCAGGTCAATAGTCGTGTCTGCATCACCAGGCTTCATTCCCAGTCTCGTTGGCCCACAATCGTTTATGCAGACTACTTCTGAATCCACCATGACTTCTGCACGGGCATTTTCCTGTCGTTTTCCCCAAGTATTGTCCCACTCTCTTTTTCGCGCATTAATGTCTCCACTACATCCTCCAGCTCTTTAAGCCTGTCCCATCGTTCCTTTGTAACAAACAAATCTACCGCGGCATACACATTTATTAAGTTCCACCTTAGACCCCCAATCTCTATCTTTATACCCTTCACCCCTCTTGCATTGTTATTCCACTGACTAGAACCTCATGTTGTAATCCTCTCTTCACTAGCAGACCCTGTCTATGCCTCCGCTTTCTAGTCAGATTAATGTGGCTGACATATCCATGGTACATCAACGTCATAAATCAGCTTCTTTAGTACAGGCCCTATCTGCCTGGCACTGCAAAATTCAAATAGCCCACTCACAAATATTTACATCATATGCGTTGTATTACACCCCCCCCCCCATACTCCCCCCACCCCCATCATTCTTTTATGCCTCTTCCATCTCCATTCTCTCTAATTATTCTCTTCACCCCTTCTACATTGACGGCCGAAGATGACATCAAGCGCAGAACACGTACTCCGTAGCTCCAGCGATGATTCATATAAATGATATTTGATTTCATATTTGGTGTAGTGTATGTGAGGGTTCATACACGGTTACCCTAGTAGTACCCTCGTGCTGGGGAAGGAGCCCGGGACAAGATGTACATCATCCAAACGTCGAACCTATAACAGCTTGACTGCCTCCGTTATAGACTGTACTCTCCATGTAGTTCCTCGGCATGCAGGATACAACTTGAACATGGGACGTAACTCTGATCGAGGCCCCCCCCCCCCTTGGGGGATAAAAGTGGGGGGGGGGGGGGGCTAAACGGGTACTACACCTACCCTAGGGTGTCCCGTAGGCTAGCGGAGGAAAGGATGCGCATTACTTCTCCTTAGATAGGGTGATACCTTTATCCTGCTACCCCAAAACTGAATCAAAAGTTCCAAAGAAAGTTCGTTATGATTGCGTTTCCTCTAAGTTGTCTACAGTTCAAGACATGGCACAATATCAGCACACGAAATGTTACATTCTATTAGAGGATGGGAACCCTGGGGTAGCACTAATACCCACAAATGTTGGCAAGGTATTTGATGATGTTAATTAATTATGGCCGGTCTCCCTGGCCTAGGTTTTAAACGACTTTCTCCGTGATCCTGTTTATCCACGTGGGGTAACGCAGCTCGCTAGAATTGGTAGCGTTTCTCGCCGCGTTGCTGACTTACGAGATAAGAGAGCCGGCCGCTTAGAAAGCAAAGTCAAACTACTGAGCGCAATCGTGCCAAGAAATCAACAACATTGGTAAAATGCTAATGTTGACACCGATGTCCTATAAAGGATGTGCGGAAAAAAAATTATAATGATGATGATTTCGACGAAACGCCTCGGCATATCAGATGTATCTTTTTCCAGAAGAAATGAATACACGTCCAAAAGGAATGAAAACAGAGAAAAATAAAACAGTCCTATTTCGTATAAATCACTGGTTAACACGTTGTCGCGGAAGCCCAGACTGATGGGAGACTTTCAGCCGGACAAACGTGTGAACTTACCAAACAGCAGTCTGAGTGGATCACATACCCGACACCTATTTGCAACACGGAGATAAAGAAATTGCAAATGTTGGCAAAAAGAGCAAGCGAGTGTAGACAACAGATTGGAATGTTTGTCGTAACGTCGATCGCATCTCCGAGCAGCGGCCGAAGCATGATTCAGACGCATGGTGTCGGTCGGTCAAAGTTGATTTAAAGGTGAAACTCAGTCCACAGTGAATGTAGGGGAGGAATTAAAGAATACAGGACATGCGGCGTCCATGTAATCATCCAAGGTTAAAAGGAGAGGACAGAAGACGGAAATCACATTGGGGACCTTATTCTGCATATCTAAATTCCTCTTTCTCACTCCTGGAGGTACTAAGAGCAGCTAATCTATTTTTTCAACGAGCAATTTCTTGGCTGTTTTCTTGAGTATCCAGGGACTGTTTCTTCAATCAGCATACAAGAGACATTGGTCCCGAATTTTGTTCTCTGGGATCTGGAGTGTAAGGGATCTGAACCTGCATTCATAACTAAGCGCCAGTGTGAGATAACTCGACTTCTGACAATTATGTTACATAAATAAATCAACAACTAATAAGTTACCTATCTGTATTATGGTGTTCACTTGTATGTGCTTTATCTGCGTTTTCATTTGCTCCTTGATTAGGAAAAGCTGCTGATCTCTTCATTGTCTTGTGACAATACACAACCATACCACCATCAATGATGATAACAACGGCAATAGGAACTATATCAGCAGGGCATATCACGTTGCACATATTGTCATCAGTAGCGTTTGATGTTGAACTGGAAGATTCTGTAGTTGTAGTAGCCACCTTTGGTTTTGGTATCACCGAACAATTGTTTCCTAGAATATAGCCAATCTGGGTACACATAGAATATGACAGATCCAGATTCACCGTAACCCCATCTGAAGCTAGTTGGGATGCTGGGTATGTAACACAGTTCTCCGTATTGCTGCTGATATTGCTGGTGACCACAGCTCCATTGAATGAAAGCTGAGGATAACAAGGCTTGGCTGTGATAGAGCAGCACAACTCCATATTATTTGATTTATTTAATGTCAGGCTAAAGCTACATGATCCAGATGTATTCAGGTTTCCTGTCACACCAGCAACAGTTAACGTCAGATGTCCAGCATTCACATCATAAATGTCATGTAAGGTGTAATTTGTGTTTGAATATATGCTAGTTCCATTTATGTGCTGCCATTGTGCATAGATTATTGCACTATTGTCACGTGCTTGTACAGTATTGTTTGTTGTAAAGCGAACTTGGTGTGTGGTTGTATTATAAAAACACCCGCATATGGGGGTTGGGCTTGGATCACATGTAGCTCCACTTATTGCGAACTGACATATTATACCATATTGTGATGATGATGTTCTCAACACCTGAATATACACACCTGGCTGCCATCTTTGAATAAGTAATTCTGTAATATTGTCTCCAATAGTGCCAGTAATAAAATATCTGTCTATTCCACTCCTTGCGCCAGTGGTACAGGGTGACATAAATGTGGTGTTCTCAAATACTATTTTCTGACAGAATGTGCCTGCCATTAGTGTGGTCACAAACAGAGCCTGAATAATCATTTGCATATTGCCTCACCAGTGAACCGCAATCATGACTGATCTTGCTTTCTGTTGTTAGTACTTTATCATCTGGAACCGTCTTTCATAACTATATGTAAACAAAAACCGCCATAATGGAATCTGTTTGTGTGAATATATTCTGAAAAAGTAAAGAACAAATGTATCATTTTCGACATGGTCACCATTGCACTCAATACAAGTCTTCCAGCGCCGATAAATTGCTTGGATTCATGTAGACAAAAAAAATTCTCTTGGTCCAGTGTGTAATCACTCTGGGGTCACTTCTAGGTGTGCATCACCCGGTGGTAAACAGTCTGTCACAGATGTCACGCCGTTTTGAAACTTCCTACTCCACTCATAAACTTGCTGGACTTAGAGGCATGCATCACCATGCCGAACCTTCATTCGCCGATCTATTTCTATAGGGTTCAACCCTTCACTGATCAAAAAACGGATATCAGAACGCTGCTCCTATTCTGGTGCATGTCAAAAGTGGGGCGGTTATATTTTATCTGTCGTTATGACGTCACCATGTTAGTCTGCATCGTGATGTCACGTGCTCTGAACTCTTGACATTCTTAACAACACTATTGACAGGTTACAAAACAATGGCAAGGATATTGTAATTTCTATCACGCTTTTAAGGTGTTCATTTGAATCACCCTTGTATAACTACCAAATAGAAACAAACAGTGTTCTTTGGTCATTGAAACTTAAAAGCGCATAACAGACAATGGTGACGACCGGACAGATTTAAGAAGAGATATGATGCTTGACGGTCCAGCTCATTGTCATGGAGGAATCTCATTCACAGAACTGACCCAAAACACGAAGGGTCAGGGAAGACATGAACGCCTACTCCACATTTCAGGACACATGCGGATGATACAGTTAAGGATGGTAGGGGATCGATGATGGAACCATCAACACGGCATCCATGAACCATCCTTGCCTTCAGTGGAACAGCGATCTACCGTGTGGTGATCACTTTCCTGTCACGGATAATTTACATGTTCTGCGGAGATGGTAGGGTTTCCAAGTTGTAACATTCAGCTTGGACAGGGGTCTATAACAGACTACTGAACGTAAAACTTGCCAAGACATCAACAGCAGCTCACAAATGCTGGTACTGCCTGCAATGTCCTGTAAAGGATATGACAAAAGAAAGAAAAAGTGGTCTATAAGGCTTACCCTTTTCTAGGTGAAGAGATTTTGAACATGTGCAGCGAGCACACGGGACCCCCTGTTTGTTCACTCTAGAAAAGTAGTCGAATTATAAATGAAGAGAGTTTGAACATGTGCATCTTGGAAACAGGACCACCCGTTTGTTAATTCTAGAAACGTAGTCGTCGAATTATAAATAAAGGGGATTATGAAACATGTCACATCTGTGGTGGACATTCTACTTGTTTTACTGTTTTTCTTATTAAAGAATTCAAATATACATTAACAACCATTGGCTGATCTGAAAATCCTATTTCAAGATGTCAGTGACCAGTGGGAAATATTGAAGAACTCAGTCAGCCAGGCTGTAGAAATAACCATCCCAAAAATGAAGATGACTGGACTTAAGAAATGGATGACAGACATCATCAAACTTATGAAAAACCTTGACAAATATGAAGAGATTCATGGGAAGAATAGGAAAATGTTCAAACAAGCAAAGTGTGAGTAAAATTGCAGGTAAACTGAAAACCAACACAACACCAGGAATATCAAATTGAAGCACACACATTAACGGGCTGCCTAAAAACCAAAGATGGCAAAACCATAATGTGAAAAACTTTTAAAATGATACATCAGAAAACCAGTATGATATTCTTAATAATAATGAAGGACATTAATTCTTAATAATAATGAAGGACCATCAATTCTGAAGATGGAGGTTCAGAATGCTCTTAACCATCAGAAAACTGGCAAGACACCGGGTCCAGACAAAATTACAACAGAAATGAATGAGCCTTAGAAGAATATGGAATAGACCAAGTCACCAGACTGCTGAAGGCAATATATGATACTGGTGATATACTTCCTGAATTATTAAATCTATATTTCCCAAAGAAATCAGGAACCTTGGAATGTGGTCGACATAGAAAAATTAGCATAATGAGCTACATCACGAAGATTTTGCTAAGAATCATCATGCAAAGATAGGAAGAAACTACAACCTGGAATAGGGGAAGAACAATGTGGGTTCGTAAAAGGCAAGGGCAAAATGAATGCTAAGTACTCGCTGAAAACATTAATTGAGCTTTCATTGAAAGTAAACAAAGACCTACATCTTTTCTTCATTGACTACACAGAGGTTCTTAATAAAATAAGACATGTCAACATGCTAAAGATGCTTGCAGATCTACACATTGATGGGAAAGACCTTAGACTTGTAAAACCATATACTGGAAATAACAAGCTGCCATACAGTTGATAATGAAGTAGGTTAATATCAGCCCATTAAGAAAGAGAGGTGCGACAAGAATCTGTAATGTCTCCTGGTATGTTTTCCCTATACAGTGAAAATAGTTTTAGAAATTTAAAAAATATGAGAGGAATCACCATTGGGGGATATAACATCAATAACAGTAGATATGCGGATGATACAGTATTGATTGCAGACAATGAACAGGAATGTGTGGTACTTAGCTCCATTCTGCTTGCTTTGTAGTATTTCACGTGATTCCATAACTTAACGATTTAGTGTAGTATATTCTATAATACCATTTGTAGTATTTCACTTATTCCATAACATAATGATTTAGTGTAGTATATTCTATAATACCATTTGTAGTATTTCACGTGATTCCATAACATAATGATTTAGTGTAGTATATTCTATAATACCATTTGTAGTATTTCACTTATTCCATAACATAATGATTTAGCGTAGTATATTATATAATATCATTTGTAGTATTTTAAGTGATTCCATAACTTAATGATTTAGCGTAGTATATTCTATAATACCATTTGTAGTATTTCACGCGATTCCATAACATAATGATTTAGTGTAGTATATATAATATCATTTGTAGTATTTCACGTGATTCCATAACTTAATGATTTAGCGTAGTATATTCTATAATACCATTTGTAGTATTTCACATGATCCCATAACATAATCATTTAGTGTAGTATATTCTATAACACCATGTGCGGTATTTTACGTGATTCCATAACATAATAATTTAGTGTAGTATATTCTATAATACCATTTGTAGTATTTCACGTGATTCCATAACATAATGATTTAGTGTAGTATATTCTATAATACCATTTGTAGTATTTCACTTATTCCATAACATAATGATTTAGCGTAGTATATTATATAATACCATTTGTAGTATTTTAAGTGATTCCATAACTTAATGATTTAGCGTAGTATATTCTATAATACCATTTGTAGTATTTCACGCGATTCCATAACATAATGATTTAGTGTAGTATATATAATATCATTTGTAGTATTTCACGTGATTCCATAACTTAATGATTTAGCTATCCATAACTTAATGATTTAGCGTAGTATATTCTATAATACCATTTGTAGTATTTCACGTGATTCCATAACATAATGATTTAGTGTAGTATATATAATATCATTTGTAGTATTTCACGTGATTCCATAACATAATGATTTAGTGTAGTATTTATAATATCATTTGTAGTATTTCACGTGATTCCATAACATAATGATTTAGTGTAGTATATTCTATAATACCATTTGCGTTCTTGTGTATGTTTTATTTGTGTGAGTGTGTGTGTGGGTGGGTGAGGTGGGTGGGGGGGGGGGGGAGGTAGTCGGTTGTATTTTCTTAATGACGATGGTGATGATGGTCTATGAGACAAGTTAGTATGTCACTACTAGAAAGATAACTGTATCATAAGTAACAATTTTAAAATGATGTTCTTTTCTCAGCAGCCATAATCCCATACTAATGCGGATTTTTCTCAGCCATGCTCTCCAGGTTACTGAAAGAAACAACAACAAAACTCCACTTACTGCATTGTATATTGGCATTGTGTTTTCTCAAGTGATAAAGAATGTGCGAAATTCCGTTTGGTTGCAGCACCATGAAAGATATTTCACAAGTGTACCTTCTATTGCAGTGGTTCTCAACTGGTGGGGAATCCCCCCCCCCCCCGGGGGATTTTAGGGTTTCCAAGGGGGGGGGGGGGGAGATCATTTCAAGATCGCGTTCATACAAGAACCGATTACTTGATATTGCTTTTCCCTTCATACTTTACGGTTATGCACGTCTCATCCTTCTAAAATTAATTTTATCAAGTAAGTAGACCTACGCCGGTCTCTCTGGCTGTGGGGTTATAACACTTTCTCTCTGTAATCCCGTTTATCACGCAGAGTCTCGCAGCGGAGCGAGAACTGAGGTGGTTCGACCCCCGCTCGTGACTTGCGGATACTGAGCCGGCCGCTCAGAAAGCAATGGCAAACTACTGAGCGTAATCTTGCCAAGAGATCAACAGACAGCTGAAAGATGCTGCTGTTGACAGCTAAGTCCTGTAAAAGGATACGCAAAACATTTAAGTAGACCTACAAATCACCTTTTATGTGGATGTCTAGACCTGTTTTAACATATTTACCTTCCATTTTTACGTATACTGTGTAGGGGTGGGGGATTTTTAGGTAGGAAATATGAAAGGGGGAATGACGTTCTGAAAATATGGCGAAGGGGGGCGCAGGCTAAATTTTTTATAGGAAGGGGGGGGGGGGGGGGGGGGGAATGACGTTCTGAAAATATGGTGAAAGGGGGCACGGGCCAAAAAAAGGTTGAGAACCCCTGTTCTGTTGTTAGCGTACGAGCAACACGTAAGAACTAAGAGAGTGGCAAATATAGCTCAGGGAAACGAGTTTCGACAAGAATAAGTGAAAACACTGCACATGCGCAGAGTAAGGCATTGCAGCCCGAATTCCCCCCCCCCCCCCCCCCCCCCCCAAGGGTGAAGGTCACAGTCCATCCTGGTGGACGTGGAAGACAAGGAGGAAACAACAACACCGGCTTTATATGAATTAGTTTATAGACACGATACCACTCTAGAACTGACACGTGATTATATAGAAAATGAACTTAAATGTATATGTCACGACATCTAACCATTGCAGAGTCGGAAAACTCCGATGAGCTGAATATGTTAACTCATCACCTCTTATCCCTTCGTCAAAACAAAATGGCGAGTGTTTGTAAAGAGGAATCTGCAAGAAACAATACAGCAAGTTTCAAGCACAATTGCCACAGCGAGGATCTTGCCAAAAGTGGCAGTAAGATGTTAGGCTAGCTAGAAAACTTACAGTGAGCACCCTTAGGGGAGGACAACCACGGATGATCTCATGTGCTAATTGATGGACAAGAAACAAAAAAGTTAGTTGCATATTCTTTACAGGACGTCACAGTCAACACCAGCATTTTTTTTTTTTTTTTTTGCTGTTGTGATCTCTTGGCAAGTTTATGTTCAGTAGGTTTTCATTGCTTTCTGGACGATTGGCACCCGTATCATTTCGTTAACAAACCAACGCAAGGCGGTCTGCTGCCAAATCACCCGCAGCTGTGTTTCGAACTCAAGTACGCGAGATTACAAACTGCATCCATAATCCCTTCGACACGGAGCCCGCGATGGACAAGAAACACACAAATGTTGAGAAGAGATTTGGGCATTACGTCCGATTCTAATCATGAAAATCAGAAGACGGCCGGCCAATTAGTGCGCCAAAAAGATCCATGAGCAATATCCAGGGAAACAAAAATGAAAGGACAAGAGTTCGTTCGATTAATGGAAACAAATAATCTTCGATCATCGGGTTTATAGCAAGAGGACCAGTGTGCAATATAAATAGTTCTGTGATGTAATTTAATTAGGATTAGTTTCAGTTCTGCGAATTTGGGGTGGATGCAATGTTAAGTATAATATTCTTGTTTTGAAGTCTAACTCCCGAATATTCCCCGTGCCTCATGTGAGGCATACTTTCAAGGAATAAATAATTAATGCTCATTTTTGTTTATCAACCTTACATTAATTTTATGGTGATATTATCTGTGTGTTATGACATTAACGGTGTCATTATTAACTACCATTTGAAAGTATGTAGAACGGTTATTCGCTTTAAGGAAGATTGATAGAGAGAGAGAAAGAGAGAGAGAGAGAGAGAGAGAGAGAGAGAGAGAGAGAGAGAGAGATGGGGGAGTGGGAGGTGCAAGGGTAGGATGGAGAGGTCGTTGAGCATGTGAAAATTAAATTGCTTTACGCTATCTTTTAAGAGCATGTCACACATGGCAAATGGAAAGACTGTTACTATGTGTGAATGAGAGAAATTCACACGCATGCATTTCTACCGTACATACTATAAAGGTAAGAATCCATTACTCACGCGTGCAAAATATATCTAGTTTCCATGTGAGTGGAGACTAAATAAATAATTTCCTTAAAAGTCGACAGGGTCGACTTCATTGCACCGGATTTATATCCCACATGGGTCAATCTCTTTCCGCAGGCGGAAAGCGTCGCACAAAGTACGAACTCCATAGCTCCAGCGACAACCCTCAGGAGTCTACGAAAAAATGCACTCGAGAACCGAAATACGCGGCCCGGAATCGAACCCACAACCTTCTGAGCCCGGGTAAGATGGCTTGACCACTTCGCCACAGAGACTCCCAAAGTGAGTGGACACTAAAGATCAATATGTACATGCATTTCCTCCGTGAAAAAGAGCTAATGAAGCAAATATGCAGCTACGCTTCAGTCCATAGAGGTGATTGTGAGATGTCAACACTAGGCAACACTTAGTGACATGCAAGTGTAACCAAACACAGTTAACCAACAATGCCGCGGTGGGAGATTCAGTCACAACTCACGTGAGACTCATAACAGTTAAGAGGGTTCGTGAATTCATTCAAACAGAGAATCAGTTGAAGAATCGAGTTTAGCAGAACTTTCCGCTAAGGCATCAGCATGCCGACACTGCCAGTGCCAAAAATGAGATTAGTAATAGTTTGCCCAATGGTATAGAAGGCCTGGCCCAACCTAGCATATACGCTTAAGAGTTGTACATGTGCAAAATGTGAAGATGGCATATATAAGTAACGATTGCTGTGTTATTTATCACTTGTAGCAACGTGTACCAGATTGTTTAACAACAACATAGTTCCTGCTAAAATGCAGGGTATAAATGAACCATGGGAAATGCTAAGAGACTCCCATTCATCAACGAGCAGAGACATATTACCCAGAAGACAAAAAGCAACGAAAAAATGGATGACTGAGGAAATCTTAAATTTGATGGACAAAAGAAAACAACGACAAACAGGAGTAAGGTATGATAAATAAATGATACGCGTATAAGGGCAAACGAAAGTTGGTTTGACGAGTAGTGCAATAAACTTAAATTAAATTATATTAAAGATAACAAAAAATATGCACAGACAAATTAGTGAGCTCACATGAAGAATAATACGAGTAAACACAAGCTGTTTGAAATCAAAAATAGGAGAAGTATTATTGAAAGAAGGTGCTATAATAAATAGATGGAATTAATATACAGGAGCATTATATGAAGGAAGGTGAAAGGGCAGAATTAACAGAAGAAAGTAACTTAGAAGGTCCATGTATTCCAAAAGAAGAAGCTGACGCTATTAAAAACAATGAAGAAAGAAACACCAGCCTGGCCTGCTGGAATCATAATAGACGAATTATAAGTACTGGGATAATTTGGAGTAGAAATATTAATAACAATGTGATGTAGAGAAAGCGGGGTGGGGGGTTTTAAGCCTGAGGAATTAAGGCCGCCTGGCTAGTGCAGTCGCCACGAACTGTGCGGGTTAGGGTTTTCTTTTTTATTTCTAAAACAATGAATATATATCCACACACACGCTCGCGCGCACGCACGCACGCACACCCACACACACACACACACACACACACACACACACACACACACATATATATATATATATATATATATATATATATATATATATATATATATATATATATATATATATATATATGCTGAAATCTGTATTTCTACCAGAAAGACAGGGAGCAGCTGAATGTGAAAATTCCGTACAATCAACTTCTTACATCATGTCACTAAGCTTCTACTCAGAATCATAATGAGAAGAATATGTAGGACAACAAAAAATGTAAATTAGTGAACAACAGTATGGATTTGTGATAGGAAAAGGTACAAAGAATGCAATCTACACATTATGAACACTAATAGAGAGATCAAGAGAGGCAGAAAGACATACACGTGTCCTTTATACGTTATACCTAGGCATTTGATGAAGTGAACCACGATGAAATGATACAAATGTTGGAAGATATTAACACTGATGGTAAAGATCTCAGAATAATAAAGAATATTTGCCGGAAAAATGAAGAAACAATTAAATTGAAAAATAAAGAGAGCAATTATGAATAGATAAGGCTATGAGTACGACAGAGATGTTTTTTGCCACCAGATTTCTCTCTCGCGAAGTAATATAATAATAATAATAAGAGAGAACAGAGATAAACCAATAATGCGAATTTGAGCTTATAATATAAACAATCTACGCTAAGAAGATGTTGCAGTATTGATAGCGGAAGATGTAATAGCTTTACAACTTTTGTACATTCTTGTAACAATCGGGGCAAAAAAGGGTATATCCTTGAATATCAAGAAAACATAAACATCGGTTATATCAAAGAAAATGTGTCATAATAATATAAAATAATAATTGATAGAAACATTCTTAACAATACCAATACATTTAAATACCTGGGATTAAGTCAAAACATCAGATGGAAGATGCACAAGAGACATTAAGAGCAGAATTCAATAGAGCAAGCAAAATCTGCATTTCAACAAATGGCAATTATCCTATGCAATAAGTCGCTATCACTGAATATATGACAGGGAGTGCTGAAATGCTATACAGAACCAGTTTTGCTGTATGGCAGTGAATCTTGAAATGTACATGAACAAATTAGCAAGAACTTAGAAGCAAAGGAGATATGGTTCCTGAGAAGTGTGTTTTGAATACCTTGGATGCCAGAGCAATTAACAACAATTACCTGATAACTAGAACAATATATGCAATTATAAGACAGAGAAGAAAAAAAACTTATTTATTTGGTCATGCAATAAGAAGAGAGGCATTGGTGAACATGGTGACCACTGGAAAGATCAATGGGAAAAGAGGTAGAAACAGAGAAAAAGAAATGATGCTGAATGGACTGAAACGTTGGCATGGAGGATTATCTTCAGTGAGTTGATCCAGAACAGCGAAGACCGTGATATGTGGAGAGACATGAACGCCTACACCAGCTGACAGTGTATATGATGATGATGATGATGATGATGATGATGATGATGATGATGATGATGATGATGATGATGATGATGATGTATGGTTCATTCAGAAGTGAGTTCTATTATCACTCTGTAACCTCCATGTGTCGACTGTGTATAACGGCATTCACAATAAGGAGAGCTGACTGAAGTGTGGGCAAATGTGATGTCATTCTCTTAACTCAACTCTGGCATTCTAGCTAACTTAAATTATCCTATTTGGAAAACCTTTCTGACAGATGCGTTTAACTCGAAAATCAGGACATTTTCGGTGAGAAGAAATACTCCTGACCCATCTTAGTGGAGACATGCTCATATATCTTCGTCACCCTATCGTAATATTTTAGACAGGTCTAAGTTTGAATAACCTAACGTTTGACGATTCCCATTCTGCTGAAGGATTTTGTAGCGAGCTGAAGTTTAGAGACAGTCTTATCTGGCAGTTATCGGGCACATAACAGGGATTATACTCGTAGAAAGTACAACAGAATCAATGCTCAAAGGAAACATTTGGCTTTCGTTAATATGTTAGCACGAAAACTGCTACACAATTAAACGTATTGAAATATAGATTGACAAGAGGCAGGTCCTGGGTAGCTCAGGCAGAAATATATATCAACCAGGTGCGTGAAATAGACAACATTAATCGTGAAAAAGAGTGGGTAAAAGTACCGGAAGACATGTCGAACTGGCACAAGGTAATAGTAACACCGGATCGTGAATTCAGAGAATGGACAGCAGGCCACACAGAGTTTGAAGTGCAACAACTAATCCACGGCAAAATCACACCAAAGTGACATAGTGATCGACACAGATGGGTCTGTGGTGAGAAATAAAGCCTAGTGGCTGGAGTTTCATTACCAAGGCTATTGGACGATGCTTGAAAAAGGAAAGTCTGGCATTTGAGACTACGACCTGCAGCATGGTAATGGAGATGGGAAAAACACCTCACTATGGTAGATTTTCTATGGACAAGGGAGCTGTGGTCGGGCGCCCGTGGGACCATGTGGAGAAAGCGGGAGAACAGACAGAGAACCCGTATGTGGAGAGAATGATAAGGCAGGGGATCGGCATGGGTTCTGGACGAATCTCAAAAATGAGAGGGATGGCCAGGAGAACTTTAAATCAGACGGCTGCTGGAACCATTAGCAGTATGAATTTTCGCTGGCTGTTGAATGAGGGGACGGAGCGCGTGTGGGAATGTCCTGAGTGCAGTGATGTCGATTCTTAGCTCAGCTCAACTTAACTGAAACAACGAGATCTAGTAAACAAGAAGGGATGAAACAGGTACATTATGATTCCTGTCTGAAAGAACTGTCCAGCAAGAAATAACTGTATTCATTGGTATCACTGATTAGGAAAATACGTTAAATTGAGTGCCCTACATCACCATGCTCGTCCGCCGCTCCGGTGGTCATGGCTTAGAATTGGCATCAGATTATTATAATTGACTAAGGCACCCATGTTGACCCAGACTGAAATGGGTAGCAGCAACTGTCCAGGGGAGCAAAAGTGGCTGGCGTGAAAGAGACTATATCTCCCACCCAGGTCTGATTGGTCTTTTGACAATATGGGTCTAGCAACATATACCCATAACGCCTGAAGTCGTGTCCTGATCTATCCTGGAGGGCTGGGGGTTTGTGATAAACCTACATGGGCCCCAAGATCGACCAGCCTTAGATGGGCAGCAACAACAGTTATAGAAACTAAAGGTGACCTGTGTGATTTCGATAACTCCATCAGCCGACTGTCCACTAGTCTGTTTAATATGGTGCTAGCAATATATTCTCAATATTCATGAAGACATGAACAAGAGTTCTTTACTTAAAGTTGAATCCTATAAAAGATCATTTTGTGGGTTTTTGTGTATGTGTGCGTGTGTGTTTATGTGTGTATGTGTGCGTGCGCGCGCATGTGTGTGTGTGTGTGTGCGCGTGTGCGTGCGAGCGTGTGTGTGTGTGTGTGGTTTTCTATGCAGATTTTACGCTCCATAATTTACCATTGCTTTTTGAGTGACCGACACTCAAATAATAGAAATCAACTCAAGAAGGTCTTCTCCCAAACGTTCTGCGGCAGATGTCCATCCCGCTAATCGGTATGTCTTTGAATTTAGAAACGCGTTCATTGATCCTAAACGTGAGCGCCGGCCAAGAATGCATACAACCAAGGAAGTTTTGTTTCAAATGTAGTCCATACATGCTACTTCAAAGTAGCACTGGACTGAATTTAACTGTCCCTATTACGAGTGTCCCTAACCATCAGCAGAACCCACTCCGACTTCAGAGGTAACTAGGGAAACACTCCATTTTGTCCATTCTTCATTTTATGCGACCAGAATTGTCTTCTGTTCCCTGGTGGATTACCTTTTTTCTAAGGTGTCGTTTCGTGTGACATGCGCAAACAGGGCAAGCCTACGCAGTTTCTCCGCTGACAGAAATGGTGTTTGGTGACTTGCATACTTTGTCTCCAGCATGGGCATTTTTGAATTGTGCTGTTCATTAAAACAAGATGAGAGAACAAGTATTTGGGCAGTGTGTTAACATAGGATGGAAGACTAGATGTAGAAATAGAAACGAAAATACAGCAAGCAAGCAACTCCAACTATCATTTAGCATAGTGGTTCTCAACCGGTGGGGAATTCCCCCCCCCCCCCCATCCCACTCCGGGGAAATTTTTGGGTTTCCGGGGGGGGGGGGAAATTAAGATTATTTCAAGATCGCATTAATACAAGAACCAGTTAATTGATATTGATTTTCCCCTCTAAATTTTACGGTTCTGTACTTCTCTCCCAAATGAAATTCGTTTTATAACGTAAGTAGACCTGCAAATCACGTTTTATGTAGATGTCTAGACTCGTTCTAGTATGCGTTATTAAATTTAGCTTTCATTTTTATGTATACTGTGTAAGGGTGGGGGGAGGGGATTTATAGAGAGGGAATTCGAAAGAGGGGGGGGTGACGTTCTGAACATATGGTATAGGGGTGGGGGAGCGTGGGCCAAAAAAGGTTGAGAACCACTGATTTAGCATATAATATCCAAACATCAAAATGCATACAAAAAAGAAGTTGATAGTTGCTTTATTCGTCCCAACTCTGCGTTGAAAATGCCATTCACGTCCAGTCATAGAGACACAGGCATAAAATCACATCATGTGAGATGTAATGCGTAAGTCGCGCAGCTGGAAAAAGCAAGAAGAGACAAAGGGACAAATTTGAAACTAAGTAACGGGATAATGCCCATTACTGGCTTTATAGAACACAAACGAATTAAATGATTCGGACACTGGGAATGGAACAAAATAACCCATCGGCTAGAGCGTTCTATGTGTGAACATCGGAAAAATAGGTGAGAGGACGACCCAGGACAAGTTGGCTAAATGAATTAAAAGCGATAATGAAGAAATCAAATACAACGCTAGTACAAGCAAAACACAAAAAGCGAAACATAAATTTTTCTCAGCCTTTTTCTCTGTAACGCTTCATGGCAAAAGCAGTAGGACAAATGATTAAGAAGTACCACATGTGCAGCATTTTCTAACAATTTCACAACATTATTGTCAGTGCGACACTCTGGGGGATGCAGAATTTTTTCTAACAATTTTCCAACATTATTGTTAGTATGGTACTCTCGGTGATGCAGAGTTTTCGAACAATTTTCAAACATTGTTTGTGTAGTAATCTCGGTGATGCAGACTTTTCTAACACTTTTCCAACATTACTCTTAGTGTGATATTCTCGGTGATACATAATTTTCTAACACTTTTCCAACATTATTGTTTGTGTAGTACTCTCGGTGATGCAGAATTTTCTACCAGTTTTCCAACATTACTCTTAGTGTGGTACTCTCGGTAATACAGAATTTTCTAACAATTTTCCAACATTATTGTTTATGTAGTACTCTGGGTGATGCAGAATTTTCTAACAATTTTCCAACATTATTGTTTATGTAGTACTCTGGGTGATGCAGAATTTTCTAACAATTTTCCAACATTTTTGTTAGTGTGGTACTCTCGGTGATGCAGAAATGTCTAAAAATTGTCCAACATTATTGTTAGTGTCATACTCTCGGTGATGCATAATTTTCTAAGATATTCCCAACATTATTGTTAGTGTGATACTCTCGGTGATACAGAAATTTCTAACAATTGTCCGACATTATTGTTAGTGTGGTACTCTCGGTGATGCAGAATTTTCGAACAATTTTCAAACATTATTGCTAGTGCTGCACTCACAGTAGTGCTGCGGCCAGGACATTTGTCTCTAGTGCTAGATCCATATATTTATAGATTAGTCGACATTCAGTGATTGTTTTGGTCAATATCATGCTCGTCGCCTTTACTTCCCAGAACATTTTCCGTTGCTCATTTAGGCTGGGTTAATCTGGGCTCGTGTCAATGTTTATAAAAGAAATCCCACTTTGAGTGGGGTTCAAACTCACGACCTCAGGGTCGGCACTCAAGAGTGTTAGCTACTGCACTACCACAGCTGCCTGTTTAGATAGTACAGCATTGAGAACAAGTTAGATATTGAAGCCATTCATTAGTACAACCTGTGTATGCAGTAATCATTTTGACGTCATTCAGTTTCTGTACTAATATGCTTTTGTTACCAAATAGCTACTATAATGTTTGTGCGTGTAAGATTCGGAGAGAGAGAGAGAGAGAGAGAGAGAGAGAGAGAGAGAGAGAGAGAGAGAGAGAGAGAGAGAGAGAGAGAGAGATAGGGGGGAGGGGGTAAGATGTCTTGAGATATATCACAATCTAACCAGGTGAATATAGTCGCTACGCTGTGTTAGACACATGCACAGTATATACAAGAAAAGAGAGAAAGAAAATACGCGTGACGAAAGGCAAAGAAAGAACAAATTCTGAGTTAATGGGTTCCTTAGATGTTAGCCACACAAGTGCATCAACAAATAATGTTGTGATGGACGGACAGACCTATGGACTGAGTGGGGCAGAGATTGAGAGACTCGTGACATATACATACCATGATTGCCAGTCTCCGACATAATCAAACATATGGACTGAGTGAGGCTGAGATAGAGAGACTCGTGACATATACATACCATGATTGCCAGTCTCCGACATAATCAAACAATAATTTTCAGAATACACCAAGAAATAAAGTTTGCATAAATAACAATACCAAGGGAGAAATTGCAAATCAACAGAAAAAGGGTCAAACTATAAACATCATTGATACGATACACTTAACTCACTCGGACCATCATTGTAGACCTTCTGTAGAACATTCATGCAGCGCTCATCAAGCAATGCAGATTGAGACACGTACAGTCTCATCCAATCCTTGTTCTTGTGGCAGGTGCAGACGGCCATGACAAGGAAAAAACCTACTGCAGGAGTTAATCAAGCAAAGCTGCTGATGGCATATCACGGAGGAATGATATGTGTTGCTCGCTCTTTCTTCTGTGAACGGCGATATAAATATTTATCACACATATAAATAATGACTGTGTTTAGCTAAGCAGACCGGTCATTATTGTCTGTATTGATAATACCGTTCCTCGGTCTACTCCACCAGAAATTAAAAGATTTGCGTAAAAATCCCCTCTTGTTCTTACTTCTCAATCTCAACTGGCACAAAGTATAGCAAAATGCTGTATTTCATTTTCATGAGCAACGTGATGTAGCCTTGACGGTTGAAATTTGAAAATACTGTTTTCTAAATTCACGTCGGGACTTAGGTAAACATGGATCCAACTGGACAGATGGATGACATACACACGCTTCAAAAGGTTACTTGCAGGATTGTTTGACTTTGTGACTGCCTTCCGTTAGCATTGCTATTATGTTGATGTCTTACCGAGTGGGACAATCCGACTGTCTACAAGACAGATATCTTATCGTTGATACGTGCTACACAGATGCAATACAGCTAGTACTGCCACTGTGAGTGATTACTTTCCATGGAGAGATCTCATAACACGTGTTACTTTTGTTGTGTGGCATTTACTAGTAATCATTTAAACTAGAACACCAATCACATGCTTAAAACCAGGGACCTGACCCCGATTTCTGCAGACGTCAGCCTCAAAGTGTTAGAGAGATGATGTTGGCCGAGTCCTCGAAACACTTTGTGATCTTTTGTTTCAGAATTTGGGATGTTTGTCTCTCTCCATTTCTCTGTTGGAGGACTATATACCTCAATACATTTTTGATAGCTCTTTCCTGTAATAATTGTCATAAACACATACACGTTTATGAATATCCTGTGCGGATCTCACTTCGTTATTGAAAACTTAGACCTTGAATTATTTGTCGAGACTCGGGGTGAGAAGTTCAAGTTCTCTGTGACGATGAAAACACGCTTTTTAATTGCTGTGTGATGATTTGCGAATATATGAGTAAATTCTTTGTAAGGAATAGCAATGAATATTTACAATAACTGATCTAATATTTCAATAGAGACAAGCTACAAGGAAAAAGCCGCAGGCAAGCTGGACGACTTTGTTATTATGGTTTATACAATTCTGAATTCACAACTTCAGATTTCGAGACTTACTGTTCTTCATTGTAGAGATTCCGAGAAAAAGCGTCCACGTAGAGCGATATAAGGGAGAAAATCTACCTTAAAATTGATAAACTGTGTTCTTGCTCCAGATTTGTCACCCCTTAGACTTCTGGCTGAACTAGACATTCAAATGCGGAGACACAGAAAGCACTGGTTCGAGGTTACAGTTCAATACGATCCTTCACTTCTGCAGAAATTCGGGGGTACCTTTTGTGAGCGATCCCTCTTCTTAACCGGAGCTCTAAACTGTCTGGAGTTGTTGTTTTGTTGAGTAGAGTCAGCCTCTCTGCTCGGGTTTAGGATAAAGTCAACACCACTAAGTACCCAGTATAACAAAATAGTGGCAGTTATCAGCATGGCTGGAACACGCGTGTCAAGCAATATATTCTATTTCCGAATACACCCAGAAGTGAACCCACTCTCTTTAAATTAAATCAATCACTGTGAAATGGCAGGAAACACAAGAATGCAGTGTAGCTTCGTTTCTACGAATTAATTGTTTCCAAGAAAGAAATCCGATTCATGTGTTGGATATCTGTGTATAGATAGTGTGTCGTTTTACAAGACAATTCTTGCAATGATTCTTGAATTGTTCATCACCACGTTAGCTTCGAGTTTTTACAAATATCAGAAGTGGTCAGTATATGCAGAATGTTCACAGACTTGAAAACAATGATTTTTATTTTCTGGAACACAACTCGCCCTATGTTTACACTGATATTTAGGACGATTGAAGTTTACCAGTGATTGACGCAAGCTGGAGCTCCGTTCTGATGATCTGGTTTTACTCGCCGGTGTCTTCCTCGATCAGCTTTTTCTGTTGGAATTGAACCAAATAATGCAGAGTAGATATTGTCCAAGACGCTGTATACAAGCACAGTGATAGTGATGACCATTCTACCACATTATTCGCACGTTTGTGATGTCTGAAGAGACAGCATTATACCGAGACAGTAGTAACATTTGTCTCTCTTGTTAGCCAGCCATCTTGTTTCCATCGAGTCAATGCTCAGTTGTGACGTTGTCGATATGGGCTTTCAGCGTTGGTTAGCAATGGTGCGCTGTGTCTCTGCTTAGAAAAATTCCCTGTCTGAAATAATATTGGACATCTTCTTCTTCTTCTTCTTCTTCTTCAGCGTTCCGAGCCATTGAGGTTCTTTGCTGCAGATACAATCCGTCTCCATTCGTCTCTCCGGTGGACCTTCTCTTGCCAGTCGTTGATTCCAATTGATTGGACATAATATATCTAAATTATAACCCAGCAGGTGTGACCATAGAAGAAAACTAGCTGATAAACAATTGTTAGGGCACTCTCATTGCTGCTGACCGAGTGGATAGAATGCCGCCTTCTCCTTCGAAATACCCGCGTTCGAATCCTAGGTACGGAGTGGATTTTATTCGGGGGGGGGGGGGGGGAGGAGAGGTGGCAAAATGAAAACCCTAGCCTGCACAATTTGCGGCGACTGCCCTAGCCAAGCGGCCTTAATTCCTCAGGCTCATGACACTCCTGCTCCCCAACTCGATTCTACACCGCAAGGCTCATATACAGTACGTGATAGTGACAGGGTATCTTTTAGACCATTAACCATCATAATTCAGTGGCTTGTCCTGTGCTGAACTTTACCCACGGTAAAAGTCCTTCAGAATGTCTCATGTGATGAGAAGAGAGGCATTGGAGAACATCGTGACGACTGGAAAGATCAATGGGAAGAGAGGCAAGGGCAGAGCAAGAGAAATGATGCTGGATGGATCGAGAGGGTGGCAAGGAGCAGAGTTGATCCCGAACACCAAAGACCAAGATCTGTGGAGAGAAATGAACGCCTGCGCCAGCTGGCAAGGCACTTGATGATGATGATGGTGAATCCGATCTACTTTTCTACTTTTTTGTTTTCCTCTTCTTGGCTTAACTGGTATGCCTCCCTTAATAATGATCTTTTCCAGACATCCATGTCTTTTTAACATCATCATCATCATCATCATCATCATCATCATTAGCGTGAACGGTCATGATTCGCCATCTCACACGATCCCCAGTCTTGGATTAGCTCTGTGTTCTTGTCTCGATTATGCTATGTGACCAAGTGATCGGGGTTCTTAACGCTTTGTCTTCCTGTCGCCATGAATTTTACCATATGTACGAGGGTAAGTTAATAAGTAAGTCACAAATGGCTGTAGAAAAATAACTAAATATGATAACAACTTGAAACCAGTTTATTTGTATACATACATTGTCCCTTTATTTCTCAACATAATTTCCACCAACATTGATGCACTTATCCCATCGTTTTATCAGTCCGCCCAATCTGGCTGCATAGAACTGAGTGCTCTGTTTTCTAAACCACGCTTTCACTTCACATTCAACTTCGACGTCATTCGCGAAATGTCTCCCGCTAAGGTGGGTTGTCAGTGTTTATGCTGACAAATGTTTGTCCCGTAAAGCGGTGCATAGCTGGGTAGAAAATGTTACTAGGGCGAATCAATAAGTAAGTTACACAGTTCTGTGGGATGGACAGTAAATGACAACAAGACTGATAGTTAGTTAGTTAGTTAGTCACAGTTCCAACTTCACAGCAACGGGTCGTCCCCATTATGCTCCGTTCCTGTGCCAGTGAATATCACACAAAACGCTCCCCTCTGCCCAATGTGAAAAGTGGAAAAGACAGGAGTCTCGACAAACAACAGCCCGCACAGATACACTGTGCATAATGCTGCCGCCAGAATGTCAACACAATAGTCCCCCACGAAACACCCAATTTATCTCTGATGGAATCGGCAGTCATTTTCCCATCTGGATGTTTCCTAGATGTTCACCCACACAGTCCACGAAATACAGTTCATCGTCGATGGCAGTGGCAGTCAACCAGAAGCCCAGCAGCCACGCATTTCTGCATAAGGCAAAAACCGGTCAACTCTGGGACATAGCCATCTGCCATCACTCCGAACATGCAGTCACATTCCAAAACACCTCGGGCAGATTCAAAAGCATTTCACACGAAACTCACAGCTCACAGTGTCGCGCCACGCACTCACTCAGTAGCAGGGCGACGGAACCATCAAGACTGATAAAACGATGGCATAAGTGCATCAATGTTGGTGGAAATTATGTTGAGAAATAAAGGGACAATGTATGTATAAAAAAACTGGTTTCAAATTGTTATCATGTGTAGTTATTTTTCAACAGCCATTTGTGACTTACTTAATAACTTCCCTCGTAACTAAGTGTTCACGTTGATTTCTTCTGATAGCGTGCCGAAATATTGAGGATTTCTATGTCTAATTTCTTTACACAATTTAAGGTTTTCATGTGTTTCTTGAAAGATTGTCTCATCATTTGTCCATAGCATTTTCACTTAGAAACCACATTTCTAATGCTATACGATATTTATCAGCTTGTCGACGAATTATCCACATTTCACATGCATACAACGTTTAACTCATTATACAATACAGCTATATCTTCCTATGTGCTACCGTATTTTGATGTACATGCCTATAGTGAACGATCTTAACTCCACCACGGAGCAAGCACTACAGGAGGCTTCCGATAGTCAGAATTAGTTCCTCTTAGGCGAATGTGTTGGCCCTTTCTCTGCTTGGCACTCTCCGGAGACCGGCTCACCCAGTTCATGAATCCCTGGTGTCTTTCCCCTGTCGTTCGCTCGCACCCTGACTTCCAGCTTCGAGACGTTTTAGCCTTTTTCGCATTCATTCCAAGAACTAGATCGTGATGGCTGCCAACCCATAAACCGTATCATCCTTGGAGAGGAGCATTGTACACCCTGTGCATCGTGACCTGACTAGATTATTAGGGTACCTTCCGTTCAAGTGTGAGAAATCCAGTTCCTTCCGCATGGCCGTGTTTGCTCCACCACCTCCTCCACACCGGCGGTTCACTACACTCTAATAGACGTCATTGTCATCATGTTTCTTTCTTCGCACCCCGCTCAAAGTTAAAGGAGCCGTCCTCATGTACGCAGCAAGCTCTTCCTCTGGACTGATTCTATTGCTGTCTTGGGCAGCTCACTCTATGACTGCAGCTAGCGCAGGTCACACAAGAAGCCTTGAACTACCACTAGTGACTGTTGCTGTTGCTTGATTGCAGAGGCTGGACTTCGGACGACAATTCTCGAATCCAGTTACCGCAATATTGTGGTGGATCGACACTCAGCAGCATCACCGCTTAAGGGCGGTGCTCTTATTTGGCATGGTAGCTACTGGGGTGGCATGAGACAGTAAAGGTTGTTTTGATCTTGGTTGCGAGATTGTTCGCTGGGCGAGAGACATGTTGGACCTTGCTTTTGCAAGCAGTGACGTGGACCATCTTACCACTTCTATTTGACGATTCATCTGTTCAATAGTTACATAGCCAGTGCGATTCCTTTTCCGCAGTTTAGTGAGACGTCTTAATGCCCGAGTTCTGGATACTCTCTTCAGATTCAACCGCTTAAGCACATCGTATGCGGAGTTGGAAGCTAGATCTCTTCTGCCAACCTATACGAATGTCAACGTGCCAGTATACCCATTGTATCTTGAGGCTTGAAACCATGTTACATGACTTTCCCATCTTGATCACCTCTGCTTCACAAAACTCGATTCTCTTAAGTCCACCACCAGCTCCCAGTCTTCGTTTGGGATAGGCGGCAAGTATGCAGAGTAGACGACTCTCTCCTTCAATCTCTGTCCAGCTCTAAGGAGTTAATCCGCTCGACCCTGGCAGTTGTCCCCTTCTTCACCTGCAGTCTTGCTACATTCCCCTTGACTGTAATCTCAGTGAGTACTTTATGTGTGGTGCTATGTGTCATTATGTTTGGACTTTCTGTTGCAATTATATCTATCTTTTCTTGAAACTATGTTTCAATTTTCCTAGTGGATTTAGCTGGACAGCAGCTGACAGAAAGTTGTTAGTTATGGTTTCAAAATTGTGATGGTAGACAGAAGATGGCAGACCTTTGAAGTCAACATCATTCAAGTTTATGCAACCACAATTAAATGCAGTGAAAACAGAATTTTATAGTAATTTGGATAACGCTTTTAAGAAGTGCAAATTCTCAGAATACAATATCATAATGTGTGACTTTAATGCTAAAGCTGGAAGGCAATGAGATGGGGTACAGAGTATGCAAGTATGGACTAGGGGAACGTACTGACTTTACTGATATGATTATTGAAAATATGTGGTATCAACAACATCCAATGAGATTATGGACACGGAAGAGTCCTGACAGTCAGATCAGAAACCAGACTGCTTATATCCTAATAAACAGAAAATTTCGAAATGCCTTAAAAGTCGCAGGAACTATATTAAATGCAGACCGCAACAACGACTATAGATTAGTTATTTTCCATATGCATATGCAATTCGAGAAGGTCAAATACACACTAAGACATACAACATTTGATCTATGTGCACTGAAGAGAGGAGATAAAAGAAAAATTTTACGTAGAAAAGAAGAACATATTTCATGCATTGTCTGATCCAGAAAATCAATTTCAAGATATCAGTGATTAGTGGGAACTATTGATGAAATCAGCCAGGTTGTAAAAACAACTTTCCCAAAACTGAAGATGATGGGACGTAAGAAATAGATGACGGGCGGCATCTTAAAATTCATGGAAATTAGGAGAAATAACAAAAATAACCATGAAAGGTGTGTAGAGATTGACAGGAAAATTTGGAAATTGCGCAAAGAGACAAAAGCCACATGGCTTGAACAAAATTGCTGGGAAATTGAAAGCCAACACAACACCCGGAATACCAAATTAATGCACACAAGAATTAATGACATCACTAATAAAAGAACACACGCATTAAATGGTTGTCTAAAAACAAAGACGACACATTCATAATGGAAAACAAAAACAGATTTTGAATGCATGGTGTGATATTCCATGTAATAATGAAAGACCACCGATTTTAAGATGGAAGTTCAGAATGCCCCTAACAATGAGAAAAATGACAAGAGTTCGGTTCCAGACAACATCACAACATTAATTATCAATGCTTTAGAAGAATTATTTTATTTTTTTTATTTTAGCATATCCTTTACAGGACTTAGTTGTCAACACCAGCATCTTTCAGCTGTATGTTGATCTCTTGGCAAGATTACGCTCAGTAGTTTGCCATTGCTTTCTGAGCGGCCGGCTCACATACCCCGTAAGTTACCGATGCGATTCGAACCACTGCTGATTTGAACCGTCATCACGTTACCGACGAGAGTATACGAGATTACGGAGAAAAGTTATAACCTCTAAGCCACGAAGCCGGCTTAGAAGAATATGGAATAAACTTATGTCATCAGACTGTTGAACATAATATATGATACAGGAGATATACCTCCTGAATTATGTAATTCTATATTAGTAGTATTATATTCATAGACTACACAAAGGCATTCGACAATGTGAAACATGACGAAATAATAAAAAAAAATTATTAAAGCAACTGAACATTGACGGCAAAGATCTGCGAATAATAAAGAACATATATTGGCAGCAAACAGCAGCCATAACAATTAACAACCTTGTAGGAATATCTCAGTGTATAAAGAAGGGCGTCAGACAAGGTTGTGTATTGTCTCTTAATGTGTTTTCATTGTACAGTGATAATATAATGAGATCTACAGAAAATATGTCAGGGATCCTGGTTTGTGGACATATTATAAATACCTTACGCTTTGCTGATGATACCGTCTTGATAGCAAAAAGTCAGAAGGATATACAGGAAATGATAGATACAGGGATTGTAGAAAGTGAAAAACGGGGCCTTAGTTTGGATAATAGAAAGACAGAAGTCATGGTGATATCAAAGAAACAGATTGTGCCTAAATGTGCAATCAACGTATAGGACGTTATTTTGGGGCAAGTGCAGAAATTCAAATATTTAGGCACATGGATAACATCAGATGGAAGATGCATAACTGAGATAAAGAACAGAATGTGACAAGCAAAAACTGCATTCTATCAAATGACGAACGTTTTGTGCAATAATCCTTGTCCTTGAATGTTAAAAAGAGAGTTCTTGCATGTTACATAGAACCAGGTTTAACATACGGCTGCGAATCCTGGACAATTAGTAAACAGGCGGCAAAATCCCCAGAAGCCGTGGAGACGTGGTTGTACAGAAGAAATCTGAAAATTAATTGGACAGCAAAACTGAGCAACCAGGACGTTTTTATGGAAGCTGAGTCGGAAAGACAACTTATCACAAACATCAGAAAGAAGCAGTCATCGTTTTTTGGCCACATTATGAGAAGACAAAAAGTGAAACATGTCCTGACAGCCGGAAAGATTTGCGGAAAGAGAGATAGAGGAAGACAGCGTGAGAAGATTCTTGGCAGTCTTGTGTCATGGCACGGAAGGGAATCAACACACGAACTGATCCATGATGTCAGAGATAGTAATTTGTGGAGAGGCATGATCGCTCACGCCAGCCGGCAAGGCACTGGATGGATGGATACTTACAGACAGCCGAGTACTCCAACTCACCGCCTCCCTCCAAATCTGCGTCTGTAAATCTTTCCAATATGTTCCAGTTGTTTTCTTCTCATAACGTGGCCAATAAATGTTGAATGTCTGTTTCTAGTGTTTGTAATATGTTTTCCTCGTACCTTAGACTTTTTTTCAAAACATTTACATTACTCATTTTGTCTGTCGAGTGTATTTTCAGCTTGCTACTGTACAACCGGCAGCCGAGGTAGAGTAGTTACAGAGTGGTTAAATGTTCACCTGCTGGTCCGGTGGTCAAGAATTGGAATGTTCTCCGGGATCCATTTTTGAAATTGGCCTAGGCTCCCAGGTCGACACAGCCTACAACCACTGCCAAGGAATGTCTGGGAAATAAATGCCATCGGCGTGATACAGACCATATCAACAAACGAGAACTGACTGGATTTTACAAATATGGGTTTAGCACCATATGTACAATGCGACAAATGCAAGAAACATGCCGTGAACAGAATCAACCACTGTTTATTGCCTTAATCAACCTCACAAAGGCATTTGATTTGGTCAGTCGTGAGGGTCTGTTCAAGGCACTAAAGAAGATTGGCTGCCCACCAACTCTTCTGTCCATTGTGGAATCGTTCCACATAGGCATGAAGGGTATAATCAAGTTTGATGGTGTAACTTCTGAAGAGTTTGAAATCAAGAGTGGAGTTAAGGAAGGTTGTGTACTAGCTCCCACCCTCTTTGGGATATACTTTTCACTTCTACTGAAATATGCCTTTCGTGATCAGGATGGTGGTATATACATTCACTCACGCTCAGATGGCGGAATTTACAATGCTCAGAGATTGAAGGCCAGACCAAAATTAGGAGGGTACTGATCAGAGAGTTGTTTTTTGCAGATGATGCTGCAGTTACGACCCACTCTGAGGAGGAATTGCAATGTCTACTATCTGCATTCTCCAATCCTTGTTCTGAATTTGGTTTAACAATTAGGAAAAATAAGACACAGATTATGTCACAAGGTGCAAATGGGGTACCATCAATCATTATTTATGACGCCGAACTAGATATGGTAGACCATTTTACATATCTAGGATCAGTGGTAAATATCAAATTATCCCTAGATCAGGAAATCCTTACCGGATGGTAAGGCAGCAACAACAATGAACAGGTTAAGAAAAAGAGTCTAGGAGAACAGGAAGCTTACTGCCAAAACAAAAGTCCTTGTCTATCAAGCCTGTGTCCTTAGTACTCTTCTTTATGGCAGTGACACCTGGACAACTTACTCACACCAAGAGAAACGTTTAAACAGCTTTCATATGCGGTGTCTGTGAAGAATTCTTGGTATTTAGTGGCAAGGCAAAATCATAAATACTGAATTATTGGAAAGATCAGGTTGTGTGACGGTTTATTCCATGCTCAGTCTTCGTAGACTTAGATGGATAGTATATCTTAGGAGGATGGATGATGATAGAATACCAAAGGACATCTTTTTTGATGAATTACAGATGGGTAAGAGATCTCAGGGTCGGCCTCTACTACGATACAAAAATGTTTGTAAGCGGGACTGGATTGATACAGGAATTGATAATGCACATTGGGAGCGAGTCAACACTGAACGTGATGCATGGAGGGCAAACATCATAAATGGAATAAAGACAAAGAAGAAAATTATTGCAAATAAGTCACACACCGAGCGTGTGAGACGTAAGATGGTGCATGATGGTAGAAATGACCACGTGTTCACATGCACCCACTGTGAACGAACATTTACAACGCGAATTGGCCTTACCAGTCACATTCGCTACTGCCATGGGTAAAAGTTATTATGCCTTTTTGAAGCACAAACTATCGTCTGTCAAGACGGCAAGGTGCCAATAACAATGTGAATTATAATGGTCCATTCAATGGTAGGACAATGGTCCATTCCCTTACTCACTATAAAACCACATTTCTATGACCTAGGCTGATTTCTTTTTTTTTTCTATTTTAACTTATTATCTAAGTTATCAAAGATTCGCTGCCATATGTCATCAATGGTTCCCTTTCACATGGAAAAAACATTATTGTTGTTGTTCTTCTTCTTACAATCTATGTCGTGTTGTGCTGGTGTTCATGTTGTCCACAGACCTCCCATAGACCTCCCGTTACTTCTGATGCTCGTAACCATGTCTCTTTGTGAGTTCAAAGTTTTTCAAGATATCTTCATTGTTATTTCTATCCGTCTACGGTGTTCTCATCTTTCTTCTATAAAACCACATCTGTGAAGTGTTCAAATAATTCCTCACTTTCCTGCTAACTGTCTATGATTCTCAGCCATACATCTGGATTAACGCAATATGGATCGTACAAATTTATTGGTACGTAAAGGCGGCAGGGGTGATTTTGATCAAATTACCCATCGAGTGTCGATTCTTATACACAAATATGGGTATAGCACCATATATCCATTGCACCATGGCATGTAAAACGACTCTTTACTTACTTTTTCAATATTTCAAATGCGCATGAAAAGTCTCCGCTTCCATTTTCACTAACAAATCAGGGAACAGTACATATTTTTGTCTGCACCCTTCTTAGGCACTGACATGTTTGTGAGAAATATCTTACAGCTGCCAGTTTAACCGCTTTAGTATTCTCGTATCTTCGGCATCAATGTTTAAATGCTGTATTATTTTGATTATTAACCCATATTTCTCTCTCTCCTTTTTTTTTTTTAAATAATAGCATTATTTGTTTCTATGTCTTATACAATTTCACATTTTTCAACGCTAAATTCTGGTTTACTCACACGCAGGCACACATGTGCGTATTTCTGTGTGTCTGTGTATGTGTGTTTACGTGCGCTTGCGTGTGCCCTCTAATGTTATGTTGGGTATGAGAAATGTCATCGACTCAACGCATTGGGCATACGGTGGTGGGCGCACATTTTATGTGTCAATCGGCACTCGGTCAGTGATGTGGTCAGTATCACACTGGCCGCCTTTATTTCCCATAATACTTCCTGGTGCCTAATTAAGCTTGGTTGACCCGTGAGCCCAGTTTTAACATTCTGCTCAGCTGCGTTAGCGAACTAATGACCACGGAGCCGGCAGTCGAGCGTCTAGCCACTGTGCTCCCTCGGCTTCTGCTGTAAAATGTGGTGCTTTGAACACAATTATTTTAATGATCAAATATAACACTGAATGTTTGACAGTTGTATGTATTAATAAATTGTGACAGTAATATGACAGAAAATATCTGTAAAATACATTACTGAGACAGCAAAATCGTCTTTATATTCAGAAAAGATATGAAATCTACAGTATCAATTAAAATGTCGTCTTTATTGACAGGAAAAACAGAAAAGAAGGATAGGAGAAAGGTTATAATATGTATACAAGAACGAAAAGTATGTGAACAGAAAAAAGGGGGGGGGGGAGGTGGGGTGGGGGCTTGCATCTGTGCAAATAATGTCCAGAATGTTTATGGTTTGAGATGCCAGTAATTTTGCTGTAGACTATGTGTGTGGTCATTGCCTCACACCTGGTAGTAATATGTGGATTTATGAAAACTGAAGATTCTGGTTAACGCTTTGTTGTCTCCCTGTTTGCTGCATCTGCAGGAAGTTAATTGCATATCCTTTACAGAACGTAACAGTCAACCCCAGCATTATTTGGCTGTTTGTGATTCCTAGGCAAGTTTACTTTCAGTAGTTGCCATTGCTTTCTGAACTACCGACACTCATACCATTGTAGGGAAATCAACGCAAGGCGGTCTGCTTCCAAATCGCCCGTAGCTGTGATTCGAACGCGGTACGCGGTATTCGTAACGCCTTCACCACATAGCCGGCTTCTGAAGCAAACCATGTTACATACTCTGGTTACCTTCTCCATCTCTGAGGGTTGCAGAGTATCAAATGCTGTAGTACTCTCACATACTGGTTGATCGAATGTGCACAGGCTTCTTAGACATTATGAAATACATAGCTTGATCATGTATACCGCAATCCAGATGGACGCATTGCGAAGGGCATTCCTTATGGGCAGCTGGTAAGCGGTGACAGAAAACCTCTGACGGCAACGGCTGCGAATTCAAAAATACATGAAATCGAGACACGAACATGCTGAAGGAAGAAATCATAAGCTGGCAGGAAAAGGCTTCTGAGGTTAACATGTGGAGATGCTCTGTAAGGAATGATCCCAAGAGACAACAACAAATAGTTAGTTGCATATCCTTTACAGGACGTCACAGTCAACACCTGCATTTTGTTGCTCTTGTGATATCTTGGCAAATTTACGTTCAGTAGTTTGTCATTGCTTTCTGAACGAGCGGCACCCATACCAATTCGTAAAAAAACCAACGCAACGCGGTCTGCTGTCAAATCGCGCACAGCTATGTTTCGAACGCTGGTATGCGGGATCATGAACAGCGTCCGTAATTTCTTCGCCACGGAGCCGGTGACAAGCAGATAGGAAAACACTCGCCGAAACAAGAGCCAGGCTGAATGACTGGAGGCTTCCTGCTCATAGGGGATGTCAACACAGTGCCATGCTTAGAGGGCGTATCAACCCAATGTCCTGCTTATAGGGCGCATTAATCCTTAGTCCTGTTTGTAGGGCGTTTTAACCCAATGTCATGCTTATAGGGCTCATCAATCCATAGTCCTAATTATAGGGCGCATCAACTCAAAGTCTTGCTTATAGGGCGCATAAATCCATAGTCGTGCTTATAGGGCGCATCAGCCCAAAGTCTTGCTTATAGATTGCATCAAAATGTAGTCCTGCTTATAGGGCGCATCAATCCTCAGTCCTGCTTATAGGGCGCATCAATCCACAGTCCTGTTTATATGGCGCATTAATCCATAGTCCTGCTTATAGGGTGCATCAATCCACAGTCCTGCTTATAGGGCGCATCAATCCTCAGTCCTGCTTATAGGGCGCATCAATCCACAGTCCTGTTTATATGGCGCATTAATCCACAGTACTGCTAAGGGACTCATCAACCCGTAGTCCTGCTTACAGAGCACATCAACCTATAGTCCAGCTAACAGAGCCGTTCCACCAAAAGCCATATACAGTATGACTGAAGGATGGTACTACATATTATACTCCGGTCTATTTTACTTTTTGTTGCTTCCATAGCAAACAGTGTCACATTTCTGGTTCAGTAGATTGGGAATGGTAGCTGATGTTTGCTGTAGCATTCCAAGAAATAGTTGCTTATTGCCATAACAACACCATATTTAGCTCATGCTATATTAACGCAAGGCATCAAAACCCATGACTCTTTTAGAATATAAATGAAAAAATAACTCAAATTGGAGTTAAAATTGTGACTGCTAATTAGGGATTATCCATAAAACCACTGCGGAACTTTTAAAAGCCGCTTTTACAGCGTTATTTGAACATGCAATTTATTTACTAAGAACAAATAAACCAGGCCTTTTTATCCGTTGCAGAAAAAGTGTTAAATCTGAAAGAATATAAAAGAAAATATTCAATTAAGTTCTGATTTTCATGACAGGACTCCGGATATACCCACAGACGTTTCCATCTCCTCCACAATGAAGCCGTCAACGTACAACGAAAGATTATCTACAGTTCAGTGTTGATTGACACACCCTCTCGTGAGCTTGGTATGCTGGTCCTTTTAAGCGATTACAATTTACAATCAGAACTTTTTTACATTAAGATATCGATTTTGATTTATTCAGCCGAAATCTCTCAGTCGGCCAACTCTCTAATGACGTTCATAATGCGGCTCGATCCATATGCTACATCTGATATAGTAGCCGCTGTCTAGCCTTTCTGGACTGTCTTGCTGTCGACACGTCTATGACCTGGAGTCAAGAGGAATGTAACTACAAACTGTTGATTTATGGGATATTTCCGATCATATTTTGTAAACCACTTACTATATAGTGAAGGATGCAGTTGTGTGGCTGGTCCAGGGTAAAGTCCTTATTACCACCCAAACATCCAGTGTGAATCTATTTGTGGTCATACAGGTTTTGTCCCATGAACTTGTCGAGATCTCGTATGTATAGCCATGATACTGAACAGCCGTCTGTCTGTGTAGATGAGGCGTTATATAAACACAGAAGCAAAGACAATCTACACAACCGTAAGTAGATGACACAATACAATATCTACCTGTCTTCACATAACAATGGTATATAAACTATGTATCAATTCACATGAACACACTAATATTTGGCTCAGATATTTCAGATGTTGGTACTGTTTTGAAGTAGGAAAGCAACTGTGAAGTTAATGAAATTAAAGCGACGTGTTTCTCCCGTAACATGTTCAAGTTTATAATATTAGGTAGCTGGATTAGTAAATTCCATACACTTTAATTTCCTTTCAGACCACAGAACGACTGCTGTCACAAGACAGCATCTTCATTAAGAACATGGTAACTCGTTGGCCATGACGGCTTTACCTCTCCTTCCTGTGTAGATTGGTTCATTTCTGAAATTTTATGACTTTTCAAATCACTTGGACATGCGGCTTTAGGTTTGGACAAACGGTGAAGATGGGCTTCATGAACTGTCGAAGAACGCTCCCGCCCATTTATGGGAGACAAATTGAAATCGTTTATACTTGAGCGTCGACTTTCCACAGTGGAAATAGCGGACCTGTGGATAGAGAAAATAGAAGATCGTTGACACCGGGTACAACAGTATCACGTTTATCATTAATTGTTGATAAATCATTATAAACAATCAATTATGTGTCAATATAATGTGTCACAGTCCATGGGTGATGGAGCCAGTACAGTGTAGCACTCCATGGGTGATGTGTTCAGTATAATGTGGCACTCCATGGGTGATGTGTTTAGTATAATGTGGCACACTCAATGGGTGATATGTTCAGTACAATATGGCACACTCCATGGGTGATGTGTTCAGTACAATATGACACTCCATGGGTGATGTGTTCAGTACAATGTGGCACACTCCATGGGCGATGTGTTCAGTACAATGTGACACACTCTATGGATGTTGTGTTCAGTACAATGTGGCACTCCATGGGTGATGTCGTCAGTACAGTGTTTTTAAAGTAGTTTATTTTGTCGTAAAATGTGTATATATTAAATTTATGTGAATACTACTGTTGAAGAATGTTTGTTAAACTAACGATCTTCTATTGATAGTCTTTTTGAATAATAAATTTGAATAATATCCTGCGAAATTTATTTTTGATCTTGTCTTAACTTCCTTCTGAATATGGCGTTTAGTTTTACTGATAAATTGCTCAATTTGTCTGCATTGAAATTGCCCTGACAGTTGAATATCGTACAACAGCTTATCTGGCCAGTACCTTAGTCCGGAAGTGATGGTATAAAAACTATCTATAGCAGGGGTGGGGAACGTCCGGCACCGAGGCCTTATAAGGCCCGCTAAATCATTTGATTTGGTTCTGATTTGTGTTCTATACACTTTACATAAACATTGATGAAACATTGATTTATGGAAATATGCACTAAAATATGCTTCTGTATTCGGAACAACTTACTGAATCGACAGCGTTTCTGACTTGCCAACACAAACCTGGAAAAGCTACTGTTAGTATCAACCTCATCAAGATCAGCTAACGTCACACGCCTCGCCACAGAGAAGCAGTTCGAGCCATTACATTTAAAACAGTTGCATGTCCTGTGCATGACGTTGCAATCAATCCCAGATTGATTTTCTAGCTAAGTTGAGTTGAGTTAAGTTAAGAATCGACATCACTGCACTCAGGACATTCCCATACGTGCTCCGTCCCCTCGTTCAACAGTCTAGGTAATTTGTCAATGAACGAGAATTCAAGTTGTTAGACAATAAAGGTAAGGCTCTGTGATCTATGTGAGATTAGAGCAACAATGATAGACCTATTTCCGTCCTCTCCTATCGCTCTCTCCCGACCATCCCACGACCAACTCTATAGTTCTCTCGACAGTAGTGTGCTCATACAGGTCTTATGTTATAGCGACCTTAGCGCACATGTTGGGGTTGTTATCAAGTATTATAACGCCGTTGACATGTTTTGCTCTTTGAACTATTGGACTTTCTGTCTTAACAAAGTTTATATACGGCAATTTATAACAAAATTTCAAATGTAATCAAAGCTTAAATTTCGGAAAAATTAACAATTGAATTTGTTGTTTCCTATTTATAGTAGCTCAATGAATTATCTACAAGAAAAAAGAACTGTTATATATTATTTCGGAAACAGGGCAATACGTGTTTAATTTGTGCAGTGGTTTTTTTGCGTCAATATATGATGTACTTAGATTGGCGGGCTGAGTGATTTTGCAACATTACTTCGGCACAAAACTACATAAAGGTTGCAGACACCTGCTTTAGACAGCCGACGGGCAACATCATACCAGGATGGTGTTCTCCATGTAACTAAGTTTGCAGCCACGTGTTTGTATTCTTTTATCTAAGCCAGTGTATGTTTACCCGCAGCTGAACTTGTCCCCATTTAGTTTAGTACGACTTACTGTCATAGCACTGTCACACTAACACTGTTAGTCTAGTAAAAAATTCTTTGCATATCATTTACAGGACATTGCTGTCAACATCAGCATCTTTCAGCTGATTGTTGATTTCTTGGCAAGATTACGCTCAGTAGTTTGCCATTCCTTTCTGGGCGGCCGGCTCACATACCCCGTAAGTTAACGACGCGATTCGAACAACTGCTGATTCTCACCGTCGTCACGTTACTTACGAGAGTATACGAGATTACGGAGAAAAGTCGCTAACCTCTAGGTCAGGAACCCGGCGTTAGTCTAGTACAAGCAACAAATCACATGGTTTGGCCGTGTAAAAAGTGTATCACTATTCAGTACCCAACAAATGTAAACGATTGGAAAACGCGAAGTGTAGGTTAGCTTTACAAAATTTCAATTACATACAGACGACGTTACGGCAACCAGCATTCATCAGCAAATATAAACATGAAACACAACTACGATACATACAAACTTGAAAATGCCATTGAAGTAACTACATGAAAGTATAATATGATTAAAATATGTGAAATAATAAGCAAGCATAATGAAATAGAATGTGTGGTATTTAACTAAGGGGTGCCGCATATAACAAAGGTTTAATTCTTAAGCAGCGGTATGTAGCAGTCAATGGGAAACTGCGCGGTCGCGTAGAGGAAATTTGACAAGGAGAGAGGTATGAACATGTTCAAGTGAAATGGGCATGAGATTGAGAGGGGGGAAGAGTTGCCTAAGAGGGAGCATTAAAAAAGCAAGGTCATAAACACACTGGATCGGAAGAGTAGGGATTAGCTATGCGGCAAAGCTGAATGGAAGGTGCAACAAATGATACATAACAATTCGCGCCCAGGCGATGTAATCACATACATGGATAGCTCTGTGCTACGAAAAGTGTCTGGTGGTTCAAAGAGAAAGTGCTTAGTGTAAGAGAGCCTGGCATATGATACAACATCATCTAGTCTGAGAATGGAAATGGAGGCAGTTACGGCGGAGTTTAGCTGGCTGGAGGACAAACAGTACACACATACCGTGATTTAACGGACTTACAGAACATGCTGGGAAAAGTAAAGACTGATATGCTTTGTGCAGAGTGGCGCGATTCAATTAACTAATCAAAGATTCATCAAGGCATGCTGGTGGTTGGAAACGAGCAGGTGGATAAATTAGCTGGATCTGCACCCTGGGTAGGTATTGATGCATGATACGACACATGTGATCTGGGCTTTTTGGGACCATGCGTATAGTGTGGAGGAACAGATACACGATACTTGCCTGGTGAGAACAGTGCGTAACGAGCGACCAGAGTTTCTGGCCAACACTCAATACTACGAAGAAAGGCCAGACGGACACATAACCAGATTGCAGCTGGCACCAATAGTTTTGGGAATATTCACAGGTTGTTGAAGATGAGGACGGAACGCGAATGAAACTGTCTTGAGTGATGAGATGTCGGTACTTAACTCAACTCAACTTACCAAAAGCGAGAAAGTGCGCGAAAAGTGAAAATACATAAAATACAAAACTTGGAACGGCAATATTTTCAATACCCGACTGTCATTAAAATACACCCTATATCTACACATGATCAGCTGGACTACAAGAAATTATTGAGATTAAACCAAAAGCTGTGAAAATTATATGAAGAAAATTTGACTCAACTGAAACAAACTGCTATTATTTACTCCAAACTGTTAGAGTAAAATCCCTTGAATTAATTTATGACGGGCAAAAGGTCATCAAGATTAGTCTCCTATTACGGAGGTCAGAATGGATAGGAGCGATTGCACTTAAACGTGTGGTGCGCTGATGAGGAAGTAGTGGGTTCAAACCCTACAATGGTCAATTGGAGTAAAATATTGACTTTTCGTCCTTGACTTAGAGACGTAAATTACAAGTACCTCAGAAATGGGAGTGGGTTCACCTGATGACCAGGGACACTGATAATAGAGAAAGGTAATCCACACTCAAACATTATTCCTGTGAACTCCCCAGTAATGGCAACTACAGGTAGTAGCAGCACGTGTATGGACTACTCTTGAGTCCAAAAGCGGGCGGGGGGGGGGGAGAATCCAGTCATACACATATTATGTGTTGCTCGGGTGAACATTATTATAAATAATTTGTTCTTCACGATGAGAAAGGTTTGTCGGGTGAATATTTAGTATTCCAAGGAACTTAAGTGCTCGACTTCTTGGTGGTAAACAAAGACAGTTCTGTATAGATAGGCGCTGACTTAAATATCGCTAGCCACAAAACAGAGATTAAAGACAAAATGGTGGATCCGTGGTGATAGATTCAGTCATAATAATGTTTAAAAAATTAAAACAAAGTACATGTACATATCTCAAATCCCCTAGCAGGAACTTGCTGTGGGTATATGACATGTAAAGACAGTCACATCCATTAGGCCTGAATACACGGAGGTATAGGTGGCCAGTATTTTCCTCCTGTAGACAACGACGAGAGCTGACAGCGAACCCTCGTCGGACCGTGCCCATACCATTGTCACCGCAATGTCCTAACTATTATGCCAACGCGCTGGCTAGATAGAATCAGTTATCAGTTATCAGTTGGGGTATCTTCATTGCACTCCGGACATGTCCATAGGTGCTCAGATCCTCCCCCCAGCTAGATAGAATAAAGTGGACTAATGCCACCTATCTCCCCGTACATTCAGGCCTACAGAATGTAATGGCTCTATCCTATCACAGACCTGCAGCGGAAAACTGCTTCGGGGTAAATGATGATGATTAACAATCTTGTAGCTGAATACAATCAGTGGCAGTTTACACAAGTGATTATTTACGGAAATCATCAAGAGGAAATGATAAACAAAATAAAACTATGTTACATAGTCGGGCAGAAGTGAAGTTTGTGCCATCAAGCTCAGTTGAACATCGGAAGTAACAGTTATAAACAAATATCAGGCTCCGTTTAAACATCGGAAGTAACATTCGTGAAGTTTAAACATCGAAATAACAATTATAAACATCGACCAGACTCCGTTTTAACATTGAAATAACAGTCATAAACATCGATCAGGCTCCATTTAAACATCGGACGTAACAGCCATAAATATCTATAAAGCTCAGTTTAAACATCGAAAGAAAGTTATAAAATTCGACCAGGCTGGCTTTAAACATCGAAAATAACAGTAATAAACATCAATCAGGCTCCGTTTAAATATCGAAATTAAGTTATAAACAATGTCATTCTAAATGGTGTTTACCCACATCTCTTTATAATTAACAGATTGGGTACCTGCCAACATGTGTTAACACACCTAGATGTGCTTCCAGCTGACACTGTAACTCCAGTGTACACGCCTAGAAGGTTACAGAAACAGTTATCCTGTATTATGTTTACAAATTCTATTATTGTTAGATATAGTGGTGGGTGCAATAGTTTTATATCAACAAAGATAAGTTTGTTCCTACTAACTTTATTTGCTAGGACGACTACGGCATTCTGATACTAGATGAATGATGCATGAATGTTTTATATATATATATATATATATATATATATATATATATATATATATATATATATATATATATATATATATATATATATACACACACACACACACACACACACACACACAGAGAGAGAGAGAGAGAGAGAGAGAGAGAGAGAGAGAGAGAGAGAGAGAGAGAGAGAGAGAGAGAGAGAGAGAGAGAGAGATTCTTTGGATATCGTGGACCGAAAAGAAGTCAAGTTGTGACATTTTCCAAGACCTGGACATAGACAGAAACTGGCTAAGTACCGTGAACTAAAATACTTTGGCTTCATGAAACCTCACAGAGGCTTCGAAAGAATAGTGAAGGAAGCCATGGTTCCTGAGAGACGAGCCAGGGGTCGATCAGCACAAATATGGACACAGGACATTGCAGGCACCTTGAGCATGAAGGTGCACGAGGCGAAAGAATTGGCAAGAGATAGAGGATTTTCGGTAGGCCGTAATGAGATCGATTATCTGCAAATGACCCGCTACTTGATTACGATATAAGGTGTCTAGGTGATCATAGCATTAGTCAACGAGAGAGACAACTTATCGACTAATTGATATTACAGGTAATAGACTGCTCGGAACTATACTCTGCATGTCCATGAGCGCAACGTGAGCCAGACAGATAGGCCGGGAGACCTGCACGTAGATAAGTAGATAGGTAATGCCATCTGGATGGCTTGGCCACATGGCGTGACCGGGGCAGGAACACAGAGCTGAGTCACGACACTGGTGATCGTGTGAGATGGCGAAACATGACTGCCCACGCTTATCGGCATGGTACATGATGATGATAAAGTAGGTAGGCGATTAGGAAGGTTGGTAAAAAGATAGAATGATAAGACAGACCCAATGACAGGTTGACTAACTTACCAGCTCTCGAGACATATTCTGAACATTATATTTGTCATGCTGTTCTTCTAAAGTCACAGACATTATAGATAACACATATTTGTAGCTGTGTGTTGACACCAAACAAACCTACTTGTGATCACACAAGTTTGGAGAGCGTATCTGTTGTATTCTGATGGTTTTGCTTTCTTGACCACCGGTCATCCGACTATCACTGCTCTTTCTTCGAGTACCCTCATGATAACTGAGTGACCTGCCTCTCCCTGGTTGAACTTTAGTCTGGCACTCAGATGGTGATGGGGAGTGAGAATCTGAAAATACGAGATTGTTGATGGATAAAATGTCTTCCTGATAAACACATTTGTATCTTTCTATTGCTTACATTGCCCAATGTGTAAATCAAAAGGAGTAGTCATCAACAAATGCTCAAGAATGAGTTCAGTTAGTTGCATATTCTTTACAGGACGTCGCTGTCAATCCTATATTTTATGGCGGTTGTGATCTCTTAGCAAGTTTACCTTCAGCACTTTTCCATTGCTTTCTGAACGACCGGAATCCATACCATTTTATAAAAATAAAAAAAAATAAAAACATCGCAAGGCCATCTGCTGCTAAATCGCCCGCAGCTGTGTTTCGAATGCGGTATACAAGATTGCGAACTGCGTCCGTAACCTTTTCGCCACGGAGCGTGCTCATTTATGAGATAATAAGAAATTATAATCGCTATGTGAAACAAAACTATTAACTTTATTCTGTAACAATAAGTGCACACATGAACGCAGTACATTATACGAATGTTTGCCAGAATGATCTAACTGCTTTGCGAAAGCAGAATGCTATAAGAAATTAAACGCGAATATTTATATTAAGAGCCTGCGGGTAAGGATACGTGCAAATGTTGTTATATGATATATGTCACTATATAGTTAATTAGACAACAGATAATCCTAGTTGCACATCCAACTATTATATTAGTCAATAAGTGCTGAGAGATTCTCGTCAGTATCTCCATATCGTGTAGCAACTAACCATACCAGTTCTGTGTTGGTTGATTATTCTTCTTTAGCTTTTCCACATGGCGCTCTAATCTAACTTGATTCCGTTTGACTTTATGTTCTTGCAGTCTGGTCAGCATGTCAATATTTTTTTTTCCAATTTTCATTTTCTCTTCATTGCTTTCATTTTTCATCTATTTGTTCTTCTCGTCCTGTCGTCACGTTTTGATGTAGTCATAGGAGATCTCCTTGCCTATATATTGTGTTTTGTGAATGTGTTTGTTTGCTGATGAAGGCTAATCGCCTTCATGTGTCGTAATATGTGTCGTAAATCTGTTATGTAAAGCTGCACTACTTTGTGTCATTTTATATTGTTTAGAAGGGGGATGAAACGTTATTGCTGACCTACATAGGTGTTCAGGACGGTTACCACAATCTATATTAGCGTGATTTAGTTTTACTGTGACGTTGTAACTGACAATCAATCAATCATGTGCCATGCCGCAAAGCGTGAGCGGTTATGACTCGCCATTTCACTCGATCACCAGAGTCGTGGATCAGCTCAGTGTTCCTGTCTCGTCAATGCCATGTGGCCAAGCCATCCAGGTATTTTCCTCTCGGTCTTCCTCTTTGTATCTGACACCAGGTGCAAAACATGTACTGCCATTGGAGTTAGTGTTATATCTTGATAAGCGGTTCTCTATTTTTAGATTAAAGCCTCCTGACATCTTAGGCCAAATCTCCAGTGATCCCCCGCGCTTCCTGATAATTTAGGCCGCATATCCAGCATTCCCCCATCGCTTCCTGATAATTTATGCCACATCTCCAGCAATCTCCCATCGCTTCCTGACATTTTAGGCCACATCTCCAGCAATCCCCCATCGCTTCCTGACATTTTAGGCCACATCTCCAGCAATCCCCCATCGCTTCCTGATATTTTAGGCCACATCTCCAGCAATCCCCCGTCGCTTCTTGACATCTTAGGCCGCATCTCCAGCAATCCCCCATCGCTTCCTGACATTCTAGGTCACATCTCCAGCAATCCCCCATCGGTTCCTGACATCTTAGGCCACATCTCCAGCAATCCCCCATCGCTTTCTGACATTTTAGGCCACATCTCCAGCAATCCCCCATCGCTTCCTGACATCTTAGGCCACATCTCCAGCAATCCCCCATCACTTTCTGACATTTTAGGCCACATCTCCAGCAATCCCCCATCGCTTCCTGACATTTTAGGCCACATCTCCACCATTCCCCCATAGCTTTCTGACATTTTAGGCCACATCTCAAGCAATCCCCCATCGCTTCCTGACATTTTAGGCCACATCTCCAGCAATCCCCCATCGCTTCCTGACATTTTAGGCCACATCTCCAGCAATCCCCAATCGCTTCCTGACATTTTAGGCCACATCTCCAGCAATCCCCCATCGCTTCCTGACATTCTAGGTCACATCTCCAGCAATCTCCCTTCGCTTTCTGACATTTTAGGCCACATCTCCAGAAATCCCCCATCGCTTCCTGACATTTTAGGCCACATCTCCAGCATTCCCCATCGCTTCCTGACATTTTAGGCCACATCTCCAGCAATCCCCCATCGCTTCCTGACATTTTAGGCCACATCTCCAGCAATCCCCCATCGCTTCCTGACATTCTAGGTCACATCTCCAGCAATCCCCCATCGCTTCCTGACATCTTAGTCCACATCTCCAGCAATCACCCATCGCTTCCTGACATTCTGGGCCACATCTCCAGCAATCCCCCATCGCATCCTGACATCTTAGGCCACATCTCCAGCAATGCCCCATCGCTTTCTGACATTTTAGGCCACATCTCCAGCAATCCCCCATCGCTTCCTGACATCTTAGGCCACATCTCCAGCAATCCCCCATCGCTTTCTGACATTTTAGGCCACATCTCCAGCAATCCCCCATCGCTTCCTGACATTTTAGGCAACATCTCCAGCAATCCCCCATCGCTTCCTGACATTTTAGGCCACATCTCCAGCAATCCCCCATCGCTTCCCGACATCTTAGGCCACATCTCCAGCAATCCCCCATCGTTTTCTGACATTTTAGGCCACATCTCCAGCAATCCCCCATCGCTTCCTGACATCTTAGGCCACATCTCCAGCAATCCCCCATCGCTTTCTGACATTTTAGGCCACATCTCCAGCAATCCCCCATCGCTTCCTGACATTTTAGGCCACATCTCCAGCAATCCCCCATCGCTTCCTGACATTTTAGGCCACATCTCCAGCAATCCCCCATCGCTTCCTGACATCTTAGGCCACATCTCCAGCAATCCCCCATCGCTTCCTGACATTCTAGGCCACATCTCCAGCAATCCCCCATCGCATCCTGACATCTTAGGCCACATCTCCAGCAATCCCCCATCGCTTCCTGACATTTTAGGCCACATCTCCAGCAATCCCCCATCGCTTCCTGACATTCTAGGTCACATCTCCAGCAATCCCCCATCGCTTCCTGACATCTTAGGCCACATCTCCAGCAATCACCCATCGCTTCCTGACATTCTAGGCCACATCTCTAGCAATCCCCCATCGCATCCTGACATCTTAGGCCACATCTCCAGCAATCCCCCATCGCTTTCTGACATTTTAGGCCACATCTCCAGCAATCCCCCATCGCTTCCTGACATCTTAGGCCACATCTCCAGCAATCCCCCATCGCTTTCTGACATTTTAGGCCACATCTCCAGCAATCCCCCATCGCTTCCTGACATTTTAGGCCACATCTCCAGCAATCCCCCATCGCTTCCTGGCATTTTAGGCCACATCTCCAGCAATCCCCCATCGCTTCCCGACATCTTAGGCCACATCTCCAGCAATCCCCCATCGCTTTCTGACATTTTAGGCTACATCTCCAGCAATCCCCCATCGCTTCCTGAAATCTTAGGCCACATCTCCAGCAATCCCCCATCGCTTTCTGACATTTTAGGCCACATCTCCAGCAATCCCCCATCGCTTCCTGACATTTTAGGCCACATCTCCAGCAATCCCCCATCGCTTCCTGACATTTTAGGCCACATCTCCAGCAATCCCCCATCGCTTCCTGACATCTTAGGCCACATCTCCAGCAATCCCCCATCGCTTCCTGACATTCTAGGCCACATCTCCAGCAATCCCCCATCGCATCCTGACATCTTAGGCCACATCTCCAGCAATCCCCCATCGCTTTCTGACATTTTAGGCCACATCTCCAGCAATCCCCCATCGCTTTCTGACATTCTAGGCCACATCTCCAGCGTTCCCCCGCGCTTCCTTGGATTTTGTGCCACATCTCCAGCGTTCCCCCTGCGCCTCCTGATATCCTAGACCACATGTCCAGCGTTTCCACAAACATGTTATACTTGGTATTATGTTTACTGCGAATTAAAAAAGAAAAGCAAGCAAAAAACAACTGATATTATTCAAGTGATTGTACAATCTGTTTGATGACGTCAATCCGTTTTCTTCTCGGCTGCCGTCTTGCGTTCGTGCCACTACTTCTTTGGTGTATCCCCTGTGCAGGTAACAGATGATGTTGCATTCTAACGAGATGGCAGAACAGTTTAATCTTCCGCCTTTAAATATATGTGGATAAGGTGCTGATTCCTCTGACTGTCTAATAACGCAATTTCTTACTCAGTCTAGGATGGTTAAGTTGGAAGTTCTTCTCCAGCATCTCACCTGACTTGGTTAATGCCCAAATTTGACATGGGTAGCATAGGGTTACAATTGCGATCTATTATAGAACCCCAGCTAAGCGAAATACAACTTGGATTTAGGAAAACAAAGGATGCACAGATGCCAATTTTACTCTTAGACAACTTATAGAAAAATCAATCGAATTCAATGAAACAGCCTTTGTTGACCAAGAAAAGGAATTTGATAGAGTAGATAGAAACAAGCTTTGGGAAATCCTTAAACAATATGGAGTGAGTACACATCTAACAAACCTATGTAGAAGCTTATACAACAACAGTGAATGCATAGTGAGAGCAACTGGAGGACACTCAGAACCCTTCACCATAAGATCTGGAGTACGACAAGGTTGTGCCCTGTCCCCTGTCTTGTTCATAACATATATAGACAACATATGTAAAGAAACCAGCCAAACAGAGACCGCAAGAACACCGCATGATGAGAACACAGAAGAAGAACCATCTGCAAATCTAACCATTAGAGAACTCCTGTTTGCGGACGACCAAGCACTAATAGCAAAATCAGAAGCTGAATTACAAGACCACATGAATAGTCTAAACGAAATGTGTAGGGAGCATAACATGAAAATTAGCACAAGTAAAACAGAGGTATTGACTATAACTAAAGAAGAAAAAACAACAATTCACCTAAACGAACATCCATTGAAACAAGTAAAGAGTTTCAAGTACCTAGAAAGTATAATATCATCAAATGGCAAATCAGAAGACGAGATCGAAAATAGATGCAATAAGACAAACCAACACATTGGACAAATGGCACCAATACTAAAGAAGAAACAAGTATCAATAACTACTAAGAAAGCACTTTACAACACAATCTTCCTACCAACTCTATGTTACCAATGCCAAACCTGGACAATGACAGAAAAAGAGAAAAGAAAAATCACGACAACAGAAATGAGATTCCCGAGAAGAATACTCAATGTATCAAGAAGAGATAAGATCAGAAATGAAGAAATCAGGACTAAAGTGGGGGTTATAGCTGCACTAGATTTTATTAGAAGGCAGCGAGTCAAATGGTTTGGCCATGTAAGTAGGTTACCAACTAACAGTATATCACAACAAGCAATGATGTACAGACCAGAAGGAAGCAAAGGAAGAGGCCGAACACGTAAACGTTGGACGGAGGGAATAGCAGAGTCCATGGGAATATCGATACATGAAGCCCATAAACGGGCACTCTCCCGCTGTTTATACTTCACCTCCATACCGCAAGGTACAAGAGGAACATGATGAGATGAGATGATGAGATGAGCATGGGGTTGGCATGAATAAGATTTCTTTTATACGTTATTTTAATTATGGTCAAATACTTTTTGGAATGAATGACGATGGGGAGAGGATATAATCATCTGACTTCTTATGTCCAAACCGTGTGTAAATTAAGCCCTTACGTATCACACTCACACGCTCATGAAAATGTCCTCTCTTGACTTTCTACATTTCAGTCACATAAATTAAAAGGTTTACCTTACCGATCTTGTCCACTTACCCGCTGAAACACAGCAGTAGGGTTGCAAAAACACAGAATCTGTTGTGTCTTCGTTTGCCTCGTGGTTGGTCATGAGTGGTCGGAAGGAATCGGCGTCAACCTCACTGTCAGGGACCACATCTTTAGTTGTCTGCTGCATCTTCTGCTTTGCTTCCTGCTGCTGGCGGCTTTTAGCGATGTCATTGATTTTACACAGGACTTTTTCTCTTCGGTCATCTTTCCTGAGTTTAGCCATTTCCTAAGTTAGATAGTGAACTTCATCAGAAGAAGCTGTCATTGCAGCAGATGTAATATTTGCAAAAGCAACAAGCTCATTATTAGTGTTATTATTATTAGCAACAGTAGAAGTAATAGTATTGATGTTAGTAGTATTATTATTGTTAGTATTAGTCGTCTTACTAGTACTAGTATTTGTTATATTGTTATTTGTTGTTGCAGTTGCAGTAGTAGTATTAGCAGCAGCAGCAGCAGCAGCAGCAGCAGTAGTAGTAGTAGTAGTAGTAGTAGTAGTAGTAGTAGTAGTAGTAGTAGTAGTAGTAGTAGTAGTAGTAGTAGTAGTGACTCCCCACCTCCATTCTCAAACTAGATGTTGTGGATTAATATGCCAGGCTCTCCTGCACTAAACACCATCAATTAACCTTCACTATGAGCCCCAGGCACTTCATTTGCTTCTTAGCACAGAACCATCCGTGTAGATCAGGGGTGGGCAAACTACGGCCCGCGGGCCGCATGCGGCCCGCCAAGTGATTTTATGCGGCCCGCGAGGGCATTTAGAAAATAAAAAAATTTATTTCGTTTTTAAGTTATTTTGTTGAATTTTACAGAATTTCATGTACCGTTATGATGAGTGTCAATAACAAACGTAAGATTGAAGGTGAATGCCATGTTTTTAATGATGAATAAGTTGGTAGCAAATCAGTTTGCTTGTTGTGTCGTGAGTCAAGGCGTACAATTTAAAAAGACATTATCAAACAAAACATTCCGATTTCGGATACAATTTAACGATCGAAGAGAAGGAAAGGAAATGCCTTGAGTTGGTGAAAAATTTGGAGAAACAGCAAACTGTTTTCACTAAACAGTATTCAATTCAAGATGCTGCAACTGAAGCTAGTCTTGTGCTGTCACACAGAATTGTAAAACAGAACCAGCCATTTTCTGATAGCGAGTTCATCAAGGAATGTTTGCTAGATGCAGCAAACATTATGTGTCCAGAACAAACAAACAAAAAAACAGATTTGACAACATTACTTTATCAAGGAGAACTGTGGTCAGACGTGTTGACAAGATCAGTGACAATTTGATGCATAAACTTCAAGATGCAAGTAAACAATTTTTGTGGTACTCTCGTGCATTGGATGAGAGTACCCATGTACATGATACTGCCCAATTATTGATATTTATACGTGGAATAAACACTTCTTTCAAACTCACTAAAGAGTTACCGAGTGTTGAGTCACTCAAGGACACAACCACAGGCCATAATGTATTCAATGCTGTTACTAACCGTATTGAAAGAACTGGGTTGGTTTGGAACAAGATGGCAAGTGTTACAACTGACGGAGCTCGTACTTTGTCTGGAAAAAATGTAGGTCTGGTAAAGTTGATAAGTGATAAGATTAAAGCAGAATATCCAGATCACACATTATTACCACTTCACTGTGTGATTCACCAAGAAAGTCTGTGTAACACTGTTTTGAATATCAAGCATGTTATTGACCCAGTTGTTAGTGTCATCAACCTCATCAGATCAAGAGGACTTAATCACAGACAGTTCAAGTCATTACTTGACGATTTGGAAACTGAACATTCCGATGTCCTGAACCACACCAATGTTCCATGGCTGAGTCTCGGCAAGGTGTTGAGGCGAGTGTGGGAACTCAGAGAAGAAATAGTGATGTTCCTAGAGATGAAGGGCATTGCATGTGACTTTAATACTAACATTGTCAATAAAGAGTGGCAGTTAGACTTTATGTTTGCCATTGAAATTGAACTGAATGTCAAATTTCAGGGCAGTGGTGTGTTTGCACATGAATTGTATGTATATGTAAAATCATTTCAGGCAAAACTCTCACTGTTCTCCAGAGAAGCAAGTGAAAAAAAGATTTTGTCACTTCCCTTTGCTGAAACAAGAAACCATTTCTGGTGAAATGACTGAAAAATACAAAGCCCAATTAGATGCATTGATAAAGAAGTTAGATGGAGATTCCAAGATTTCAAGAAATTAGAGCCATAGTTCAATGTTCTCAGTTCACCTTTTAGTGCAGAAGCTGATACAGCCACAGAGGACATACAGTTGGAGCTGCTTGACTTACAAGCAGATCATGACCTGAAAGAGAAATTCAAGTCAGATGGTTTGATGGATTTCTATGGATCTTTATCAGAAGAATCATTTCCCAACTTGAAAAACTTTGCAGCTAAACTTTTATCATTATTTGGATCAACATGCATTTGCGAACAAGCATTCTCTTGCTTGAAGATCAACAAATCTAAGAATAGGTCTTTATTGTCGGACTGCAACTTGCATGCTGTCATGCGAATTTCAACAAGTAAACTTGCTCCAGATTTCAAGAATATTGTCAAAAATTGCAAGCAGTTACATACATCTCATTAGAAATCAACAACTGTAGTGACAATGTAGTCGCTGTGTGTCTAAATTAAAGCCATTGATAGATAATAAAGAATATTTGTTATAATAACAAGTTGTAAAATCGTGTTAACAAATTAGTAAAAGTTTTTGTCCATATTGTCAAATATAATGTATAAGTGTATAAGTAAAATAAAATTGCAATAATTAGTTATTTATATTGCTGAATAACCTATAAATAATAAATAATTAATTATTGTGATATGTTGCTGTAAACAAAATGGATATATATATATATATATATATATATATATATATATATATATATATATATATATATATATATATATATATATATATATATATATATATATATATATATATATATATATCTTCTTCTTCTTCAGCGTTCCGAGCCATTGAGGTTCTTTGCTGCAAATACAATCCGTCTCCATTCGTCTCTCTGGTGGACCTTCTCTTGCCAGTCGTTGATTCCAAGTGCTTGTAGGTCTGTACATGTATTATCTCTCCACCGCCTTCTTGGTCTACCTCGGGGTCTACGGTCATTTATTTCCTGAGTGTAAGCGAGTTTTGTTTCCCTATTATCTTCCATTCTTTCTATATATATATATATATATATGCGGCCCGCCAATAGCTTCACATTTGTCAATGCGGCCCTCCGCACGAAAAGTTTGCCCACCCCTGGTGTAGATGATTACATCAGCTAGGTGCTAATTGTCGTGTATCAATTATTGCACCTCCCATTCTGGGCTGCCTGCTGGCCAATTCCTAAACTTCCAATCCATTGTGATATAAGGTAGAGGAGAAAGAGAAGAAGAAGAAGAAGAAGAAGAAGAAGAAGAAGAAGAAGAAGAAGAAGAAGAAGAAGAAGAAGAAGAAGAAGAAGAAGAAGAAGAAGAAGAAGAAGAAAATGATGATGATGATAATGATGGTAACTATGGATTTCAGATAACACGAGCGTAAAGAAAACAATTTGATAAAAGTGACAATGTAGAATTAATTATACATTAACTGCCATTCAAAATACCTAATGTATTATAGTGATAAGAAGCAATGGAAACATCCCAGACTTAGCTATTCATTCAATCAATCAGGTGCCGTCTCCACAATGAAGGTTGGCTGCAATGGATCTCCAACACTGTCTGTCTCTCGCCTTGACTGTACATTCTGTCAGGCTGATGTTCGTCCATCTCTTGATGTTATCCTCCCACTTGTATCGTTGTCTACCTCTTGCTCGCTTGCCCTCAATCTTGCCTTCCAGTATGGTTTTTATAAGAGTATCATGTCTTTTAACGTGGCCAAAATATTTCACTTTACTCCTCTTTATTTCTTTCATCAACTCGCTCTTCATTGCCAGTTTTTCTAGGACCTCTGCATTTGATTGTTTTTGTTTCCATGAAATACGACCTATTCGTCTGTATATCCACATCTCCAGGGCTTCTATGCGACTTTCTAGTTGCATGTTCAATGTCCAGGCTTCCGCGCCATACAGTAGCGTTGAATATACGTAGCATTTGACAATCTTCTTCTTCTTCTTCAGCTTTCCGAGCCATTGAGGTTCTTTGCTGCAAATACAATCCGTCTCCATTCGTCTCTCTGGTGGACCTTCTCTTGCCAGTCGTTGATTCCAATTGCTTGTAGGTCTGTACATGTATTATCTCTCCACCGTCTTCTTGGTCTACCTCGGGGTCTACGGTCATTTATTTCCTGAGTGTAAACGAGTTTTGTTTCCCTATTATCTTCCATTCTTTCTATATGCCCCAGCCATTGTAGTCTATTAGCCTTAGCATTTGACAATTCTAATTTTTAATGCGTTATTAATCTCTCTAGATGTTAATACTGATTTCATGCCGTTGAATGCATTTTTTGGCCATTCCTATTCTTTTTTTGATTTCCATTTCACTTCTGCCATCATCTGTTGACTTAGCTATTATAAAACTTATGGACTGAATGGTTCGATGTGCAGCGAGGATGATCTGTCGACTAACTAACTAACTAACTAACTAACTAAACCTCTGATATAACAACCGCTGAGTAATGCCTAAGGCCAGGAAAGTAGGAGGCACATAGTCACAATCATCCTCACCATCATCATGTGTTATGCCGATATGCGTGGGCTGTCATGTATTGCCATCTCACGCGATCACCAAAGTTGTGTGCTCAGTGTTCTGGTCTCGACCATACCACGTGGCCAAGCCACGTATAAGAATATGTATTTCTCTGCTTTCCCCTTGTTCTCTTCCACTCGATCTAACCAGTTTCACCAAGTTCTCCAATTTATTTATTTTCATAATGTGGTGTAAAAAAAAAAAAAAAAAATTGTGAATGTCTAATTCTAATTTATTTAATTAGTTTAATGTTTCTTGTAGAACTTGGTCATTGATTTTTCTCTCTGCCCATGGTATTCTTTGCATTTTCCACAAAAACCACATTTCCACAGCAATTAGATGTTTCTCAGCTTGTCCACGCTTCACATCCTTACAAAAGTATAGGTTCTATGTAGCACCCCAACACTCATTTTCTCGTTGAAAATAACATCGTTGTATTGGTCAGTAAGTTTTCCATCTTGCAAAATGCTACCTTCGCCATGGCGATACTTGTTCTAATCTCTTCAAGGCATCTCCCATCAGACGTTATGACTATTCCGAGATAATTGTACTGATTCATTTGTTTAAGAATAGTCTTATTTACTTGTATATTACATTGTGGTATTTCCTTCTTCATAGTGACGACCATAATCTGTGTCGTTTACCAATTAAATTCTAACCCTAGTTGTTCACTCCAACAACTGCATCTACTAACTGTTATAGATCCTGCTCATTGTCTGTAATCGATACTGTATCATCCGCATATCTAATGTTATTGATGTTACGTCTCCACAATGATAATTCCTTTCATATCTTCTACATTTCTGAATATATTTTCACTATACGAATATTATAACTATAAATAGAAGAATACTATTCATAGTACACATTGATCGGTATAGAGATGCTATATAATGTTATTTCTCTTTGTTAGTCTAATATTTGTGTTGTTGTCGCACGTGTTCTCTTCATACTGATTGTTTCTTCTAATATGTGTGGCGTTGTCCAGTTTTGTTCGCGTGTGTGCGGTGTAAAATGCATTTATTTCTCATATTTTAACCTAATATGTGCAGTGTTGTTCAGTATTTTTTTGTAAACGTGTTATATATATTTCCTGAAGACTGGGAAGATGAACGGTAGAAGAGACAGAAACGGAGACAGACCAAGACACACACTGCTAGATGGCGTCAGGTGGTGACATGGGGGACTTGTCAGCAGTAGAATTGAGCCAGAAGGCCAAGGACTGAAATTTGTGGAGAGACAAGAGGGCCGACACGTTTCGGCGCGGCTCATGATGATTATAGCTCCAATCGCACAAACTTTACAAACATCACCAACGGCATTACCTTGAGGTATGTCCGCAGCTGGTTGTCCTGCTTGTTCCTCCTGATGTGCGAGGCAATCATCATGACGATAGACAACCCGTAAATGAGGATGACGGCGACGACGTAGTAGAGAGCTCCTAGGTCATCGTCGCTGGTTATTCTGGGGTTTTCGATCATCCCATGCCACGTGTTGTTATCGCCTGCAGTGTGATGAATGCGGATAACGAGTTTTCCATTTACGTCCAGAGCATTTCTGCTCAGAATAATGAGATCATATTAATGCACATGTTTAAAACAAACGCGATGACGTGGGTTTGCAATAAACATAATAAATTACATGTCTGTGGTATTAATCCCGTTAATGGGGTAGAGGGAGCGCAGTGGCTAGCTTTCTGGCTTGTGGGCCCGGTGTCGTGTGTTCGAATCCCATTAAAGCGGATTTTGTATGCATAAGAAAATTGCTGAACTACAGACTTAGAATATTCAATGACAGGTGTGTGGATGCTGAACTCAACATCATGTAACAGGTCCTTTGTAGAATGTTGGCCTCATCACAGCGCTCGGAAAAGTTTCTCTATCTCTTGCCATTCTCCCGCATGCCAGTGTGCCTGCAATGTCTTGTATCAGTCTTCGAGTTGGTCGACCCCTAAATCTTCATCCAGGTAGCATGCCTTCCATCACTGTTCTTTCCAAGCCATTGCCACGTTTAGTATGGTTGAAGTATGTTAGTTTACCATATCCGATCTAGTTTTCAGTCAATCTTTTTCTCTTGGAATGCATAATGTAATACTTCAGATATCTGATATTGTTTTCAGCCATTTTTCTTCTCCTGGAATGTGTAGTGTAGTATTTACGATTTACTTTTTTTTCTTTTTAATTTTTTCTTAATGTTTTAGACAATTCAGTGTTAAATGTCAATTGTATGGATCAGAAATATCGAAACTACAGACAAAGTTTGTTAAATTTAGTTTCAATTGTATTGATGAGAAATACTCTGAAATGCAGTGGGAAACTTGCTGAACAACAGTTAGAATATGCAATGTTAGTATTTGAATAACGAAGACACAAACAATAGATTGCACGATTTATTGCCAGGCATATTTCGCTGCATCTCGACAGGTACATACTGCAGAATTCGCACCACATAAAGTAAAATGATTAGATAAATCATTCAAACTGAAATATGCACACGTTTGCACAGTAATGTCAGTTTCTATCACGGTAAGTTTAAACTGACTAACATGTGTTACTGTTTGCTCAAGGCTGGCTTATGTAGGTTAATCATAATGGCTTCTGCAAATTTTAACAAACGACTATTTTGTGTGTTGAACAACACACAGAAGGCACTCTCTCTCTCTCTCTCTCTCTCTCTCTCTCTCTCTCTCTCTCTCTCTCTCTCTCTCTCTCTCTCAATCACTTGGCCGCTCTCTAGCAGAGCCCCGCGATCGATGAAGCGGGGATATTCCGGTGTGTCGGCCTACCTAGGCTCACATCGCCTGTGTATAGTATCTTGTTAATCCAGTTAGGAATGTGTTCAGCAACCCAGCTGTGTAACTGTCGCTCTGTTCTGCCGATTTAGGTAGACTCGCACCTGCATGTTATTTGGTAAATACAATTAGATTTGGTGTTCAAAGCGATAGGTTCTTTAACTGCTGGGATGGGGATAGGTGTGGTTCTATATCTAATAACTGGAGTAGCAGCATAGAATGTTCGGCGACTGGTGTGATGAGCTGGTCCTGTAGATGGTGCATTACGTCATCCCTTCGAACGGTTAGATGAATAAATACCTTGAGTTTAGAGACTGTGGTTTCATCTGGTTTCGGTTTGGGCTGTTGGCAGTAGCGCTTTATAAATCCCGTGTAGTACCCATTCAGGTTTAAGGCATTCTTCCGAGTTTCAAATTCCTCTGTAAGTGTGTCCTGGGTGCATATCTTCCTAGCACGGTCAAACAGGGTCCGTACTAAGCCCCATTTGTACTGGACAGGTGTGAAACTCTGAAAATTTTAGTATTGGCTAGTCCATGTTTCTTTGCGGTACACCGATCTTTGAATTATACCGTCTGCTCTACGTCTCATTAGAATATCGAGGAACGGCAACGCTTCATTGTGTTCGTGTTCCATAAATAGAGAGATGTTTTTATGCGTCGTGTTCATTATGGCCTGGAACGACGTTGCTTGCAGCTCGTCTGTGGTGATAATTAGTATATCGTTCACATACCGACGGTAGAAGACCAAGTTTTTAATGTCTGAGGATCTTTTTTCTTCTAAATGTGCCATGAAGATGTCCGCCAGAATAGGACCAAGAGGACTCCCTATGGCCACTCCGTCAATTTGGCGGTATGACATTTTCAGAAAATTGAATTGTATGTTAGCGGTACATAGCAATAAAAGCCTCTCCAGAATAGAAGTGGGTGTGCTTAGTCTTAGTTGTTTGTCTTTAATGCGTTCACTTATTATTTTCACTGTTTCATCTAATGGAACATTGGTGAATAAGGAGGCTATATCCATGGATGCCATGTGTTTATTATTTATGTCCATAGTATCCAATAATTCCACCAGTTGGAATGTATCTCTGAGTATTTTTGGATCAAACGACTGTCGTACTGGCTTTAACATTTCGGCTAGCCATCTCGCCATTCGGTGTTGTGCAGAGTTAACCATGGACAGGATCGGCCTTAGCGGGATTCCGGGATTGTAAAGTTTGGGTAGACCATAGATCTGAGGAGTTAGGGAGCCACGTGGTGTGTAATGTTAGTATTAGTTGTTTGGTAAGAAATATTCTCATACAGAGTTAGAAAATTCAATGTTAGTGACAGTTGTGTTGGAGAAATACTCTGACATACATATAATCAGATTGCTACTGGAACTATTAGTGTTGGAACTCTTCGCTGGCTGCTGAGGATGGGGACGGAGCGCTTATGGGAATGTAACGAATGCTGTAATGTCGGTTCCTAAATCAATCAATCAATCAATCTGACATCCTCATTGGCACTTTTCCGTCTTGACAGACGATAGTTTGGTACATTTTGCTTCAAAAAGGCTTAATAACTACGAACCATGGCGGTGGCGAGTGTGGCTGGTAAGGCCAATTCTTGCTGCAAATGTTTGCCCACAGTAGATGCATGTGAAAACATGGTCATTTCCACCATTGTGCACCATCTTACGTCTCTCACGCTCTGTGTGTGCTTTATCTGCAATCATTTTGTCTTTTGTCTTTATTCCATTTCTGATGTTTGCCCTCCATGCAACACGTTCAGCGGCGACTTGCTCCCAATGTGCATTATCTATGCCTGTATCAATCATGTCCCGCTTACACACATCTTTGTATCGTAGTAGAGGCCGACCCTGAGATCTCCTACCCGTCTGTAATTCACCAAAAAAGATGTCCTTTGGTATTCTACCATCATCCATCCTCCTAACATGTCCTATCCATCTAAGTCTACGAAGACTGAGCATGGAATACACCGTCACACAACCTGATCTTTCCAATACTTCAGTATTTGTGATTTTGTCTTGCCACTTAATACCAAGTATTCTTTGCAGACACCGCATATGAAAGCAGTTTAAACGTTTCTCTTGGCGTGAGTAAGTTGTCCAGGTTTCACTGCCATAAAGAAGAGTACTAAGGACACAGGCTTGGTAGACGAGGACTTTTGTTTTGGCAGTAAGCTTCCTGTTCTCCCAGACTCTTTTTGCTAACATGTTCATTGTTGTTGCTGCCTTGCCAATCCTGATGTTGATTTCCTGATCGAGGGATAATTTGCTATTTACCTCTGATCCTAGATATGTAAAATGGTCTACTATCTCCAGTTCGGCGTCGTCAATAGAGAATGATGGTACACCATGTGCACCTTGTGACATAATCTGTGTCTTCTTTTTGTTAATTGTTAAACCAAATTCAGAACAAGCATTGGAGAATGCAGATAGTAGATGTTGTAATTCTTCCTCAGAGTGGGTCGTAATCGCAGCATCATCCGCAAAAAGCAACTCTCTGATTAGTACCCTCCTAATTTTGGTCTTGGCCTTCAATCTCTGAGCATTATAGAGGCCACCATCTGAGCGTGAGTGAATGTATATACCGTCATCCTGATCACGAAAGGCATATTTCAGTAGAAGTGAAAAGTATATCCCAAAGAGTATGGGGGATAGTACAACGCGTAACAGTTGCCTCTCGCTTTGATTCCGAGACCGGTTAAGACCAGGGGTGGAGTTATTGCCTCTCCATAGCACAAAGCCTGGGCTAAAATAAAGAAATCATCTGTTGCCCATGCAGCATGATCCCTCTCTCGGCCTGCCTAGTTCACTCCAGAGGAAAGTTAACACCTATACATCTGGAACAAGACAAGCTTCAGAAGCTGCCGGATCAGCAAAGCGATGCTCTAACTGTCCGCCTGTCGGAGCTTCAATCCTAGACCAGCTGCCAACCAAGGCTTAGGGCCTGGTCTGCCCTGCCATGACTTATTTTGTCTTTGGGTTGCATTTCCTCGCACCAGGATAAGGTTTGTACCCTCCCAATTGCGCTCTTCCGCCCGAAGCCGTTGGCACAATGTGGGGTGTCGGGTTTGGTAAGCGCCGCCCAACATTCGGCGCTGACAAAAAGCAGGTAGTACCGTCTACTGTCATACGGTAGCTCAGTCATATCTGACTAAGACCTGACTGACCAATCTGACATACATAGTTAGAATATGGAATGTTAGTGTCAGCTGTGTGGGTGAGAAGCACGCTGAACAACATAGTTAGAATATACAATGTTAGTGTCAGTGGTATCGATGAAATTTGCTGAATTACAGAACATCTACTGATTTGTACGATATGAGGTTATTCAGTTTTAAAACTGGTATTAAGCAAGTAAATCCCCCATTCCGTATATGTCACCTAGCTATAAACGTGTTCTTGTGAAAATAGTGGGGTGGCTTTCCCACGTCTTCACATCCTCATGGCTGCTTGTTGTGTTTTTACATTTTTGACTCTACAAGTGAGTGTTCTAATTTGCTCATTGCCAGAGCTCTACATTTATTTCAGTGGCTATTCAATGTCCTCTATCAATAGGAGACTTGCTATCTGGGAGCTCAGGTTCAGTTTTAAAAAAGCTTGGCCACGATGGGGATTTGAATACATGACCACCAGACAAGCGTGCTATATTGGTAAATCAGAACATTTTACAAGTTTGGAATGGATAAGCTTGTGTGGTGCTGCTAAACGCCAGTACTTTTATGACACTGCATAGTCTCGCAATGAGAACTGGCTACTCGCTTCAGAAGAAGAGAGTCCATATTCTTTGCGCATGTCGAGAGAAGGGGAAAGCTGGAGTATGTCGTCACAGCGGGAAGGCTGGCGTGGAAGAGAGGAAGGGGGAGACCAAGAGAGAAGATGCTGGACATGCTGACGTCATGGCATGGAGGAACATGAGTATCAGAAATGATTGGCAGTAGGCGAGGCAAATAGCCGTCTTCAGACATGTTCACCAACGCCACAAGGCACCAACTATAAGAAGATATAATCTACCGTAGTTGCGGTAGCGTAGTGGCTAGAGACCTACTGCCCGCCCGGTGGTCATGGGTTCGATTCCAGGTCGACCCAGCCTAAAATGGGTACTAGGAATTGTTTGGGGGAAATAAAGGGAAATAAATGCACGCCACGAATTTCGGTCTCTGGTTGTAGTCTCCTAGGTGTCATGATGAATTCCAAAAGCATTCAGTGAGATTTTCAGAGTGTCTTTAAAGCGTTTCCTCTGGCCACCTTGGGAGCGTTTACCACAACGCAACTCGCCGTAAAAAAATCGTTTAAGGAGCCTGTGATCTGGCATTCGAGTCAAATAACCAGCCTAGCGAATCTGATTCTTCATTAGTAGAGTGTGGATACAGGGCATGGGCGCTCTTTCTAGGACTTCAGTGTCTGGGATCTTGTCTTGCCATTTAATCTTCAGTAGCTTCCTAAGGCAGACTGTGTGGATTGGTCTATAAAAATGTGTCGAGCCTTATATGTCCAATGTCCAGTAGTAAAAGGGTTCTTAAATCGTACTACTTACTTACATAGTCATGAACTCTTCCAGTATCAGCCAATGACTACCTTTGGGTACAATCTGTCAGGGACACTAAAACTTCAGGTTATTTCTGCGATCAGAGGGAACAGTCAGAGAAGTAACTTGAAGAATGGCATTATAAACGAATTCTAATGCGGATAGTTCGAAACACAGCCGCGCGATTTGGCAGCAGACCGCGTAGCGTTGGTTTCGCGTTGGTATCGGTGCCGGTCGTTCAGAAAGAAATGTAAACTACTGAACGTAAAAATGCCAAGAGATCACAGCGGCAGAAATGCTGGTGTTGGCTGCGATGTCCTGTAAAGAGGATATACAAAAAAAAATGCAGACAGTCAAGACGTGGTGAATCAGCCCAAGCCTGCACATCTTAGAAGCAAACGTCGTACTTCTAAGCCATCTCAGAAAGAAGCTTTGGAGTACTGGCGGACTGGCCAATGTGTCAGATTGGCCGATGGTAAGTGGGCCCCGTCAAACATTAAGCAATTTGTTAACAATGGTAATGTCCTTTTAGTAGCTTTGCTCCTGGCAACCAGTATGTTTAGACCCAAGCGACCACTTGTAATAAATGTCTCGGCGATAGTGGATTAATACGTAATTAGTGTATTTCTTTACATGCAGTTCATATAGGAATTTAACCAACCTCACCTGGGCAAATACTAATACAGAATTTCTGGCATTGAATGGCAAGCCACTTTTTTGTATGGCACACCGAACTTTAGACGTCGAATGCAATTTCAGCAACATTTAGCACCTTTTGGTGGAAAGTTTTAGCAACAGTTTTGACATTTCTGCTGGCAAAACGAACTACAGGTCTACTTCAGATGACATAATTATTTTTGATCTCCTGGATCACATCATAGAACTAAGGGTTCCTTTGACCCGAAAACAGCACGCAGGATCACTGAGCTTATATTTCTCTGATCAACGAACTGACTTCATAAAATAAAAAAATACAAGATAAAGATTACATCGAGAGTTATACATCCCTGGATGTAACCAAGGTGACTATGTTAGGTAAAAATCAATGGAACATTGAATTATGTGACATTGTGGGCAGTTAATAAATATCTTATAATATCATTCTATAGTATCCGAATTCTGACTTAGCATTACTTCTGCTAATGAATTCTGTAACTTTCTTTGTAGGAATTATGTAATGTGCTTTTAGAATAATGTAAAATATGTAGTAGAATCCTGTAAAATCTTTTCAAAATAATTTCTTCCAGCCGTTTGGTTACGTTACTATATCCTGCCATGGCTTACTATATCCATTAACAATAAACTAGTAATGTATCACTATCGTCACGTAGAAAGACCATTAGACTATTCCCACAACAGTTTAATATTACCACTACTACTACTACTACTACTACTACTACTACTACTACTACTACTACTACTACTACAACTACTACTACTACTACTACTACTACTACTACAACTACTACTACTACTACTACTACTACTACTACTACTACTACTACTACGACTACTACTACTACTACTACCAACGCAAACACCTCCACAGCAAGAAACATTTGATGAAACATATTTGTTTTGTCTTTACTTTGGAGGACTTTCCGGCCCTGTGGGTTCATAATCCCGCATGCCGCGTTCTAAACACAGCTGCGGATGATTTGGCCGCAGACCGCCTTGTTTTGTTGTTTATATAATGCTATGAGTACTGGTAGTTCAGAAATCAATGGCAAAAATAAATCTGAACGTAAACGTGCCAAGGAATGGCAAAAAGCCAAATAAATATGCTATGGTTGACTGCAACGTCATGTGAAGGATATACAACTGACGTTAGCAGCCAAACTACTCGAACTCAAAAGAGTGGGGGATGTCAATGTATGGGACCGAACATCAGCCGGAGTAAGCCACAAATTACTGGTAAAAGCAATGGTCCCATATCATTTAGAAGGCAAGGGGAAATCATAACACTGTCTTACCAAATACGTCTTATTTACAAGTCACACAACTGGGTTGGGAAAGTGTTCAGAATCTTCGTTCCAATCTTCGTACATAATATGTCATGTTAAGTACGCACCCCCCCCCCCCCGGACACCCCCCCCCCACTCACAGACACAGACATATACAATGTGTGTGTGTGTGTGTGCGCGCGTGTGTGTGTGCGCGCGCGCGCGTTTTTGTGTTAACCATGCTTTATTTGAGTCTTATTTTTCTACTTTATTCGGCTACGTTATATTATTTCCCAGTTGTTTTAGTTATATTATTTTCCGATCGCCACGTTATATCATTTTCCAAGCATTATTGTTACATTATTTTCCAATCGTTATTGTTAAATCATTTTCCAGTCGTTATTTCTGTAAGATTGTCGCATGTATGCATTAGTTCTGTTCCACCATTACGAATATGAGACCGTGTTTTATCTGTCAGATAAAAAATTTCAGATAGAATGTGTTGACAATATCTGCGCGGGAGCTATACTGCTCCTGTTGGTTACACATTATAGAGGGGTATGCGTAACTGACGACAATAGGATTGAATAGTAAACAGTCATAGCTTAAAGTTTATCAGACGAATTGGTTGCTAATTAAAGGGTTAAACAGAGAGCATTAAAAGAAGTAAGAATGTATATGTAAACAAACAATACCTATGGTGCATGGTGCTCAAGATAATCTGTATCGTTTTCTGTTGTTGTTGACAAATTATCGAAACTGAGAAACAATGATCCCAAATTCGAAATCTGGCAGAAAATGAATTATTCTTGTAAGTGTAAGTGCAAATCATCGTAATTACAATCGTTATAAGCTGGGGTGTGGTTGTATTTTCAAATACACATAGGAAGGAACAACAGACAGAATCACATATAATGGTTATACAAGACATGGTACAATGAAAGACAATCTAGTAAATCGCATATTGCCTTCGTGATTTCATAAATC
>OY992893.1:52974342-53061842 GCA_963921405.1 Cepaea hortensis | reverse complement strand
TTATTTCTTCTCATAACGTGTCCAATAAATGTTGATTGTCTACGTATAATTTCTCTAATCACTTGACGGTTTTCGTCTGGATTCACATAACAGCAAAACCTATTGACTAGGGTTTATCCGTACAAGTTTATAATATGCGCTCCATAATCTTCTATCTATAAATTAAATATTGTTTTATTTTCTCCCTATAGTCTCCGGTCTCCGTGGCGAAGTATTTACAGACGCGGTTCGTGATCCCGAATACCCGCGTTCGAAACACATCAGCGTGCGATTTGGCAGCAGACCGCGTTGCGCTGGTGTTTTACGAAATGATATGATGCCAGTCGTTCAGAAAGCAAAGGCAAACTACTGAACGTAAACTTGCCAAGACATCAACAACAGCAGAAAATACTGGTGTTGACTGCAAACATTATGTGAGGGATATGTAACTACCTCTTTTTTTTTTAGATCTTTGACATAAAATATGTATGCCCTAGGCACTTCATTTCTTTCTATTCCGAACAAGTTGCACAATCTGGGATTCTGAGATAGCTCATTTTTACTTTGTTTTTCAATACATTTTTTTTTTCATTCTCTTTTCATTCCTATCATTTTGTTTTCTCTTTTCATTCTTCTTGTTCGGTTATAATGTTTTAATGTAATCACTGTAGTGTCTTCCGCATGTTTGTATGTTTGTTTTCTTGTATTTGTTTGCTGATGAAGGCAAGTCGACGCAACATCCTTTGTTTTCTGTTATTGTGTTCTGTAAAGCTGCATTATTATTTCTCCCCAAGACGCTTGACGGCAGAAGTGGAAGATGATGATGATGATGATGATGATGATGATGATGATGATGATGATGATGATGAAAGCTGCATTGCTCCGAGTGTTTAAAAGATACTGTTCACATTTCCCCGGCTTCACCGCAGCTCCACTAATGTTGATTTATGATGTCATTATATAAAATACTGAGTTAAAGTAATGCACAGAGTGACCAATGAAAGCGTTGTGATGACCCTGGTGCAGTGTGTGTGTGTATGCATGTGTGTGTGTGTGCGTGCGTGCGTGTGTGTGTGAGAGAGAGAGAGAGAGAGAGAGAGAGAGAGAGAGAGAACTTGTATCTTACCGTCTTGACAGACAATAATTTGTTACATTGTGCTTCAAAAAAGGCATATTAACTACAACCCATGGCGGTAGCGAATGTGACTGATCCAGGGATGGAGTTATACCTCTCCATATCACAAAGCCCTAGCTGAATTTAGAGATCATGTGTTGTCCATGCAGCGCGATTCCTCTATTGGCCTGCCTAATTTATTCCAGAGGAAGGTAACACCAAAACGTCTGTAACAAGACAAGCTGCAGAAGCTGTCGAGTCAGCGAAACAATGCTCTAGCTGTCAGCCTGTCGGAGCTTCGATCCTAGACCAGTTTCCAACCAAGACTTAGAGTTGGTCTGCCCTGCCACACATTTAGTCTTTAGGTTGCATTCCCACGCACCAGGATAAGGCCTGTACTCTCCCAGTTGCTCCCCCTCGCTCAAAGCCTTTGGCACAATGTCGGGTGTCGGGTGTTGAGCACCGCCCAACATTCGGCGCAATAGAAAGCAGGTATTGCCGTCTACAGTCATACGGTAGCTCAGTCATAACGTACATTCTATGTCTAAATCGCCACACATTGGAGAAGGTTTATCACATGTTGATCAGTATGAAACGTGACAAATACGAAGGTTACAATGACTGATTTTGCCCTGTCCGTTGACCCGTGTATTTACGGGACTTTCTGAAAATTGCCAACATAAAACTTCAGATCATTGTTTGGATTTACAGCTCATTAGCATACCACGATAGTGCATTACTTGTTTAGAAACAGTCGCGTTTATAAAAATTCCCTTGGGTGCCATTTTCATTGACCATTCCACATCTGCATCAGAGAATGGCAGGACTGATTCGTCCAACTGGTTCTAATGTTGATGTTACTTGCCATGTCCCTTAATTCTTTTGTCTGGTAAAAATAAATTTGCTTTCAGTAAACCTTCATTGTACTTTCACTCTTACATATATGTGCCTTGTGCAGTTATGTGTCTGTGGGATACACGCTTTCATCAAAATATTTAATCTTTGTTTCCTTTACAACCTAAAGATACCGTGGCAGGATCATATTTACAGGCTGGCAGCCTTCGCAAGAACACCGACTACACGGGCACGTTAGTGCTGTTGATAAGAGAATACGCTGATAATGTTATTCGCGCGATCAGAGGGGGAATCGTCATCTGTAACCGTAGTTCGCTAGCCTCTAGAAACTCACACAGTACTCCGTATACGCCTATAAAAACTCACAAAGCACTCCGTATACGCCTTTAGAAACACACAGTACTCCGTATAAGCCTATAGAAACTCACACAGTACTCCGTATAAGCATATAGAAACTCACACAGCACTCCGCATAAGCCTATTGAAATTACATCATTACTCAGTATAAGCCTATAGAAAATCATACATTACCCAGTATACGAATATTGAAACTACCACAGCATCCCTGTATGCCTTTAGCAACTGCCACAGTACTCCGTGTAAGCCTCTAGAAACTATCACAGTACTCCGTGTAAGTCTTTATAAAATCCCAAGCACACAATGTAAGTGTCTATAACAGTGGTTCTCAACCGGTTGTAAACCCCCCTTCCCCCTCCTCCCAGGAGGGAATTTTAGGGTTTCCAGGGGGGGGGGGGGGAGGGGGGGGGGGGTTGAGATTATTTCAAGATCGCGTTAGTACAAGAACTGATTACATGATATTGTTTTCTCCTGCAAACTTTACGATTCTGTACTTCTCGCCTTTCTGAAATTCGTTTTATACCGTAAGTAGACCCGCAAATCACGTTTTATGTAGGCCTTGTTCTTGTATGTGTGATTAAATTTAGCTTCCATGTTTACGTATACTGTGTAGGGGTGGGGGATTTATAAGAGGAGGAAATACGAAAGAGGGGTGACATTCTTAATGTATGGTGAAGGGGTGCATGGGCCAAAAAAGATTGAAAACCACTGCTCTAGAAACTATCACATCAAGCCTCTATAAACTATTGCATCACTCCATGTAAGGCTCTAAGAATCTTGTTAGGTTTCTGCCCAGTGATATTTGAATATTTATGATATCATTCGCGGGCCATACAACAGGCTGTATTTAGCTTTCAGCTCATCATCTCTTTGCAGCTGAATGATTTCCTGTCGTAGGTTATCAGGCATTTCAGCTTGATACACATTGAACGGTGTAGCAGAAAATGTTCATTTACATTGGTTGACTTTTCATGTCCTCAAATCTTTCATTAAATGCCTCAGTTAGTTCTGCATATTCACCAGCATATTCAAGTGTCGTTTGAGGCTTTTGTTCTTTCAGAGTGGGGAAATGCATCATGTATTTCTTTCGAATTGCACCTTCCATATTTTTAATATAGCTTAAATTAGTTTCACATTTGAAAGCAAGGAGCGGAGACGTGTACACTCCCAGGCTGTCTGGCACTGATTGTCTTCTGAGTCACGGCAACACAGGCAAATGTGCCGAGTGAGCAGCCGACGAGAAGCGTAATTGTAATATAGCAATCATATAGCTGTCGTCATAGAGCATAGTACTTTAATTTCTTGACTTCCGGTCCCCAATGTGGCGAATAGGCATTTGAACCATTAAGGCCTCTGGAGTGTTTACGCTTGTGGTTACGGTTTGCATTCGCATTTTCTTCATGTTGGACTGGTAGTGCATGGTTCTGTCGCCCTGCTACTGAGTGAGTGCGTAGTGCGACACTGTGAGCTGTGAATTTCGTGTGGAATGCTTTTACATCTGCCCGCGGTTGTTTGTAGCGTGAACTGCATGTTCGGAACGATGACGGTCAGCTGTTGCTGAATTTACTGGTTCGCCTTTCCGGATCACGAGTGCATTTTTCAGGAGACTCCTGAGAATCGTCGCTCGAGCTACGGAGTTCGTGCTTTATGCGTCGCTTTCGCCGGGTTGCCCTGCGGAAGGAGACCGAGCCATATAGGATAAAACCCGCGTCAATGAAGTCTTTTGTGACTACCGATTCCATCGACGGTGAACTGTTTTTTTTTTTTTTTTGTGTGTGGAGGACTTTTGTGTTGGCATTCTGGCGCCGGAATTAAGCACAGTGTACCTGTGCGGGCTGTTGGCTTGCCGAGACTCCTGTCTTTTCCACTTTTCACAATCGGCAGTGAGGAGCATTTTGTGTGATATTCCCTGGCACAGGAATGGAGCATAATGGGTACGACTCGTTGCCATGAAGTTAGAACCGCGATTAACTAACTAACTAACTAATTAACTAACTAACTAACTAACTAACTAACTAACTTTACGTGCGTAATAGAACACAGCTTTCGTCAACATTTATTATAGACAGCGATCTTCACTTTAAGTAATAGAACACATAGATTTCGTCAACATTTATTATAGACAGCGATCTTCACTTTAAGTAATAGAACAGTCATAGTGTTTCTTGAACAATGATCAAAGGCCAACATCGTACTTTACTTATGCAATAGAAGAGTCATACAACTGTTGTCATTAATTATCATAACCAATCGACGTGCCTTAATTATACAATAGAAAAGACATAGAACTTTCATAAACATGTATCGGTAATAAAAGCAAGCTCCGAAGCTGAAACCTGCTTTGGGTCCGTGCAGATCTAAGAGACTAAGAGACGTCACATTTTTAATTATATGAGTTGATGCATTGCAGCAGAAGCACATTACGAACAAACCATCACATCTTGTAAGTCTGAATGCACGGAGAACAAGGTAGTTATCTTGTTCTCACTTAGCGAACGATGAACGCAGGCGTCGAACCCTCGTCAGTCCGCGATCATAACATTATCAACATAACCTCCTAGCGATTACAATAACGCGCCCGTTGTTATTGCCAATGTTAGTAACTTAGTGTTGTTTATCGGTATATACTACTTGACTCTAGTCCGACTTTGAGAAGACATATGAAGGGTGTAGCATAGGTGGGAGCGCAATCGCAATTGAAATACCACTACTTTTATCGTTTCTTTACTTATTCAGTCATTTTGTCAGTGGAGATTTGTCCGCAACAGACGAGCAATATCTCCGGCGGGCCTATTCTCGCTGGTCGCGAGATCCGCACAGTGGCAGGAGGGGAGATTTGCTCGCTGCAAACAAGCAATATCTCCGGCGGGTTTATTCCCGTTGGTCGCGAGATCCGCACGAGTCAGGCAGGCAGTAGTATACGCTTACACAGGCCCAGACACTTACGATTGACAGATGTACGCGCCCTATGGTCCAGACGCGTACGAGGCCCTTAACTGTGGGACTTTGCTGAATGCCTCTAAGTCAAGTTCCAAGGTTTTCAGGGTCTGGCCACGCTCGCCACCTGCTCGTGGAGGCGAGGTCTCGGAGGTTTGACGCTGAGCCGCCAGCGTCTGCAGTCTACCTCGTTCCAGACGTACTGGTTATCCATTCCTCTGAAATAAACAAGGCAAGGCCGAGAGAGGGAACATGCAGCTTGGGCATCGCATGTTCTCTGGAGCTCTGCCCAGGCATTGCGATGGAAAATTGACCCAGTTGCAACTAACATACTTTGGTCTATCAAGACTGCAAGGTGCCACTCACGTATTAATTTTGCTGGGGAAAACTCTAGCAACCACAATACATGTCTAACGTCACATTTTCAATTATATGGGTTGATGCATTGCAGCAGAAGCACATTGCGAACAAACAAGACATTATTTACCTACAAAGGAATCATTACATTGTTAGTAAAATAGAGAAACGGTGATTAAACTAGAGTACATTGATTTGTTTTTCTAGAGAAACACAATTCCTGAGACGTGCCAAAGACGATGTTTAGATAATTTACAAGCGAGAAATTTACGTCTTTTGAAAATACAAATCGATTTTGTGTTTTGTCCTCACCATTTCCTAACCCGTTCGTTGATCTTGGTTTTTAAGACAGTCTTCTTATTAGTTGTATTTGCTTGCAATTTGTTGGGAAAACAAATGAATTCCATCTAAACTGAAATTTAATTACACGAAATGAATGTTGTGAAACCCTCAAATACCTAGTACCAACCTTTCGAGCAGTTTAGAATGACTTGATGTATACTTGTACCACATGGTTCAGATGTATGTGCATACCACATACTTGCACAGAGCACCAAGGTACATGTACGTAAATGTATGGCCCTTTTTCCACACCCTAAAATGCATTGCGGTGCTGTGGTGAAAGAGTAACAAACTGAATTTGTTATTCCGCATATCACGTTCGAAACACAGCTGAGGGCATTTTGGAAGCTGACAGCCTTGAGCTAGTTTGCATAAAATGGTATGAGCGTCGGTTATTCAGAAAGCAATGGCAAACTACTGAATATAAACATGACAAAATATCACATGCAGCCAAAAATTGCTGGGGTTGACTGCGAGTTGCTGGGGTTGACTGCGAAAAAAATTCCGGTGAAATGGCGACGACGTGACGCGTTTATTCTGTGGGAGACGCTGTTTAGTGTTTGCCTGTGGATTATGTGGTGTTATTTCGTATTCGTTTATTGGAAATGTTCAAACGAAGTCACGGAAGGCAGGTGGTGGATGAAATTTTGAGGTCAGCCGACAGATATTTGTTGGTTATGGTCTCAAGTTTCGCGACGGCAGGCAGAGGATCTCTTTCGCAATTCTTCAACAAGTGAATCGGTACAGTTATCTCGGAACAGCCATAACATATGATGGGAGATGCCTTGAAGAGATTGGAACAAGAATTGCCATGGCAAGATGAAAAACATTCTGACCAATAAAAAGATGTCAATTGAAACAAGAAGAAGAGTGTTGAGGGGATACATAGAGCCTGTTCTTTTGTATGGTTATGCAGTCAAGCTGAAAAAACATCTGATGGCTGCAGAAATGTGGTTTCTAAGGAAAATGCAAAGAATACCATGGACAGACAGAAAAACCAATGACCAAGTACTACAGGAGACAAATGACAATCGTAAATGTATTAGAGAAATTAGACGTAGACAGTCAAAACATTTTGGACATGTTACGAGAAGAAATGGATTGGAGAACTTAGTGACAACTGGCAAGATCGAAGGGAACAGACCAAGAGGAAGACCGAGAGGAAAATACCTGGATGGCTTGGCCACATGGCATGGACGAGACAGGAACACTGAGCTGATCTACGACTCTAGTGATCGAGTGAAATGGCGAGTCATGACAGCCCACGCTTTCCGGCATGGCACATGATTGATTGATTGACTGCGACGTCCTGTAAACTATATGCTACTATCTAAAAGCTCATTGGGCATATATGGTATATGTGTATTGGGTAAAGAAAACACTTCCAGGCGCAGGAAAGGAGAACATATGTGCATGCTGACATCGTCTTATGGTCCACGCCGTGTAGTGTTGGTGGCCATGTCGGTCCGCGGGCCTTCTGTCTCGTGTGCTGTCAGCCACCACCTATATAGATACCCTGTGAGAGGCTGGCTAAACCAGGCGCGGATAGCGGATTTGGTGTCAAACCAAGCGGTCAACTAGGGTATGCCTACCAAGCATGTAAAGACAGGATCTGGCAGACTGCGCGGAAGAAATCATTCCTGATTCAACGGGTAAGACGGCGTTTACCTGCAAAGCGTTGTGGAACGTAATGAGCACGGCAAGGCACGTAGAGCGCCCTGGTCATCCACTGCACCTGTATTCGTCTCCAGTCGTCTTGACTTGTCCTGCCACTGGATTCAGATGGACTCAGGCGAGAGAGTGAGGTCGACGAATTGCGCAACTCTTCCTCACTTTAATCCAGTTCATCGCGCAAGTCATTCTTCATCCAAAATAGGCCTTATCAGCCATCTTAGAACTCACGGTTCCATACTTTCAACCCCACTGGATGAAATGAATGGTCACCATCATTCTTGATGGACAAACAACAACAACAATATGGATACCCCCCCCCCGCCCCCCCCCCCCCCCATCCCTATGCCATGATGTCAAACCGTCCAACATTCTTACCCTCCTCCTCTCCGTCTCCAATTATTCCCCCATTGTGACGAAACTCTCCATTCTTCCCCTTCTCTTGACATGCCCAAAAAACGTGAACTGTCTCCTTCTGACGCAAGATTATTTCAAGATATCTTCGCTGCCTTCCAGTCTGTGTGTGTGTGTGTGTGTGTGTGTGTGTGTGTGTGTGTGTGTGTGTGTGTGTGTGTGTGTTGTGTGTGTTGTGTGTGTGTCGTGTGTGTGTGTGTGTGTGTGTGTGTGCGTGCGCGCTCTTCGAGAAGTTCAACTTGGATGGCCCTTCACGCAGCAGCGCTTCCGTCAACAATTCTCTATAGAATGTGGAACACAACCTCGCCTAAATTACGATAAGCCGGGCATCATATAGAGGAGATACACTTCCAACACTGGCTAAATACGCGTCAACGGGCTGATGTATCTTCAGAAGTCACACGTCTCACAAAGGCTGGGAGATAAGTGTGATTTCAAGTGAAGATAACAGCATTAGCGTGCCTCAGTAAATATCTCATCATGTCCGAGCTGGTTGGAAATGTCAGTGAGATTAATGCTAAAAGTGTGTTACAACATGTAATGCGTTCTTTGTTAAGACACCCATTCCTTGATGCGCGAGCAATTATATGGTTGCTTAGTGCAGCGTGCTGAGTAGAATGCGATTTTGTTAAAAACGAGATCTAAAACAAACAGTAATCGTGTGAACTGGCATTGTGGACAGCGGTTTTCAAACTGAGCGCTACGGAGCTTTGACGTGTCATGACTCATGGTCAGGAAAGATGTGTGTGTGCGCTTGCACATGCTTCTTTGTGGTTTGCACACTTTAACACTGCTTTATCTATTTGCTTGCGTGGTTGTTTGCTTGCTTGCTTGTGTTCGTTGGCTTGAGCTCCAACGCGAAGTCCTGTATGTCGGATGAAGGCATCCTGTTGTCCAACATCAGTGTGATGTCATACAGGACCTGAGTTTTGCGTGAGTATCCGTTGTCCCATGTCTGGCTTATTGGTGTGCAGACTGGTGGTTCCTCGCCGTACAGGCAGACACTCTCCGACTTCGGAGGAATCGGCGATCCTACTGACTTTAGCCAGGACCCCGAAGGGACCTGTTGCCCAGGACGCTCGACGAGGACGCGTCAATAGGTCTTGGCCAGTATATAACCCGGCCCTGGTGCCTTGGAAACACCTCTGCGTCCCTGCGTGGTTGTGATTTCCTTATTGTCTCCGATATGTTTACTTATTCAATTGTTGCGAAGCGGTTCATCCGTCTGCCTTGCCATCCGAAAATTTTAGGTTCTATTCTAGACTCCGCTATTCCGATCATGCGTGCAGATTTCTCTGAGACTCCTGGAAGTCGTCGCCGAAGCTACGGAGCTTGTGCTATGTGCGACGCTTTCTGCAGACCTCCCTGTAGAAAGGGGGCCGAGCCATAAAAACACGCTGTAATGAAGCCGATCATCTGGCTTTTAAAACGTTTTTCAAACCTTTAAACCTGGAGTCCAAAGAAGATAGTAGGAAATGTTTCGAAACGTGACTATATGTAATTGTTATGTATGCGATTGTATAGACCAGCCTGCCCTGAAGTATTGCAGTGAATCTTGCTTGGAATTTGATCGAACGCCATAAAGAACTGTGGAGATGTGCTTTCAGAGAAAAATATTGTGCATTCCTTGGACGGACAGAGTGACTAACAACGATTGCTTGGAAAATACTATTGAAGTTAGAACATCATGCACTATTAAAAGAAAGAGATACACAGTTTCTTTAATCATTTGATGAGAGAAGAGAATTGTGTTTAAACAACCCGAGAATGAGGCAGACTGAGAAATATTATACTGGATAGTATAAATTGGTGATGACATGGGGGATATCACGAATGCAATTGATACAGAACACAAAGAACTGAGATCTGTGGAGAGACATAAACAACTATGCCAACTATGTTTTCCGATGTGTACATTTTTCCCTTTGAGTGTAATTTTCTTTTTTCTGTTCAGTTGCACTTCTGTTTATTTGTATTACATTTTAAAATTACAGCTTTTAAAAAGAATATCTAAAGCTCCACTGTTTAAAAACGTTTAACGCTAAATGTCGATACATAGATGGGTATTTTGATTTTACAAATTACCCCTCAGAAAATTCATGTTTTGTGCGCTCGCCTGCCAAGACAGTGGTCCGGGTTTAACCCTCCACAGAGACAGGGTTTATTTTTCCAACCCGTGTGGTTCTGGGGTCGACCAGCCTAATAAAACTGAGTACCAGACAGTTTGAGAATTTTTTTTTAAATGGTCATTTAAAAAAAAAATTGACCTTGAAGGAAACTGGTTGCAGCGAATAAATGTAACGGCCTAGTGTATGTGAAAGATGAACATTTCACACCAGGAAGGCAATAACTTCTATAGGACTACCTTTAGCTTTGAACCGCACATAGTAGCCGCAGACAGAATATAGCTGTTTTAAGGGGATCTATAAATTCAAATTGAAAACAGCTGGGTTATGGAAACCCTGATTTCACGAAAAACGGATATATACGTAATTTACAAGTGATGCGTAAAGCTCAAAGACACGAAGATAACAGAATGTAGAATTTGGAGTTACTACAGAGTACATGATGACCGCAGCAGTGTGAGCTCCACAGTTTATCAAACAGAACTTCCACGGTAGCGTCTGTGCTACGACTCGGCCTCGGATTCCATCTATACACTAACTCAATGAATCAACAAGTCAATCCATCGCTTAAAAAAACAAAAAAGTCAATCCATCAATTAAGCGCAGTCTCCACAATGAAGGTTGGCTGCAAAAAACTGAAAACACTTTATCTTTCAATATTTGTTTACTTTGAAGATTGGCTGCAATGAACGTCCAACAACGTCTCTCACCTTGATAGTATATTGTGAAGGTTGGCTGCAATGAGCTTCCATTACTCTATCACTCGCTCTGATTGTGTACTGACAGACTGATGTGCAACTATCTCTTGATTGTCTCTACCCACTTGTTTCGATACCAACCATCTGCCCACATTCAGCCGTTCCCACAAATATAGTGTTTATAAAGGTTATATGGATAAAGTATTTTATTTGCCTGCTATTGAGCACGTTAGCGTAGCTGATAGGGAGCTAGTCTGATAATATCATAGACGCGGGCGGTGGATGTTCGATGTCTGCGTTCGTCGTCTCACTAAGTGAGGTAAAAACTAGCTACCCATTCGTCTGGGCATTCAGGCCTACAAAATGTCATAGGCCTATCACATCAGAGACCATAGTAGATTCCTGTTTCGGAAATAATTGCGCCACTTCTATTATAGATAGATATCTTACTAATGTCTAGAGGGGTAAATATTGCCGAATGGACAAGAGCGCTCGTTCTTAAACATCCAGTATGCTGATGCCGAAATAGCTAGTTCAGCCCTTACACCGGTCAGTTGGACTAAAATGTTGACTTTTCGTCCTTGACATAAATTACAAGAACCTCTAAAGTCGGAGTGGGTTCTCATGTTGGCAAGGGACAACGGTAATAGGGAACGCTAATCCACACGCAAAATACAGCCCAATGCAATAGAAGTGGTAGCACGTGTATGGACTACGCTTGAGTTCAAAACGAGCGAGCGAAATAAAAGAAAGTTAATGCCTAGTTTGTTCTCTGTGTATTTCTGTACTATTGTGTTCCATATAGAAGCGTTGTTTGTATTTCGGTATCCAAAGTTATATCAGATTCTTGTCCCCCGCCTCCAGGGAACTTTTGACAACCTACGCTGATGGAGATGGTAGAATGGGTCGTCCCGTAGCAGATACTGGCGTAGGGCGTGGCGTTTAGGCCAATGCATATTCTAGGTCCTGAATTACGAAGAGGTTTGACCAACTCCCTGAACAAAGATCGATCAGATTATAAAATGTCCTCTATGAAAATTCTGACAAACTACTGTCATGAAGTTAAATCAGTTTATAATCCATCTCCGCGGAACTAGACAAACCATTCTGATGAAACTCGGCCCATATTGCAGAAAACCAACTGTTTTCAACCTGCTCATGGACTCACAGTTCTGCTATTTCCGTGAATAAAAGAAAATAATTCTCCTAAAATCATTGTTAGCACTTAAACTTTAAGAAGACGTTTTATAGTGTGGTTTTTGAATGTACTTTTCAAACTAATACATACATTTGATCATCTGTAGCAAGGAAATATTCGTACGAGGAGCAATTTGACAACTTTTCCTGTGTAAACGCTTACTATAAAAATAAAACTCTTTAGATAAAGTACTTTTTAGCTAAAATCGAAATGGAAAAAAAAAACACTTGCTCGCATTCATGACGCCAACCATAATAAGGGAAACAAAGAAGATTAACACTATAACCTATCATTCATGTCGTAAGATGCGACTGTGGGCTTGGTTTCGGACTGGCTACTTTATCCCGTAGAAAACTGTATCTGCAAAACCTAAAGAAGCATGTACAAGTCTAAAGAAAATAAAAGAAATATATAATTCAGCCACCTAAGCCACTTCTCCTAGAATAAGTATAACGCTATGCGGAGAACGCCGTTAGGAGAATGGATCGCCGAATTACCTTATTTCGCCTATCAAAAAAAAAAATACCAAACACACACACGCACGCACACACACACACGCACGCACGCACGCACGCACGCACGCACACACACACACACACACACACACACACACCAGAATTGGCACCTGGAATGCTGGGACTATGTAGGCGTTTTGGAAAAGGCAGCACAGAAGAATCAATCAATCAATCATGTGCCATGCCGGAAAGCGTGGGCGGTCATGATTCGCCATTTCACTCGATCACCAGAGTCGTGGATCAGCTCAGTGTTCCTGTCTCGTCCATGCCATGTGGCCAAGCCATCCAGGTATTTTCCTCTCGGTCTTCCTCTTGGTCTGTTCCCCTCGATCTTGCCAGCTGTCACCAAGTTCTCCAGTCCATTTCTTCTCATAACATGTCCAAAAAATTTTGACTGTCTACGTCTAATTTCTCTAATCAATCTACGATTTTCATTTGTCTCTTGTAGTACTTGGTCATTGGTTTTGTCCATGGTATTCTTTGCATTTTCCTCAGAAACCACATTTCTGCAGCCATCAGATGTTTTTCAGCTTGACTGCACATTGTCCAAGTTTCACATCCATACAAAAGAACAGGCTCTATGTATCCCCTCAACACTCTTTTTCTCGTTTCAATTGACATCATTTTATTGGTCAGAATGTTTTTCATCTTGCTAAAGGCTACCTTCGCAATGGCGATTCTTGTTCTAATCTCTTCAAGGCATCTGCCATCAGATGTTATGACTGTTCCGAGATAATTGAACCGATTCACTTGCTGAAGAATATTCCCATTTACTTGTATATTACATTGTGGTACTTCGTTCTTCCTAGTGACGACCATAACCTGTGTCTTCCTACAATTTAATTCCAACCCCAGCTGCTCACTGTGTACAACCACAGCGTCTACTAATTGTTGCAGATCCTGTGCATTGTCTGCAATCAATACTGTATCATCTGCATATCTAATGTTATTTATGTTTCGTCCTCCAATGCTGATACCATTTAGGTCTTCTACATTTCTGAAAATATTTTCACTGTATAAGGAAAAAAGATCTGGAGACATTACACATCCCTGCCTAACACCTCTCTTAATAGGTTGGTATTGTCCTACTTCATTATCAATTCTTATGGCAGCTTGTTGTTTCCAATATATGTTTTTTATAAGTCTAATGTCTTTCCCATCAATTTGTATATCTGCCAGCATATCCACAATGTTGACATGTCTTACTCTATCAAAAGCCTTTGTGTAGTCAATAAAGCAAAGATGTATATCCTTGTTTACTTCTAAAGCACGTTCAATAACTGTTCGCAGCATATACACAGCATTTACTGTACCCTTTCCTTCTACAAAACCACATTGTTCTTCCCCTATTTCAGGTTGTATTTTCTTCCTCACTCTTTGCATGATAATTCGTAACAAAATCTTTGTGATGTGACTCATTATACTAATTGTTCTATGTTGATCACATTCTAAGGTTCCTGATTTCTTTGGGATTGCAATAAATACAGAATTACATAATTCAGAAGGTATATCTCCAGTATCATATAATGTGTTCAGCAGTCTAGTGACTTGCTCTAGTCCAAATTCTTCTAAAGCTTTAATCATTTCTGTTGTGATGTTATCTGCACCGGGGGCCTTGCCAGCTTTCATATGCTTAAGAACATTTTGAACCTCCATCTTTAAAATTGCTGGTCCTTCATTATTAAATCTAATAGCATACTGTTCCTCTCTGTTATCATTATACAGGTCTTTCACATAATCTGTCCATACATGTAGAATCTGATCTTTTTCTATTATGATTTTGCCATCTTTAGTTCTTAGACAGCCTGTTGATGTACTTGTTCTTTTATTAGTAAGTTCCTGAATCCTTTTGTGCACTAATTTGGTATTTTGACTGTTGTGTTGTTTTTCAATGTCTAAGCACTTTTCCTCAAGCCATGATTCTTTTGCCTTCCTACATAATATTCTGACTTGTCTGTGAATTACAGAAGAAAGGGAACATTAAATAAAATAAGATTAGTTTTTGGGGTATATTATTTTGGGTATAATGCATAACAGTGGAGCAGGTAGAACGTTTCTAAACACACGTAAAATAGTGCTAGTCTCAGTCCAAACAGAGGTATTGGCCTTCACATAGAAGGAGTGTCACAAATGTTTTCCCAAGAGGTGAGAAAGCACCAATATAGTGGAGATCAATGCTGTCTTGAATAAAAACAACAACATTTATAATCTAATATACTTAAGAAGAATCAGCTAAGGTGGAATTTTACATCACATTTCAAACAATAAATGTGATCAAAGAAATGACAATATTAAAATATCGATTGGTGACCTGAAGGATGCACAAAACCTACAACAATTAGTAGACGCGGTTGTTGTACACAGTGAGCAGCTGGGGTTGAAATTAAATTGTAAGAAGACACAGGTTATGGTCGTCACTAGGAAGACCGAAGTACCACAATGTAATATATAAGTAAACTAGCTGACCCGGCCCGGCTTCGCCCAGCCTCTGGAGGGGATCTGTCTGTCTGTCTGTCTGTCTGTCTGTCTGTCTGTCTGTCTGTCTGTCTGTCTGTCTGTCTGTCTGTCTGTCTGACCCGGCCGGGCTTCGCTCAACTCCTGGTGGGTAGCATCTCATTTAATTCATATAAGTAGTCATATAAGCTCCCGTTCCCATTCCCGAATAACTGTCTCTCTGTCTGTCTGCCTATCTGTCTGTCTGTCTGTCTGTCTGACCCGGCCCGGCTTCACCCAGTCCCTGGTGGAGAGCATCTAATTTAATTCATATAAGTAGTCATATAAGCTCCCGTTCCCGACTATCTGTCTGTCTGTCTATCTGTCTGTCTGTCTATCTGTCTGTCCGACCCGGCCCGACTTCGCCCAGGCCCTGGTGGGGAGCGTCTCATTAAATTCATACAACCACAAAAAAATTAACTTAAGAATGTCCTTCCACACACCACCCATTATTTTTAATGAAAACTGTTTTTAATCACCTACATGACTGTAGATTGCTTCTTTAAACACAAAAAGATGAGTTAGAAAATTGTCACTATTTAAATAGATGCATTATTTTTATGAAAACTTTGAAAATGCCTTAAAGATTATATCATTATTTATTATAACGCATATGCCTGTAAATAACTGTAGACAAAGAGTTTATAAACCTTTGAAAACAATGCAACAATCTATATATAAAATATATATTTTTTTTTTCCGCGTTTCCATCCTGTTTCAGGATATTGCGGTCAACACCAGCATCTTTCAGCTGTATGTTGATTCCTAGGCTAGATTACGCTCATCAGCAGGCCACGACTTTCTGAGCGACCGGCTCCATACTCTCATAAGTCACTTTTGCGATTCGAACCACTGCTAATTCTCGTCGCGTCACGTGACGAGAGTATTCGGAGTTAGCGGAGAAAGCTGCTAACTCCTCGGCCACGGAGCCGATATAGCAATGCTATTAAACGTTATGCCCCTTGAAATAACTTTTCTTAAGTTAAATCCCCTCGCTATATATAAATGATAATGTAAATTAAAATATTACATTTTAGTAAGTAAATAGCTGATTGTACACTAACAAACTATGACAGTTGGCTGCACGGGAATGAAAAGAAAACATGTAGAAAATTTCATCTCAATCGGATGGAACGTTGTCGAACGCATCAAATACATCCCTACATACATTGTGTTTTATATATATAGATGGGAATACTCTTCAACAAGTGAATCGGTAGAATTATCTCGGAACAGTCATAACATCTGATGGGAGATGCCTTGAAGAGATTAGAACAAGAATCGCCATAGCGAAAGTAGCCTTTAGCAAGATGAAAAACATTCTGACCAATAAAAAGATGTCAATTGAAACGAGAAAAAGAGTGTTGAGGGGATACATAGAGCCTGTTCTTTTGTATGGATGTGAAACTTGGACAATGTGCAGTCAAGCTGAAAAACATCTGATGGCTGCAGAAATGTGGTTTCTGAGGAAAATGCAAAGAATACCATGGAAAAACAGAAAAATCAATGACCAAGTATTACAGGAGACACATGAAAATCGTAAATGTATTAGAGAAATTAGACGTAAACAGTCAAAATTTTTTGGACATGTTATGAAAAGAAATGGATTGGAGAACTTAGTGACAACTGGCAAGATCAAAGGGAACAGACCAAGAGGAAGACTGAGAGGAAAATACCTGGATGGCTTGGCCACATGGCATGGACGAGACAGGAACACTGAGCTATTCCACGACTCTGGTGACTGAGTGAAATGGCGAGTCATGACCGCCCACGCTTACTGGCATGGCACATGATTGATTGGCCTGAAGGATAACACGGGTTGAGGAGAGATTTTGGAGAAACAGAAACATGATGTTGTTGTGAATAAAAATTTAGAATTATTCACTAATTTATGCAAAGTGAATCACCAGTATTGGGGAAATAATTTCCCACTTACCACCAGACCACTATACGAAAAATCAGATTGGTAATATCTGTATTACCAAGAAATTGACAGCATCTCTACATGGCGTAAACATCTTTAGAGACGCACAAGTAGATTCTGAAAATTAAGTTGCAACTCAAGAGATACACAACCTCTTATAAACGTGGCAATCAATACAATGTAGGATAGCTCAGACATCAAGAAATTTAGGAAGAAATTTATGGTCACAGTCTCTAATATGTACCAGCTCGTGTAACAGTTAGTACGCGAGGTATTTGGAACGAGTCATGTATATAAGTCCTTATAAACAGGAGAGAAAACATAAAGTATAAATCATCTCATCAAGCGCCTTGCCAGCTGGCGTAGGCATTTATGTCTCTCCACAGATATCGGTCTTTGGTTTTCTGGATTAACTCTGCTGATGATATCCCTCCATGTCACCGTCTCAATCCGTCCAGCATAATTTCTCTTGGTCTGCCTCTGCCTCTCTTTCAATTGATCTTTCCAGTTGTCACGAAATTCTCCAATGCCTCTCTTCTCATCACATGACCAAAGAAAGCTGTTTGTCTCCTTCTTATTGCTGTATATAATGTTCTAGTTTCATTAGCCTTTTTAAGGCAATCATCATTAGTTACTCTGGCAGTCCAAGGGATTCGCAATATTCGTCACAGGAACTACATCTCTGTTGCTTCCAAGTTCTTTCTAATTTGTTCATTTACATTCCAAGATTCACTGCCATACATCAAAGCAGATTTTATGTAGCATTTCAGCACTCTCTTTCTTAAATTCAATGATAGTTATTTATTTCATAAGTTGCCTGTCATTTTCTGAAATGCAGCTTTTGATTGCCATATTCTATTTTTAATCTCTGTTGTGTATCTTCCATCTGATGTTATAATTGCCTCCAGGTATTTAAAATTATCCACTTGGTTAGGAAGTGTCCATTCTATTTCCATTTCCTATTTTGGTGTCACTTTTTTCTTTGATATCAGCTTTGTTACCGTTTTCTTGATAATCAAGGAGAGTCCTTTCATTGCACTCTCTGTTACTAAAATGTCCAACAATTTTTGTAGATCTTTTGAATTTTCTGCCATCAATACTTCGTCATCTGCATAGCGTAATGTTTATATAATAACCTCCGATTAGTATTCCTGGCTTTTCATTGATCTCTTTCATCATTACTTCACTAAAGTGAGAGAAGAGATCCAGTGTAATTGCCTTCTTTATTTCCCAATTTAAATGCTGCTACGTGGTTCCAGTAAAAATACATACATTTTCAGCTTTCATATGCGGTGTCTGCGAAGAATTCTTGGTATTAAGTGGCAAGACAAAAAAACAAATATTGAAGTATTGGAAAGATCAGGTTGTGTGACAGTTTATTCCATGCTCAGTCTTCGTAGACTTAGATGGATAGGACATCTTAGGAGGATGGATGATGGTAGAATACCAAAGGATATCTTTTTTGGTGAATTACAGATGGGTAAGAGATCTCAGGGTCGGCCTCTACTACGATACAAAGATGTGTGTAAGCGGGACATGATTGATACAGGCATTGATAATGCACATTGGGAGCAAGTCGCCGCTGAACGTGTTGCATGGAGGGCAAATATCAGAAATGGAATAAAGTCAAAGGAGAAAATTATTGTAGAAAAGTCACACACCAAGCGTTTGAGACGTAAGATGGTGCATGATGGTGCATGATGGTGGAAATGACCACGTGTTCACATGCACCCACTGTGAACGGACATTTACAGCGCAAATTGGCCTTATCAGTCACACTCGCTACCGCCATAGTTAAAAGTTATTATGCCTTTTTAAAGCACAAACTATCGTCTGTCAAGACGGCAAGGTGCCAATGATGATGATGACATACAAATCGAAATCCGTAACAAAAAATAGAACAACGGAAATATTTTTTAAAAATCACATTGATTGAAATAATAGCAAAATAATAACTATTGAAGTCGGGGCTCATGAAAAAATACGCAGACGCTAATAAAGCGTTTGAAACCTGATGGATAAAGGCGGAAAGCATGCACTATCTAGTTGCCTAGTAGCAGAGTCAGAAGTAACATCAGAGCTAGGAGATCTTAGACATTTACAGCACCACTAGGAAAATAGCAGGAAAATATAATCAACCAAGTGGAGTGATCAAAATTAGTTATGGAAAAGTTTTCACTAGCGCACACGATCAGATGAACAGATTGGCTGAATAGAACAGTTCCCAAATGTCAACAACCTCTCTCTCTCTCTCTCTCTCTCTCTCTCTCTCTCTCTCTCTCTCTCTCTCTCTCTCTCTCTCTCTCTCTCTCTCTCTTTCTCCCTCTCTCCTCCCTCCCCCCCCACACACACACATACACACACACACACACACATACAATCCCCCGATATTCAGCAGGCTGAAATTAGGTTGGATATAATTTGTATCTGGGAGACTTTGCAGAATGACCAGTAGAATAAAGAGAGATGGACATCCCAGAATGACCAGTAGAATAAAGAGAGATGGATATCCCAGAATGACCAGTAGAATAAAGAGAGATGGATATCCCAGAATGACCAGTAGAATAAAGAGAGATGGATATCCCAGAATGACTAGTAGAATAAAGAGAGATGGATATCCCAGAATGACCAGTAGAATAAAGAGAGATGGATATCCCAGAATGACCAGTAGAATAAAGAGAGATGGATATCCCAGGAAGCTGCCAAAGACAGGGGACCTGCAGGAGTGCGGACATTATACAGGAATAATGTTATTGTCTGAAAGCCGCAGTAGCGCAGTGACTAGCATCCTTGGAGCTGTCAGCATTCAGATCCCCAGCAAGGCAGCTCTTTCTAAATTAACGTGGGTCCTCATGAGGTCTCTATCAGGTCTTGTTATGAAAAATAAAGACGGTTACCGTGATGCTGACCACATAACCCATGGTGTGCTGAAATACAGAAATATGGGGCTTAGCACCATAAGCCCCGGCGTCCCATATTTTTAAAGACCAATCACCCCGAATTGAGTGATGTTTCCAATAATCATCCAGGCGAGTGATCCGGCACTTTACGTACCATATGCCCAAAACAACCCTAGGCGTGAAAAATGTCTTACACTTGTTTATCTTTCAACTGGTGTTATTCTCACTTCTCGGGATAATATTTAACAAGATCATTCTCGAGAGATTAAGAGGTGCCATTGACAAAACAGCTAGGCAATGAACAGTCAGGCTTTCGACCAAGCAGATCCTGACATGGTCGGATAGTCCCATTACGCATATATTGAGCAAAGCTTCGAAATGAATTCGTCTTTATTTGTCGACCATGAGAAGACCTGTGACACTAATAATAGGGAATGTCTCTGGAAGCAGTTGAGACACTATGGGATCCCACGTAAGATCAATAACTTAATAAAGGCAACAATTTAAGACATGAAACGCAGAATACTTCATAAAGGAAAACATATATATATATATATATATATATATATATATATATATATATATATATATATATATATATATATATATATATATATATATATATATATATATATATATATATATATATAAAAGACGATGTATGTATGTATGTCTGTTCTTTATGCGTTTGCGAATCCGATTGAGATGAAATTTTCTACATGTTTTCTTTTCATTCCCGTGCAGCAAACTGTCATAGTTTGTTAGTGTACAGTCAGCTATTTACTTACTAAAATTTTATATTTAAATTTACATTATCATTTATATATAGCGAGGGGACTTAACTTAAGAAAAGTTATTTCAAGGGGCATAACTTTTAATAACATTGCTATATATTTTATATATAGATTGTTGCATTGTTTTCAAAGATTTATAAACTCTTTGTCTACAGTTATTTACAGGCATATGAGTTATAATAAATAATGATATAATCTTTAAGGCATTTTCAAAGTTTTCATAAAAATAATGCATCTATTTAAATAGTGAAAATTTTCTAACTCATCTTTTTATGTTTAAAGAAGTTATCTACAGTCATGTAGGTGATTAAAAACAGTTTTCATTAAAAATAATGGATGGTGTGTGGAAGGACATTCTTAAGTTACTTTTTTTTCGGTTATATGAATTTAATGAGACGCTCCCCGCCAGGAGCTGGGCGAATCCGCGCCGGGTCAGATAGATAGACAGACAGACAGACAGACATATAGTCGGGAACGGGAGCTTATATGACTACTTATATTAATTAAATGAGATGCTCCCCACCAGAGGCTGGGCGAAGCCGGGCCGGGTCAGACAGACAGACAGACAGACAGACAGACAGACAAACAGACAGACAGACAGACAGACAGACAGACAGACAGACAGACAGACAGACAGACAGACAGACAGACAGTCGGGAACAGGAACGGGAACTTATATGACTACTTATATGAATTAAATGAGATGCTCCCCACCAGGAGCTGGGCGAAGCCGGGCCGGGTCAGACAGACAGACACACAGACAGACAGACAAACAGACAGACAGACAGACAGACAGACAGACAGACAGAAGATAGATAGATAGATCCCCGCCAGGAGCTGGGCGAAACCGGGCCGGGTCAGCTAGTGTATATATATATATATATATATATATATATATATATATATATATATATATATATATATATATATATATATATATATATATATATATATATATATATATGAAGATGGAACATCAGTGTCACAGGGATGACTTTTGCCACCTTTATTATTCTTGCTGAATATAGACTGAATGTCAACCATAACTATCACCAGAAATTGAATTACATGAAGTTGGATGGAGCCGAATGATTATCTAAACTTCGTTGACAACACTGCCCACCTGTCCCACACACAAAATCACATGTAAGATAAAACAAACACACCTGATGAAAGGCGGCAATTATTAGGTTTAAAGTGCTTTGGAAAAAAAAATGGGGTCAGAACCAAAGATAATTATAATAAATCAAGCAAATGATAACCCGATCTCCCATGTTGAGATCTCACAAATAGAATCAAATAGATATTTAAGTAGCATTGTAAACAAAGATAAGGGAACCGATAGAGCTATTAAGATATGAATACTAAAGGCAGTAAAGGCAAGATGGTCTTTCATAGCACTTGGACATTTGTAGAAGAAAAATAAATTTAATCTGGTACCAAACTTAAAATATTTAACGCTAACGTCAAATCAGTACTGCTGCATGGATCAGAAACATAACATGCGTCTAAAACAATGATTAATATAATTGTGAGGACATTCGTTAGTTAGTTTCTGCGCAGAATAGCAGGTCTAAAATATGTCAGAATCACTAATTCGGGACAGATTTTAGCCATCAAGAGTCGGGGAGCAGACTCTGGGGCTGAATAGGAGACACGTAGTGAATAAACCTGTTAATTGTATAGTAAGAAAGTCATGTCTCTGGAAACGCTATGTAATGAAAAATTAGTGAAATCCAGCAACACACGTAGAAGAGACAGAGATGAAAAGAATGGTGAGTACATGGAGGAAGTTGCAGGAGCTATCAACAGATAGGATGGCTTGGCCCGAGGTGGTTGAGTGCATATGTTCCATTAGGAGATAAAAGTTAGAAGAATAAAAAGAAGATGAGGAGGAGGAGGAGGCGAAGTTATTTAGTTAGTTAGTATGTTAGTTAGTTAGTTAGTACGTTAGTTAGTTAGTTAGTTAGTTAGTTAGTTAGTTAGTTAGTTAGTTAGTTAGTTAGTTAGTTAGTTAGTTAGTTAGCTAGCTAGTTTAGTTAGCTAGTTTAGTTAGTTAGTTAGTTAGTTAGTTAGTTAGTTAGTTAGTTAGTTAGTTAGTTAGTTAGTTAGCTAGCTAGTTAGTTAGTTAGTTAGTTAGTTAGTTAGTTAGTTAGTTAGTTAGTTAGTAAACTGCCAGAATGCCAACACAAAAGTCCGCTAAGAAAAATACAGTTCATTGTAATGGAAGCGGCTGTTACTAGACAACTAGCAGCCACTCATTACTGCATAAGGCAAACCCAGTTAGTTCAGAAACCAGCGGCCGCCATTTTTTCCGAAAATGCAGTTCATGTCACGAACAACCGCGGACAGATGTGAAAGCACTCCACATGAAATCCACAGCTCACAGTGTCGCTCCACGCATTCAATTCAGTAGCAGGGCGACGGAACCATGCACTACCAGTGCAACACGACGAAAATGTGTAAGCAAATAAGCAAACAGCAGCCACAAGCATAAACACTCCAGAAGCCTTAAAACCAACCGCCTAATTCCCCCCCCCCCCCTTTGCTGGACAGGAAGAAGAAAAAAGAAGAAGAAGAAGAAGAAGAAGAAGAAGAAGAAGAAGAAGAAGAAGAAGAAGAAGAAGAAGAAGAAGAAGAAGAAGAAGAAGAAGAAGAAGAAGAAGAAGAAGAAGAAGAAGAAGAAGAAGAAGAAGAAGAAGAAGAAGAAGAAGAAGAAGAAGAAGAAGAAGAAGAAGAAGAAGAAGAAGAAGAAGAAGAAGAAGAAGAAGAAGAAGAAGAAGAAGAAGAAGAAGAAGAAGAAGAAGAAGAAGAAGAAGAAGAAGAAGAAGAAGAAGAAGAAGAAGAAGAAGAAGAAGAAGAAGAAGAAGAAGAAGAAGAAGAAGAAGAAGAGAAGGATCCATGGCTCTTTTGACCATCACTATGGTTCACCAAGTTCCTTCGCCGTGCAGTTTGAAAACCGCTACACTTAAAAAAAAATATAAAGAACACCTATCTTAATCATATTTCAGATGTTAAGTGTTAGGTTTCCACGTATATTGTTTCATTGCGAGATGAGGCTGCCACATAGATCTCGCTCTTAGAGATGTAAAACACAAACGTGCGTGCGAACGCACGCATGCACGCACGCACACACACACACACACACACACACACACACACACACACACACACACTCACTCACTCTCTCACACACACTCACACACACAAATACATACACTCACCCTAAATGAGAGATAGGAGCCATAATGACTGCTACCTGAGACGGAAGAATGGAAATCATGAGAAGTCAGACAATGATTAATGTGCTAGACGTGGGTCCAACTCAACATTTGATACTCTCTCGCGATTGCCTTTTCATTTGCAAATCAGTCTGGTAAATTAGAACTTCGGGTGTGCACCTGACACTATAGAGAAGGCAGTTTACTTTTACAAGGGAAAGAATAATTGAAAACTTCTGGAGTTAGCATTCTCCCGCGAGATTTCACCTAAATAAGTGTGTGTGTATGTACATAGTTTGTTTGAGAGAGGCAACTAACAAATCTAAATGTCCTCATTGTATCATTGCCTTTATGACTCAGAAATTTACTCTATCAAATTCAGACATTGATGAGTTATAAACCGGCAGACAGTACAAGAGTCAGATTTCATGAGATATATAAGAATTGTTTACCACTTTATATATTACACCCTTCTGGCGTTTCACTTAATTTATAAACGCATATAACTTTGAAACATGTAATAACAATGCAATTCAAGTGACAATTGCCTATTATTTTCACATTAATGCATTTGCTGATTATATATTTATCATAGGTGTGTAATGAAGAAACGGTAGCGCAGCCGCTAACATACCAACCTGGAGGGCATGTTTTCGAATATTTTTTTTAAGGCCGTGATGTTTTTATTGACTTGGCCTCACAGCCTAAAATAGGTACCATAACATTTTGCTGCGAAGTAAAGACGGCTGGCATGATTATAGACCAGAATTCCCGTCCAATGACGAATGGCCTAAATTGTGGATCTTTATTTACCTGTAGGGTATGTTTTACAGAATACAAAGTCCTAGACAATAATATGGTGGGTATATGTTCATCCTGGAAAGCACTTTACGCACATACTGAGTTTATAGAGACCGGAAAAGATACAGAATATGTTGCAGACAAACGTGACATTCTGTGCAGAGACTGGAGTACACGGAATGTCTCTACCAGTTTATTTTGCGCCAGTTTAACGGTATCACGCTCTGCCCATGGAAGCTGAGCACTGCGCCGCTGAAAGTTCAGTTCTGCTCCCTTGGAAGGTCAGCCCTGCACCCCTGGAAGGTCAGTACTGCGCCCCAGGAAGGTCAGCAGTGCTCCGCTGGAAGGTTAGAACTGCGCCCCTAGAAACTCAGCATTGCACCCCTGGAAGCTCAGAACTGCACCCTGGAAGGTCAATACTGCGCCCCAGGAAAGTCAGCACTGCGCCCCTGAAAGCTCAGCACTGCGCGGCTTGAAAGTCAGCACTGCATCTGTGGAAGGTCAGAACTGCGCCCCTGGAAGATCAGCACTGTACGACTGGAAGGTCAGCATTGCATCCCTGGAAGGTCACCACTGCACCCCAGGAAAGTCAGCACTTCAACACTGGAAGTTAAGCCCTGCGCCCCTGGAAGGTCAGCACTGCGCCCTTGGAATCTCAGCACTGCCCCTCTCTATGGTGTATGTCCAAGATGGCTGCCTAGCTATCTACATAATAGGTAAATAGGCTCAAGAGGTGACGCCAGTAGGACACACAATATCAAACAACAAGTATATAATAAAGGGTAATCTAATCAACATCGATTATTTCAGCCCACTAGCTGGTGCCCGCCATTTCTTTATACAGTTGTCTGTTTTTGCCGCTCAGTTTAATTCATTATCTGCCGGCATTGATAGACCTTGCATGCCTTGTTTGTACATAATGTTATTCTTTGTCTACTCTTTCTTTCCCAGTATTTTGTCATCTAGTAATCTCTTTGGTGTATACTCTCTGCGTGACTTATGCTGTAATCATGCCATAAGAGTCTTTGCTTTTTTGAATATTTCAAGAAGTGATCAACAAATGATCTTATGAAGTAAAGTAGCACATACATCACTAATACGATGACCAAGCCGCACTTCCTATTATCTAACCTATCGTCTCTTTTTAAGGCCAAATGTGTTGCTCTGATTGCGTCATATCCGTGTTTACATAGTGTGCCCTTGAGGTTGTCTGATTGTGTTATTGATCTTCTTCTATCTCTGTATCTAAATCACTTTAGTTGTATGCTTTTATCGGCAGCTGGTCAGGTTTCAGACACAAAGCTGATTTCCTTCAGCATACAAAATATAGTTGGTAATTGTAACATTTTGCTACTGCTGTTTGTTCATTATTATTGCTTGCTTTATTGTCTTTGCCATAGCTAGTGTCTAACCTTTCTTGCTACACTTTCATTCTTCTATTGTGAGCCATTTTGATAACGAGACTTTGAATTGCATTGTTATTATAATTCTTCTTCTTATTTTTTAGCTGTTATAGGTATGCAACTTTTAAAAAAAAAAACAGGTAGCCACCGGTTATGTGGCGAAGGGGTTATGGACGTAGTTTGAAACACAGCTGTGGGGCAGCAGACCGCATTGCGTTGGTTTTCATATAATGGTATAGTGCCGGTCATTACTGAAGTAAACTTGCCAAGAAATCGAAAACATCAAAACTTGCTGGGGTTGACTGCAACGTCCTGTAAATGATATGCCACCAACTTACAGGTAACCACGGTAGCATAGTGGCTAGTAACTCGATGGTCAGGGGTTAAATCCGTATAGGGGTGGACTCGACTTTTTTAAATGTCCATGGGCTCCCAGGTTGACCCAGCCTGAAATGTCTTGGGAAGTTAAGGCGGTCGGCGTGATATGACCACATGACCCACAGAGCACCGATTGGTCTACATACATGTACATTTGAATCTAGCAACACGTGCACGATGAACTTTCAGGTGAACATCTTCGCCTTGTTTCATTGATACGCCTTATAGGTAATAATCCCCGTCCTCCTATGTGTTACATTAAACAGCTCTGTGAGAACCTAAAGACATGTATGCGAGATACCTAAATTACAGGTTCTCCTATCGTCTACTACTTATAGTACCTAGTGGTGTAGGACAGGGGAGTCATGAGCCTAAAGAATTAAGGCCGCTTGGCTAGTGCAGTCGCCGCGAACTGCTCAGGTTACTGCTTTTTCTTTTTGTCCCCGAAAGAAAAAATTCTACACCTTATCGAAGATTCGAACCCTGGTCTCCAGAAGGAAACCCGTCGTCTTAGCCACTTAGCCAGCCTCTCCTCCACCGCCGTCACGTACCGCCATAAGCTGTACATCACCGGAAGCCTCTCTTTACCTTCAACTTTTAACAGAGCAAGATAATCCAAAGCCACGCCACTCCACACATCCTGGCCATAATTAATAAGCTAATGCAACCGAGATCCCATTGTCAAATACGTTGGCCTGTCATAAGCCTTAACCGTGACATTGCTATTTGCTCTACCGTAATTAACATCCTTATCACTAGTTATAACAGGACCAACGCTCTGCATTCAGCTACATTATAGGATGTTATCTCCCAATCCCTCTAATCAAATTGGCATTCCCATACTAATTATATCCCTTTGTGTCCTCAGAAACCTAATATGTGTTCCTCAGAGCATGTACAACCAACCTGGTGCTGTCTCTTACAATAAAAGGTTGGCTGAAATGGATCTCCAACACAGTTTCTTTCTCGCCCTGACTGTACATTCTGTCAGAATGTTGTTTGTCCATCTCTTGATGTTACCTTCCCACTTGTATCGTTGTCTACCTCTTGCTCGTTTGCCTTCAACCTTATCCTCCAGTATAGTTTTTTATAAACGTGTTATGCAAAGCGCTTATACAGTTTTCTCTAGACCAGGGGTCACCAAACTTTTTTCACGGCGGGCCGGATTAGCTGAGAAAATGACGAGCGCGGGCCGGATAGTCATTCTGTACAATACTTGCGCCGGCTCCGTGGCGAAGGTCTTACGGACGCGGTTCGTAATCCGGTATACCCGCGTTCGAATCACAGCTGCGCATGATTTGGCAGCAGACAACGTTGCACTTGTTTTTGTGCTATGTTATGGGTGCCGGTCGTTCAAAGAGCAATAGTAAACTACTGAACGTAAACTTGCCAAGACATCAACAGCAGAAAACAATGCAGGTGTTGATTGCAAACGTCCTGTAAAGGATGTACAGCTAACTGTAACAATAATTGCAAGCTAGAACGAAAGCTCTGGGAAAAAAAGACAAAAAAAAAAAAAACAAAGTTAATCACAGGAAGGGCGTGCAATGCACAAAAATAAACAAAGACAACCAACACATTTATTTACTAAACAAAGTTATCAAAGAACAACCAACATATTTATTTACTAACCAAAGTTATCAAAGAAGGCGACGTTAGCAAAAAGATAGTTACATCAGTCCTAATGTGCACATATCCGAATCTCACAAACTAAACAGCAAAAGAGGTTAGGGAGATTTGTGAAACTGACGTGTGGCTTTCAAAATACCATCAATGTTTGGTTTGGAATTGCTGCATCCAATCAAGAGAATTGCTTTAAAATGTTCATCAGTCAATCACGTTCGATGTGGTGACTTCAAAATGTTTGCTCACAGACATAAGTTGTTCCAAACACTGTTGCCATACCAGCGGCAAATTTCTTAAGTTTCGGAAACTCAACATCAGGTAAGCAGCGGTACAATTCACCAAGTTTTCCTTCTCTGTGCTTCTCTTTCAACAAGACATTTGCTTGCAAATCAATGAGTTCCAACTGTAGTTCAACTGGCACATCATCAAGATTACGATCAAACGGATTCTGGAACAGAAGAATGTCACTCTCAATTCTGTCAAGATCTGAAAATCTCTCCAAACTCTTTGAAACAGTGAAAATTAGAAAGCTCCTTCCAGTTATGCTTCCAACAATGACAGCTTTCTCCGAAATCCTTTGATGGTTCTGTAGAGATCACAGACGAAGTAAACCTTTCCCTGACGTTTCACGTTCAGTTCATTCATGTCGACCAAAAATGACAACTTTTACAGCCAGGTAGGATCTGACAGCTGTGAATCAGCTCTATCTTTTTCAGTGAGGAAAATATCTATTTCGTTTCGGAGCTTGTAAAAAACGAAGCAGGACTTTACCGCAGCTGAGCCACCTGACTGATGTGTGATAAGGCAAGTCACAGAATTCAGAATAAATTTATTCAAGAAAAGCCTGGAACTAACGGTGCATGTTCCCGAATGAAGTTCACAGCAGAAACGACTGGTTTCAGTACACAATAAATATCTAAGTCTTCCCACAGAGTACTTGCTGATGTATGATGCAGTGTATGAACAGAGCGCCCGGAATTTGCAAATCTTCCAACTGAGTCCTGATCTGCCCCACCAACCCTTCCTCACTCCAGCTATGTTTTTTTCCTCCATCAACTGTAACACTTCGAAGCTGATTCCGCTGAAGATTGTAGTCTTGCAAAATTGTTTGCACTTCCACGAAAATGTCTTTCCCAGTTATTGTTCCATGCATGCTGCATACCAACGCCAACTCTTCCGTTATCTGAAAGTATAAATTGACACCAAGAATGAACACGAGAAGTTGTGACTTACTCTAGAGGTCAGTAGACTCATCCAGCGCTAAAGAATACCACAACAAGATCCTAGCTTGCTCGCGTATCTGTAGCACTATGTTCCCTCCAAGTTCTTCTATTCTCCGCACAACTGAACTTGCCGAAAGGCTGATAGTTTCAAACAAATCTGCTTTCTCAGGACACAAGTTATTTGCTGTTTCGATCATACACTCTTTGATGAAGTTGTCATCAGTAAACGGCTTTCCTCGTTCTGCCATCGTATGCACTGTTTTGTAACTTGTACGAGTGACAGATTCATTTTCAGCAAATTTTCTCGTGAAGAGATTTCTTTGTATTTCAAAACCACGTTTAATGGACTCATATTTCACAGAGCGTAACTTTCCACAAAACTTTTAATATGTTGATAGATATTTTGTTTCATAGTGACGCTGAAGATTGTACTATTTCAAAACGGCAACACTTTCGCAGCATATTACGCAACTGGTTTTCTTGTCCTTTGTTTCCACAAAGAAATACTTTACTCCCCATTCCTCATTGAAAAATCGACACTCGGCGTTCACTTTTGTTTTCCTAGTAGCCATAATTGAGGGTGAAGTACACGGGAGCTGAAAATTTAAAAAACAAAAAGACATTAAATTAGAAACATAATTAAAATCCTATTGAAACAGAAGAAAAGCAGAGGACCAGGGGTCACTGGTGAAGCTACGGCTCATCAAAGGTACATATACAGTTTATAGGTACCTTTGTGTAACCGCACAGAGATGATAGAGATAATAGCACAACGCCGACTGCTCATGGGCCGTAGAAGAAGAGAGAATAAGAAGACAGGGAGAATCTCATTCTATTTCTACGGCTAACAAGTGAAGACAATATTTAGAAATATCATAAGAAATTCAGGTCCGTGTACAGGGAATCAGAATAATGTAATTGAAAAGATACAACAACATCTTAAATTAATAATGCCAACGCACAAATAAATAAAATTCATGATTAGATGCAATAACAAAATAGGTATCCCCATGAATAAACATACACATGATCATCCTTCACAGTACCATTGATCTGCCATCACAGTACGGGTAGTCATCCAACACAGTACCAGTGATCTTCCATCACAGCATGGGTAGTCATCCAACACAGTACCAGTGATCTTCCATCACAGCTTGGGTAGTCATCCTTCACAGTACCAGTGATCTTCCATCACAGCTTGGGTAGTCATCCTTCACAGTACCAGTGATCTTCCATCACAGCATGGGTAGTCATCCAACACAGTACCAGTGATCTTCCATCACAGCATGGTAGTCATCCAACATAGTACCAGTGATCTCCCATCACAACATGGGTAGTCATTCAACACTGTAACTGTAGTCTGATACACAACACCAGCAATTATCAGACAACAAGATGGATCAAAGGTCATTCATTCAGTAGCATGTCCTTGCATAACCTTGATCCCATAACAACCTTCTGGAAAACCTCTCGATCATAAGCAAGATGTCTCGCTTCAGATACATCCATCTGGAGATCATCCGCCACATCCTGCACCCATCCTCTCTCTGGCCTTCCTCTTCCTCTCTTCCCAGGCATATAACCCTCAATTATTGTTCTCAGGCACAGACATAGCTATTCTATTCCTATATTCCTATTTAAATTATGAAGGTTCATTCAAAACCCACCCGCAGCAGATAACCGTCAATCCACAATCACGATCCTCTTGGATCTTTTGGATCTTCACAGGGCCTGTCTGCCCTCTCAACTGTGGTGTGGAAAAACAGTGGCCACGCTCGGCCGTGCCTGGGGCACATTCGGCCATCTGCTGGGTAGTGGCTCAAACCCTCTGTTGAAAATTAGACATCAGCATCTCTTCGGCCTCAGTTGTTCTCAAGGCCAAAGAGGCGGGAACATGGCGTGACTGGGCTCTTATAGGCACGCCAACACAACATCCAAGCATCCTATGCATTTTTTTACCAGGGTATCATGGGAATGCTACTCTATACTCTTGTAGAGCCGCGGCAGGCGGCTTCATTTGGTAATAGAATATATCTCATAATAAGGTTTGCAAAATATATAAATAGGGCCGTATAAATCAACAGTCTAGAGCAGCCAGGAGGTCTCCGTACGCGTGAAGATCTCCTATTATTCTAAACATAATATTTACATTTAAATTGTATCTCAACGTCTCGTGTTTCATACGTTATATCAAGCAAATTCGAGTACCGTCGCGGGCCGGATGAAATGACGTCGCGGGCCGGATCCGGCCCGCGGGCCGTAGTTTGGTGACCCCTGCTCTAGACCATTCACGGCATTCTAACATGACTCCTTTAGAGGTAATATGTGTGCGCTAAACACATTTTCTAATTATAATAACTCATGATATTTATTGGTAAGTAACTTTTCATATTATAAAGTTACTTGCATGTCATTTACAGGACATTGCAGCCAACAACATCATTTATTGTGATTTACTAGGCAATGTTAGTTCAGTACATTGCCATTGCTTTTTGAGCGGTCGATGTCTCATACCATCGAATTCAACACAAACGATTTACGTTTAAATCCACCGCAGTTGATGTTGAATCCTCGGCTCTGTATGGCGGGTAATTACGCCACAGCTCCGGAACTTTTGGTAGCCAAAGGAATAGGTCAAAATATCAAAGCCACAAAATCAATAGAAATCCAGAGCAATGAATAGAGGAGGAATAAGAATTCATCGCTAGCATACGATCTCCGAGGAACAGTTAAGAAACGACGGCGACGCAAGACCACCGATATAAAATTACTCGAACAAGAGAAACAGAACACACGCACAAAACTATACAAGAAAATACAGGATACAGAAGGCATACAGAAAACTATACAAGAAATAACAGCATACACAATACAGATACAAAACTGTACCAGAAACGAAGTAAACTTGTTACTGTAACGAGGCACTGTCGTTATGTTGAGGCCATAGGTTCGAATCCTGGTGGGTAATTACAGCTTTCAATTTGTATTTTGTCTAATGTGACCACTAGTCTCTACTTCTTTCTTCTTCTTCTTCTTCTTCTATGAGTGCCAACAATACATCTGTGTTTATTTAAAAGTTATTCAAGAAACGATTGCAATGCCTAACAGAGGTACGATAATATATACAAAACTATCTAGAACTCAGAGTTAACTAGTTAGGGCATCTGACGCAATTCGTAATCTCGCATACCGCGTTTGAAACACAGCTGCGGGCGATTTGTCAGCAGTCCACCATACGTTGGTTTTCATTACATTGTATGTCAACGTTCAGAAAGCATTGGAAAACTACTCTAACACATTCAAATTCCTGACTCGCCGGTGCCCTGTGGCCGATAATATCTTTATGCTGGTTCTGTCACAGCGGGCCACAGTCATTTAACAAATACATGACGCTGGTTCTGTCACAAAGAGCTCTTCTTACAAAACTTGCAACTGAAGAAAACATTGCTGATTGCGATCAAATGAAAATCTTCGAATTATGAAAATAATGCAGCTATGTGCTGAATGATAGACTGGCGGCAGAATTTAGGACGCCAAAGCACTGTTAATTATGTTTTTTTTTTTTTTTTTGCTTCTTGTCCTATTTACAGGACATCGCTGTCAACACCAGGACTGCTGTTGCTGACGTCTTGACAAGTTTACGTTCTGTAGTTTGCCATTGCTTTCTGAACGACCGGCTCCCATACCAACACGTTGAAACATAGCAGGACGCGGTCAGCTGCAAAATCTGTCGCAGCTGTGTTTCGAACGCATGTAAGCGGAATTACGAACCGCGTCCTTAACGTCTTTCCCACGGAGACGGCTATATGTAGTTAGACAAGTAAATAAATCGCCTAGAAAACACAGATATGGGCAGACAAGAAAAGAGACGGGCTGGACAAGAATTACATGTGGGTAGACATATGAAAATATGAGCTGAAAGAAACAGTTACATTTGGGTAGGTAAAATAAAGAAATGGGCTGGAATATGTAGTTATATATGGGTAGACAAGTAAAGAGATGGACTGGATGACAAAGTTACTTGTGAATAGACAAGTAAAGCGATGGGCTGAAAGAAACAGTTACATTTGGGTATACAGGATGGTTCACAGATGGGCTGTATGATACAGTTACCTCTGGATAGACAAGATGAAGAGATGAGCTGGAAGACATAGTTAGATATGGTTAGATACGTAAATAGATGGGCTGGAAGACACGCTTCTTGTGGATAGAAAAGTAAACATAACGGCAGGAAGACACAATTACATGCGAGTAGACAAGTAAAGAGGTGGGCTGGTAAAGAGTTACATGCGGGTGGACAAATGAAGAGATGGGCTGATAAAGAGTTACATGCGGGTAGACAAATGAAGAGATGGGCTGGTTACGCTTGGGAGACAAGTGACAGGTAAAGAGAGGGGCTGGAGGTCAAGTAAAGAGATGGGTTGGAGAAAACAATTACCTGTGGGTAGACAAGATAAAGAAAATAGCCAGAAGAGACACTTACATTTGGATAGACAAGATAAACAGATGGACTGGAAGACACAGTTATATATGGACATTCAAGTAAAGAGTTGGGCTGGAAGACATGTAAAGAGATGGACTGGAAAAACCAATTACCTGGGGGTAGACAAGATAAAGAAAGTGGCCGGAAGAGACAGATGCATGAGTATAGACAATATGCAGAGTCACAGTTACTTGTGAGTAGACACGATAAAGAAAATGGCTGGAAGAAACACTTACATTTGGATAAACAAGACAAATAGATGGACTGGAAAATACTGTTACATGTGGGTAGGCAAGTACAGAGATATGCTTGAAAACAAATAAAGAGATGAGCTGGAGGAAACAATTAACTGGGGGTAGACACGATAAAGAAAATGGCTGGAAGAGACACTTACATGTGGATAGACAAGATAAAGAGTCACAGTTACCTGTGAGTAGACACGATAAAGAAAATGGCTGGAAGAGACACTTACATTTGGATAAACAAGATAAATGGACTGGAAAATACTGTTACATGTGGGTAGGCAAATACAGAGATATGCTTGAAAACAAATAAAAAGATGAGCTAGAAGAAACAATTAACTGGGGGTAGACAAGATAAAGAAAATGGCTGGAAGAGACACTTATATTTGGATAGACAAGATAAAGAGTCGCAATTACCTGTGGGTAGGCATATAATGAGATGAGCAGGAAGAAATATGTCCGAGTGCAACGTGGAGATATGGGACAAACAGTGTCGGGGACTCACTGAAACCGAAATTATATGCGGAGATGACACTACATCATGATAATGTAATTGCTGTTAACACCGTACTGTTTATGAAACATCTACCATATATCAATAATCTTCTGTCTCTTTTCTGCCATCTGTTGCTATTACAGCATAAATCGAGTGGATGGTCGACTTTCAAGGGCTTTGGTATTTGATACATGCAGCCTCTTTCAGCTTTCTACCAAAGGTGCCCATGGTCGGTCTCTTGCTTTATTATCTTTGTAAGGAAGCTAGATTGCTCTCACTTGTGTACCATACGATGAGATTATTATATGGTTACACCGCCGTGTGTGCTGTTTCTTTATGTAATCTACAATTATCGTTGTTTCTACTTGTAGCATTTCTCCTATATCGATTATTCATCTTATTGATATTTCCAGCATTCATTTGAAGTATTGCATTTCAGTTGTCCTTGTTTCCTTTCTTCCTTAGCTGTAAAGATAAGATTCGTATAATATATAATTACTCATCTCTGTTTTTGAGGTGGATACATTTGACCGAATACTTATTTTACATTGCTACATCTGTTATTGATTTCTAACATTTCTGCAATACGATAGATGTATTGCCTGTTATAATTAAATTTTCCTTAGTTAACATTCCGCATTGTGTATTAGAATTTAATATTGATTATCTCCTTCTAGGAAATCTGACACTAGTAATCAAATACAACTCCCGTTTCAAGGAAATGATGGAGAAATGTATGAAGAAATAACAACGAACCAAGATAATGCATTTGAAAGTAAAGACAAATACCTTTGATTGATAAAGAAGAATCAGCAATGCAATATCTAAAGAAAGGGAGGTCATCTGATAGTGACGATATACCAACGAACATAATCCAGGTAATAGATTTCAGACAAGCAGAGGTACCATGGCTTATATCTCCAATATGAGAACTATCTTTAAGAAATACGGTGAGTATATTGTAGATCCGCATATTTGTTTCGTAGCCCTCGATTTTGTTCAATACCAGAAATCGTGGAACACCATAAGTATGGTGGGAAGTTCGCAGCATGTGTGATCTCCTTAATTGAAATATTGTTCCGGGTGATTGTAAAGTCTCACTACACTTTGCATGTAAAACAAATATGAAAAATGAAGTACATGATGTCATCAAAAAGTGTGCTCCACAGCCCATCGGAAAGCAATATGCAGCGAATGGCTGTCGTCTGCTGGAGTAATTAATTGCACTCCAAACAGAATGGTGTTATCAACGGAAGAAATAATATTTTGTTTTGTTTGGTTGAACAAGTGTTTCGAAGTAGTGGTCGATACACACGGGTGGTTTTTCGAAGATTTATAGCAAGATTTTCTGATAAACAGCCTTCTCATCGCATTATGGTTAGAAATTTGTTGAATAAGTTTCTTGCTACGGGAAATGTGGAAGATGCTCCGCGAATCTGGTAGACCTGCTGTGTCTGAAGAAAAATGTCTAGACACCAAAAGACAGAATTCCGAAAAGTCCAAGGAAGTCTTTAAAGAAAATGTTGCAACAAGTTAACGTATCAGTGATCAAAGTGCATACAATTCTTAAACAACGATTACATTTTCATCCATACATGATTTATGTTGTGTCTGAGCTACAAGAGTGTGATAGTCAATCCAAAGTCAACTACCCCAACGTGGTTTCAAGCATTTTTAGCTTAAGAAGACGAGTCAATTCTCGATGTAACATTCTTCACTGATGAGGCATGGTTTCATCTATCTGGATACGTTAATAACCAAAATAATCGTATTTGGAGCACTTTTAATCCCAGTGCATTTCATGAAGCGCCTCTACACGATGAGAAAATTGGGGTATGGTGTGGCGTCAATAGAAAACGTTTTATTTGACCGATTTTCTTCAACAACACTTTAAATGCCGATCGGCACCGTACTGACACTCTGGAACCTTCTTTTAGAACAGCTGAATTAACATGAAATTAAAGAAGCATGGTTACAGCAAGATGGTGCAGACAGCACACAAAGGTAGAGCATCACTGCGGTTTGTTTTTTGTTTTTTTTTTTTTTTTTTTTTTTTTTGGGGGGGGGGGGTGTTTGGGAAGAAATGTTCGCAAATCGCATATCACGTGGAATTTGGCCTGCTTGCTGTCCATTAGATTATTATCTATAGGGTTTCTTGGAAGAAAATGTTTACAAAAATAATATACAAACAATTGGGGACCTGAAAGAAGCAATCATAATGACCATTTAAGAAATAACTACAGACACGTTGCAGAAGGTATTTAACAACGTGTACAGTCGTGTTTTGAAGCCTGTGGTAGAAATTTCCAACACCTGTTATAATGAATACTTTATTGATACCTTCCACCTTGCCCAAAACAGCATTAGACCATAGCAGTGACAATCGTAACTAATTTAATGAAATTTTTAGCACATTTTTTATGACATCATGTACTTCATTTTTCAAATTTGTTTTACATACAAAGTGTAGTGAGACTTTACAAACACCGGTTATTATGAATAAAAACGATCTGTCAGAATAGCTGGTGAAACATTTAATTGGCTTAAGGTGCAAAAGTGAGTTGATAGGGTTATATTCTTACCCCATATATGTTCCACATCTGTATAGAAACTGCAATTAGAAATGTAAAAATGAATGACACATGTGACAACGTTTTTTCATTCAAAATTGACGAAAATTCGATTTGAGATGCTAATGTACTGGTTTCCGCTTGACTTTCACAACCACAAGGGAATAATTTCCCCTAGAGTTCTGATTGTCATACAGTGATATGTTTCCCATTGTCTACCACGTGGAGGTGCAGTTAGGCTTCTCTTTCCCGAGAAAGTAGGTTATCATGGCATTCCCTAAATTCTCCATTACTTTTAGAGGATCTGAATTCATTAGCTACTTTAAACTGACTGACTGGCACCTTGCCGTCTTGACAGACGATAGTTTGTAAAATGGAGTTATACCTCTCCATAACACAAAGTCTGGGCTGAATTTAGTGACCATGTGTTGCCCATGCAGCATGATCCCTCTCTCGGCCTGCCTAGTTTACTCCAGAGGAAAGGTAACACCAATACGTCTGGAACAATACAAGCTGCAGAAGTTGCCGGATCAGCAAAGTAATGCTCTAAATGTCTGCCTGTTGGAGCTTCGATCTTAGATCAGTTGTGGGACGCAGAGGTGTTTCCAAGGCACCAGGGCCGGGTTATATACTGGCCAAGACCTATTGACGTGTCCTCGTCCAGCGTCCTGGGCAACAGGTCCCTTCAGGGTTCTGGCTAAAGTCAGTAGGATCGCCGATTCCTCCGAAGTCGGAGAGTGTCTGCCTGTACTGCGAGGAACCACCAGTCTGCACACCAATAAGCCAGACATGGGACAACGGATACTCACGCAAACCTCAGGTCCTGTATGACATCACACTGATGTTGGACAAAAGGATGCTTTCACCCGACATACAGGACTTTGCGTTGGAGCTCAAGCCAACGAACACAAGCAAGCAAGCAAGATCAGTTTTCGATCAAGGCTTATTGCCTGTTCTGCCCTGCCATGACATTTAGTCTTTAGGTTGCATTTCCTAGCACTACGTAAGGCTTGTACCCTCCCAAATGCCATCCTCCGCACTTTAAACTACAATGGTTTCATGTAGAATATCTGCATTTACAAAGTGCATAGTTTTGAATCCGGTCTCCCTGGCCTAGGAGTTACACGACTTTCTCCGCAATCCCGCTTATTCACGTGGGGTAACGCAGCACGCGAGAACTGGTAGCGGTTCTCCCTGCGTTGGTGACTTATAGGATAAGTGACGCTCAGAAAGCAATGGCAAACTACTGAGCGTATTCTTGCCAAGAAATTAACACCGGCGGTAAAATACTGGTGTTGACAGCGATGTCCTTTAAAAGGATATGCGGAAAAAAAATGGTTGTGAAAACGTAAGTATATTTTGTTTGTGCTAAACGACAGGAAAGCTATGCGGGCATTGGTAGTTTGCCATTAAACATTGTGTTCAATTCCATTTACTGGATGGGACAAGAATACAAACAAATGTGTAACATGTACACACATCTGGCGGGTAGATGTGGGTGGGGGAGTGTATATAACACACAGAACAAAGAATGAGGCCTTTAATTCGGCAGAATAAGGTGAGTCATACACGGTTATTTTGTTAGATAAGGTTTCGTTTTCTTTAGGTACTTTCCTGTACTTCTTTGAGCACCAATAAATACTTATTAATGTATACGTCATTCGCTGTTATTAAAGCTATCTTACTACAGTCGTCTGCTCTTGGCGTATTTTCACAGCTATGAAATTAGTACAGTCTGGCATGTGTTTTCATGAGAAGCTCTGCTAAAACTAGCTTGTTACCAGTGATATAAGACAATCCATTAAGCTCACAAACAAGCGTCACGTGTCCGTTAGATGGAGAACTGAATTACTCTAAAGATTCTACCATAAGCTGCAGACGTCTCACAGATCCATTAGTGCAGACACACCTTAGCTGCGTTAATGGTGTTTCCTTTTTGTGGACACAGAATCAGTGTTTACGTTGTCAGTTCATAATCACAAGTAAAGTAGTATAAAGTAAAGTAATGTATAGTAACTCAATTTACATGTTATTAGGTCTGAAAGGGTGGGAAGCCAGAATTTATAACAAATAACTTTGCTAATAAATAATTTGTTCTCTTATGTGTTGATTACAAGTTTTTAATATGTTCATTGTAACAACCAATGAATTATAAAGGGCCTATTTACAGGCTGTGGAGCATATTATCTTTTTTTTCAAACCTTTATTTTACAGGACATCGTCAACACCAGTATGTTACTGCTTTCGGTGGGTCGCCCTGCGGATAGAGACTGCGCCATGTGAGAAAACCCGGATCAATGAATTCTTTTTGGTGACTGCCGATTCCATCGACGATGAACGGTGGGGACTTTTGTGTTGGTATTCTGGCGGCGGCATTATGCACAGTGTACCTGTGCAGGCTGTTGAGTTGCCGAGACTACTGTCTGTTCCACTTTTCACATTGGACAGTGGGGAGCATTTTCTGTGATATTCACTGGCACAGGAACGGAGCATAATGGGGACGACCTGTTGCCGTGAAGTTGGAACCTCGTCTAACTAACTAACTAGCATGTTACTGCTGTTGTTGATGTCTTGGCAAGAAGTTTGCCATTGCTTTCTAAACGACCGGCTGTCCCATACCAACTCGTTTAAACCCAGCGCAACGCGGTATGCTGCCAAACTGGTCGCCTCTGTGTTTCAAACGCGGGTAAGCGGGCTTACGAATCGCGTCCGTAAAACCTTTGCCACGGAAACCGGCATTGGGTATCTAGTAAAATATAAATAAATATATCCCGAAGAAGTTTCCTGCGATTCGTCTGTGATGAGCTAACGCCATCACTTTTGCAAGCCTGAGAGCAAGAGGGAATAGGTGGCCAATCTTTTCCGCATTTTGGTAAGCGAAGAGTCCAGACGTCGAATCCACGACCGCTCAGTACTTACTGAGACAGTTCGAGATCAACTTGGCTAGCGCCCTGGCCGGACATATAGTGTTAGAATAGTATGTGTACAGATCAATGGACACATGATGAGCAGACTCAGTTAGACTAGTTAGACTAGTATTTGTATAGATTAATGGGCACTTGGCAGGCTTTGTGGCTTAGAGATTATGACTTGTCTCCGTAATCTCGTATACTCTCGTCGGTGACGTGATGACGGTGAGAATCAGCAGTGGTTCGAATCGCATCGGTAACTTACGGGGTATGTGAGCCGGCCTCTCAGAAAACAATGGCAAACTACTGAGCGTAATCTTGCCAAAAAATCAATATACAGCTGAAAGATGCTGGTGTTGACAGCGATGTCCTATATAAGGATATGCAAAAAAAAAAAAAAAAAGGGCACTTAATGAGCATATAGTGTTGGACTAATATTTATATATATTACTAGGCACTTGATGAGCATATAATCTTAGACTAGTATTTGTTTAGATCAATGGGTACTTTTGGGGCATATAGTGTTAGACTAGTATTTGTATAGATTAATGGGCACTTGATGGGCACATAGTGTTAGACTAGTATGTGTATAAACCAATGGGCACTTTGTGATGGCACTGTATGGCATATAGTGCTAGACTAGTATTTGTATAAACCAATGGGCACCTGATGGGCATAAAGTGCTAGACTAGTTTTTGTATAGATTAATGGGCATCTGATGGGCATATAGTGTTACACTAGTATTTGTATAAACAAATGGGAATTTGGTGGGCATATAGTGAAAGACAAGTATTTGTATAAACCAATGGGCACTTTATGGGTCATGTACTGTACACTATGTTTGCGACCTTTACTTCCTGAAACCAGATCGGGAAATCCAAATCAGTTCTGTAGACCACAAAATGCACGTCGCCGTGAGGGTGGATGAGGATTCGAACACGCTGCCACCGACGCGACAGTCAATCGTGGTAACCATGGTTCCCGTGGTAGCGAATACAGTGCCGAACATTCATGAAATAATTTAAAATTTAACTCACAAAAACGAAAATACATGTTACAGTCTAGCACAAAACAAGGGAAGACACTGCTACCCGTTCCCTATAAGTAAAACAAATAAGGTAATGGTCACATTTACACTCCTGGAGGCTGTTGTAGGTATATGTTGCTAGCTTCATGTTTGTTTACCTCAACCCCTTAAAAGTTAAGGTATATTAAGGGCACGGTGTTAGGACAGTTGTTTCGCAAACAGAACAGAAAATGATGGCGTAAAACTGTCACCTAGCACCGGCAGTGCGACTTTCGGGCTTTAATCTCTAGCATGTATTCATTAAGACTGTATGTAGTTAAAATGTTCGCCACTCTCTGACAGCCTGAAGGCCAATGCATCAGACTGAAGAGCTAATACCCCAGTCTTCTCGAGATTTCACAAATAATAAGTAAAATAATAATATAAAAATAATAATAGAATCATAATAATATCAATAACAACAACAAACATACGTATAGATATCAAATCCTGCACTGGACTTTAATAGAGATAGATACCTTCTGACACGCAGAGATCATGAATCCCACTCGACTATAGAAGACACATTTGGGTCTAGATCAGTAACTTCAATAATTTCTCCCACATTTAACGCCTAAGGTGGACTAGTCACCTACCTTAACGAGACAGATAATAAACAGCAGCTTTTGAAAATTAATTACTTTGGCTTTTTAATACTTTTTTTCTGAAAGGCCAGACTTATGATTTTGTACCGGCGTGTCAAGGGTCTGTCAAGACATTTATATATCTCAGACATTATTGATCACTGGGGGGCCGACGTTGTGTCGTCTAATGGCCGATACTTCATGGACTCCATCAGCCGACACTGCTGATGTGTAAATAATCTATGAGGACTAGATTCCTAGAGAGTGATATCCGAACATTCACAAGAGTCAGAGGAGCGAGAGAACGAGAGACCTTTATTATCACGAGATGAGGAATGGGTATATTGGAAAACTGTCCTTGTTTGACCATCTTTGTTCTCACATCTCGTATTTGTGGCTTTTAAACAAGAAACAAATGGTAAAAGGATTTGTTGGCTTGGTTGATTGGTTGGGTGGTTATTTAGGTGGTTAGCTGGTTGGGTGGATGGTTGGTTCGTTTGGGAAGCTGATAAATTATCCGGAAGAATAGTACTAATCCTCAAGTCGGATGGATATTTCTTCAAGTTGCCCGATATCCTGGAAAAGCGCTACCATATTTGGGTTCTGGATTAGCGTCTTCTTCATCTCTCCAAGCTCAGAAATTAGCGGGACTAGCGGGGTATGTAAGACCGGTTATGGAGCCCCACATCAGCGGAGAAGCGTATGTCGATATAGCCATGTCATGACTCAGCACAAACGGGCTGGCCTGGATTAGACCTTGATTGGTAGCGTCTCCTCCGTAGGTGTGGGTATTTCATGTTTCACAGACTTTAATCTAATGTCCGTAGGGACAATAAAATGATTAATTAACATATTTGAGTTTCAGATAGTTAATGTTTCACAGACTTTAATCCAATGTCCATATGGACAATAAAAGTATTAAAACATTCGGGTTTCAGATATTTAATTTTTTTTACAAAATGTAATCCAATGTCCATAGGGACAATAAAAGGATAAACAACATTTAGGTATCAGATATTTCATTTTTCACAGACTTTAATGCAATGTTCATAGAGACAATAATGGGATAAAAAGATACATGTGGCAATTGTCCAAGAAACAAATACTAAGAAATGTTTTCATTTAAAAAAAAACAACAACAACAACAATAGAATAAATCCATACTGTAATTTAAGTTACATGAGCGTTTTGCACGCAAACGTCATATAGAAAGGCGTACGGGGTTAGTAGTAATATGAGTAGGGGGTTAGTCTTAGCTTCAAACACGTACGGATAGTTGGGGAAAAAAGCTGTGCTAAAGAGTAAGACTGGTCTGTTGTGTATAATAAACTGCGTGCTTTGATGTTATGTAATTTCATACCCTTTACAGGACGTCAAGTCAACCCCTGCATTATTTGGTTATTTGTCATTTTTTGGCACGTTTACGTTCAGTAGTTTGCCATTTTCTTTTTCTGAACGACCAGCAAACATGAGATTGTAAGAAAATCAGCGCAAGGCGCTCTGCTTCCAAATCGCCTGCTGTTATGTTTCGAACGCGGTATGCGGGATTGCGGGAATGCGTTCGTACCCCCTTCGCCACAGCATAGACTTTAAAACATGTACTATATACAGAGAGCCCATGGTGGTACAGTGTACGTCAAGGGATACTGGATCATGTTCAGCTTTGAAACATGTACTAATATAGATAGAGCCAATGGTAGTACCGTGTACGTCAAGGGATACTGGATCATGTTCAGCTTTAAAACATGTACTATATGGACTCCTGAGGGACATCCCCTGCCCCTTCCCTAGCAGGCAGGCTCTACTAGGATGACCGATTATATCCTGCCGTCATATCTAACCAACTATGAATAATACAAAGAATTATCGCTGAAGCAACGGAGTACGTGCTTTGTGCTCGATACCTTTGACAACAGCCAGCGGGGAGAGAATGAAGCGGAGGAGAAGAGGTAGGGGAGAAGGGGGAAGAAAAAGGAAGAAGAGGGCTGGATCCAGAAGGGGTAGAAGGAATACGGATCGTTTGGGACTCAAAAATGTACGGGTTGGGTATTGGAATTGCCGTAGTGCAAAGCAACGACGACCAATACTGGAGACACTGGTCTACGATTTTGATGTCCTGGTGTTCAATCAATCAATCATGTGCCATGCCGGAAAGCGTGGGCGGTCATGATTCGCCATTTCACTCGATCACCAGAGTCGTGGATCAGCTCAGTGTTCCTGTCTCGTCCATGCCATGTGGCCAAGCCATCCAGGTATTTTCCTCTCGGTCTTCCTCTTGGTCTGTTCCCCTCGATCTTGCCAGCTGTCACCAAGTTCTCCAGTCCATTTCTTCTCATAACATGTCCAAAAAATTTTGACTGTCTACGTCTAATTTCTCTAATCAATCTACGATTTTCATTTGTCTCTTGTAGTACTTGGTAATTGGTTTTTCTATCTGTCCATGGTATTCTTTGCATTTTCCTCAGAAACCACATTTCTGCAGCCATCAGATGTTTTTCAGCTTGACTGCACATTGTCCAAGTTTCACATCCATACAAAAGAACAGGCTCTATGTATCCCCTCAACATTCTTTTTCTCGTTTCAATTGACATCATTTTATTGGTCAGAATGTTTTTCATCTTGCTAAAGGCTACCTTCACAATGGCGATTCTTGTTCTAATCTCTTCAAGGCATCTGCCATCAGATGTTATGACTGTTCCGAGATAATTGAACCGATTCACTTGCTGAAGAATATTCCCATTTACTTGTATATTACATTGTGGTACTTCGTTCTTCCTAGTGACGACCATAACCTGTGTCTTCCTACAATTTAATTCCAACCCCAGCTGCTCACTGTGTACAACCACAGCGTCTACTAATTGTTGCAGATCCTGTGCATTGTCTGCAATCAATACTGTATCATCTGCATATCTAATGTTATTTATGTTTCGTCCTCCAATGCTGATTCCATTTAGGTCTTCTACATTTCTGAAAATATTTTCACTATATAAGGAAAAAAGATCTGGAGACATTACACATCCCTGCCTAACACCTCTCTTAATAGGTTGGTATTGTCCTACTTCATTATCAATTCTTATGGCAGCTTGTTGTTTCCAATATATGTTTTTTATAAGTCTAATGTCTTTCCCATCAATTTGTAGATCTGCCAGCATATCCACAATGTTCACATGTCTTACTCTATCAAAAGCCTTTGTGTAGTTAGTAAAGCAAAGATGTATATCCTTGTTTACTTCTAAAGCACGTTCAATAACTGTTCGCAGCATATACACAGCATTTACTGTACCCTTTCCTTCTACAAAACCACATTGTTCTTCCCCTATTTCAGGTTGTATTTTCTTCCTCACTCTTTGCATGATAATTCGTAACAAAATCTTTGTGATGTGACTCATTATACTAATTGTTCTATGTTGATCACATTCTAAGGTTCCTGATTTCTTTGGGATTGCAATAAATACAGAATTACATAATTCAGAAGGTATATCTCCAGTCTCAAAAAATGTGTTCAGCAGTCTAGTGACTTGCTCTAGTCCAAATTCTTCTAAAGCTTTAATCATTTCTGTTGTGATGTTATCTGCACCGGGGGCCTTGCCAGCTTTCATATGCTTAAGAACATTTTGAACCTCCATCTTTAAAATTGCTGGTCCTTCATTATTAAATCTAATAGCATACTGTTCCTCTCTGTTATCATTATACAGGTCTTTCACATAATCTGTCCATACATGTAGAATCTGATCTTTTTCTATTATGATTTTGCCATCTTTAGTTCTTAGACAGCCTGTTGATGTACTTGTTCTTTTATTAGTAAGTTCCTGAATCCTTTTGTGCACTAATTTGGTATTTTGACTGTTGTGTTGTTTTTCAATTTCTAAGCACTTTTCCTCAAGCCATGATTCTTTTGCCTTCCTACATAATATTCTGACTTGTCTGTGAATATCTTCATATTTGGCAGGATTATTTTTGTTGAGTCTTCTTGTTTCCATTAAGTGTAAAATTTCCTCAGTCATCCATTTCTTACGACCCAGCTTCTTTAATTTTGGAATAGTTGTTTCTGCAGCCATATTGATTGAATTCTTTAACATTTCCCATTGATCATCCACATCCTGGAATAGGATCTCTAGATCAGACAATATTTCAAATCTGTTCTGTACTTCTATGTTGAATTTGTTTTGTATTTCCTTGTCATTACTCAATGTACACAAATCATATTTAGTGTTCCCTGGTGTTACAGGAACTGAATACGAACTCTTTCAAGTGCCCTGGCTATACATGTTACAACAACCCAACTGGGCAGGAAAGACATGGGCAGGCTCTGGTGGTCAAAGACGGTTTACAGCATTCAATACTGCATATGAGTGGGTTGGGTCAGGAGAGTAAAGAGGTGCAGAGAATGCGGATACAAATCGGCCGATACAGCTGGAACCTGATAAATATATATGTGAGTGGGGAATCTTGCATAAACAGAGAGAGTTGGGACTGGTTGAAAGGTTTAGTGGACACCCCAGGTTCCAGGTATCTGATATGTGGTGATTTCAATGCCCGCGCCAAGGAATGGGACAGGTCGGGAGAGAACAGACAGGGTACTGCTCTTGCTGAGGCCTTGCTTAAGACGGATGTTGTCTGTCTAAATGATGGGACACCCACTAGGCTAGCAATGAGACCGGGGGACCCTGACACGGCCATCGACCTGGCGCTTGTATCCCAAGAGGCGGCATCAGATATAAAATGGAGCGTCCTTGGAGACCATGGAAGTGACCACCTCTCCTGTTCTGTGCTGATACCTAAGTCCAGCACAGTTAGAACTATAAGAGCTCGCAGGGCATTCAGTTATGATCGCGACCACTCTTCGCTCTTGGGGCGTCTTAGATGACAGGGAAGATCTAAACCAACAAGAAGAATCTTTACCCAACCACGATGGTGGACATCAGAGGTAGGGAATTCATGGAGGGAAAAGAGGGTGGCCTTAAGGAATTGGCAGAGGGTGCGGAGAGCAACCAATTCAGTTGACACCGAATTGGAAGAGGCTGAAAGGTATAAAACAGTAAAGGTGCAGGATTTTAAACTTCAGACAGCTGAGGCAAAGAGGACTAAGTGGGAACAGTTTTTCAATGAAGTCGGTGGGGATGTGACATTGGGAAAATTCTGGAGGCTGCACCGACAGATGAAGAGACAGGTGATGCCTGGTACAGATGGCACCGTTTATGATGATAACAACCGACCTATGACAACTGACAAGGACAAAAGGGAGGCTCTTCTTGCGCGATTTTTAAAACAGACGGATCAGCAAGATAGGACCATTAGAGATAACGTCAGAGAAGCCTTGTCATGGGTCACTAGGAAGGAGGACTGTGAGGTTAAGGTGGAGGACATTAGACGGGTACTGAAGCGGGCTAAAGACAGCGCCAGGTCCGGATGGGGTGAGGTACTTCCATATGAGGAACATAAATGATGGGGATTTGGAGGAGATGGGTTTCAATCTAAGCATCAATCCGGCGTAAATACCCCATGATTGGCTGCATAGCTACCTAGTCCCCTTCCCAAAGCCAGGTAAGGATCACTCCAGACTTAATGAATACCAAATCATAACCCTGAAAAACACGTATGGCAAAGTCCTCAAAAAAATAGTAGCACGCAGGATCCAGCAAAATTTGGAAAGTCGGAGTCTGCTTCCCCAAGGACTCGGGAGCTACCGGCCGGGAAAGGACACCTGGGCCAATGCTGCAACTTTTACGTTCGATGTCTATGAGGCCTTCCAGGATAATAAGGAGACAGTGGAGGTAGCTCTTGACAGGGTTAGGTATGATCGGTTAATACACACACTGTTGGACATGGAGGTCTGCCCTTGCCTTGTTAGATGGGTTGCGGCAGTCCTTTATGAGCGTAAGGTTGCATTGCGCATGGGTTCCTGGACTTTTGACCCCTGTACTATTACACCTGGGTTGCCGCAGGGATCTGGGTTGCCGCAGGGATCTGCCTTGTCCCCATTGCTAATTAATGTCTACACCAGCTAAGTCGCAGCAATTGAGACACCAGGTGTGGGTAGAATCTTGACATTTGCAGATGATGTGCTGGTCTACAGACAGGGCAGAGACAGGGCTAGTTTGGCGAAAGACTTACATGTAGCGGTAAACTGGGTGGTGGAGTGGTGCAGGGACGCAGGGGCCATTATAAACCCAGACAAGGCATCGGTTGTCTGGTACTCCTTGGATAACCGGATCGTCAAGGCAGACGTCCCAGGTATTATGTTGAATGGATGTCCTCTTAGTCGAGAGAGTAAATTGAAGTACTTGGGTATCACCTTTGACAGATGTTTGTCTTTTAAGGATCATGTGGAGGCTTTGGTCGTGAAGGCTGGTAGGGGACTTAATGCACTGAGGGCTATGGCAGCAACCGGGATAGATCAGAGGATGCTGTACAGGCTCTTTCATCAGTTAATAATTTCTGTCATTGAGTATGGTTTGGGGCTGCTGACAGTATCAAAGAGCCAGCTTGAAAGGTTGGAGCGCATATAGAATGCTGCCATTATCACAAACATCAGAAAGAGACAGTCATAATGTTTTCAGGTACATTGTGAAAAGACAAAAGCTGGAACAACCGGAGATGTTTGTGGAAAAAGAGATACAGGAAAGCAGCGAAAGAAAATTCGTGATAGTCTTGGGTCATAGCAAAGAAGAGAGTCAACACATGAGTTGATCTATGCCGTCAGAGATAGTAGACATCAGTAGGCGAACAGAGAAGTGGAAGGCAGAACAACATCCAGGATTGAGAACACCAAATAATAAGCCGTGGTACATATTGCTAGGGACAGGGGCAATGGAGGAGACTGACAGCGGTGATACGCCCATCATGACACATAAGAGATCAGACAGATCTTTAATACAGCAGGATATTACCGGATATAAGGAATTCTTACATTATGGAGACACAATAAAAATTCACTTAAAAATACGTGCCTAGGACTTCAGTCCACGTAAACAGAATAATAAATGTGGAGAGAGAGATTGATTGATTGATTGATTGATTGATTTATCTTTATTTTAGAAGGGTTACAAATTGGGCACGCAGGCCCGTCTTACATTCGGCCCTTCCAGTCACTCATCTTTCTTTCATCAATAGTGCATGATGCATTTACATAGGAAAAAAAAAACATTGTCAGATTAATGTTGTAAACATGAACAATGCATATTACCATGTTATGAGACATATCCCCCAACCACCCACACACCCCTCACCCACCACACACACATCCCCATCCACCCCTCCCCCAACCACGCACACACCTCAGGCATACATATATTCACCCACCCACCCATACCCACCCACACATCCCCACATACGCACATCTCCCCTACCACACACACACGTCCCCCACTCCACACACACTCGCTCACCCACATACATAGAGAGAGCGAGAGAGAGAGAGAGAGAGAGAGAGAGAGAGAGAGAGAGAGAGAGAGAGAGAGAGAGAGAGAGAGAAGGGGGTTGGAGAATATATAAAAATAATGTAATAATATAACAAAAAACTAAGACAAGCATAAATAATCACATAAACACACCACAACTGTTTACTGTGTTTTAATTTCATATTTATTTACTTAAATATTTCATATTTATTTACTTATATCTATGTTTATTTTGTTCTTGACAAAGGTAGTGACTACTGAAATTGTGGACGATTGTGTTGTGCTGTATTCAATCTTATTTTATTTATATTTATCTCAGTTCTTGTTTTATTATTATATTATTTTTATCTATTCCCCCTTCATTAATCATTCTGTTTACTTGGAATTAAACCCTACCCAGGTATGTATATTCGTTTATATTTACTGCGTGTCCTCCGGATCTAAGAATACATTTGGGTTTCATCATGACACAACATTAACTCATTACTAGGGTTAGGCGACTATTGTGAACATATACTAACTGGTGACATTATTTGTGATTATCATAAACAAATTCAAGACTTAACCCATCATGTTTGCAATAACAGTAATGAAGCATAGCTTGTAATGCTATATATACCCTATCAACTTGTAATTATGATGTTTGTATTCTATATATGATCGAAGTACGCCTACAATTACACTGCAGAATCAGGCGAACTGATACAATGAAAATGCATTTACTGTAGGCAGCACACACAGTTTATATAAATCGTTGCCGACTTCTTCTTCTTATTTCTTCTGTCCTCCATTTTACCCCTTTCTTCTACTCCTACTTCTCCACCTTCTTCTTCTTGTTCTACTTCTTCTTGTTCTTCTTCTTCTTCTTCTTCTTCTTCTTCTTCTTCTTCTTCTTCTTCTTCTTCTTCTTCTTCTTCTTCTTCTTCTTCTTCTTCTTCTGCTGCTGCTGACGCTGATACTGCTGTTCCAACTAATCATTCTTGTCTTTGCCAAAGCATACGCCTTTTCCTTATCTTCTTTTTCTTACTCCTCTTCCTCGCTCTCCTCCTCCCCACCCGCCTCCTCATCTTTTTACTGTTACTACTACTACTACTACTACTACTACTACTACTACTACTACTACTACTACTACTACTACTACTACTACTACTACTATTACTACTACTACTACTACTGCTGCTGCTACTACTACTACTACTACTACTACTACAACTGCTGCTGCTACTGCTGCTGCTGCTGCTGCTGCTGCTGCTGCTGCTGCTGCTACTACTACTACTACTACTACAACTACTACTACTACTACTACTACTACTACTACTACGATCGCTGCTGCTACTACTAATATGTCATCTTTTAATTGTTCTTCCTTTTCTTCACGCGATGCCAGATTTGTATACTGGCTGTAATTACCGTACTAAGAACCCAAGGCACTATCTTGAAATGATGCATTACCCTCTTCCAGGCAATCGGACGTTCTTAGTTACTCTGGCAGTTCAAGATATTCGCAACATTCGTCTCAGAAACCTCCTCCCCCCGTTCTGCTTTTTAATTTGCTCATTAACATTGTCAAGATTCCACTACAGCAGAACTGGTTTTATATAACGTTTCAGTATTCACCTACTGACATTCAGTGACAGTGATTTATTACATGAAATGCTTTTCGATTTCTTAAATGCAGATTTTGCTTGGCATATTCTGCTGTTTGTCTCTATCACGTATATTCCATGTGATCCTATTATTTTTCCCAAATTTTTGAATTATTGGCGTTGTTTTTGTTATTATTGGCATGTTTCAATGTTTCATTCTATTGTAATATCACATGCTTGTGTTGTCTGTTTTCTTTGATATAACCATTCTTTCTCTGGTTTGGATATTCAATAAAAGTATTACCACCTCCATCTCCCGCCCCACCCACCCCCACGCTCTGTTGTCAGATGGTGTAACTGAGAAACAGGGACATTTCCCCAAGCATGAGAAGATTCAAAGATGTTAGCGACAACTAATAGTGTCTCTACATGAGATGTTTAACTGCACGACAGCACATTGTTAGTTGTGCGGGTGTAGCTATTTTATCTTGCTCTCATGACTTGTTATCAAAATAGCTGTCCATTATTTTTACATGCTCTGCCCGGATTGCTGAAGCTAAGGTAGGGGGTTCAAAACCTACACCGATCAAATGTTGACTTCTCGGCCTTAACTTGGGGTCTACATTACAAGTACCTCTGAAGTCGGAATGGGTTCGCCTGATGGCAAAGGACACTTATAATAGAGAAAGCTAATCCACACGCAAGGTTCAGTTCAGTGCTACGAGTAGTGACGTGTATGGACTACGCTTGAGGCCAAAGTTAGCGAACGCAACAATAAAATACTTGCAGAGTACATCTTCTATTTGTGCTGTACTCTTCTTACCCGGTGTGCTACCGTAAAATGGAAATGTAAAATCCGTAGATTGTACACTCTACTTCGTAGCCATGTCTCCCTTGTTTCATGAAAGACCATTGTTCTCAATTGACTGGTACCTTGCCAAACGATAGTGTGTAAACTGGAGTTATACTTCTCCGTTGCACAAAGCCTGGGCTGAATTTAGAAACAATGTATTGCCCATGCAGCATGACCCCTCTCTCGGTCTGCCTGGATTAATCCAGAGGAAAGGCAACACCAATATGTCTAGAACATAGACAAGCTGTAGAAGCTGCTGGATCAGCAAAGTAATGTTGTAACTGTCCGCATGTCGGAGCTTCCTTCCTAGATCAGTTGCCGACCAAGGCTTAGAGGTCTGATCAGCCCTCCCATGACATTTAGTCTTTAAGTTGCATTTTTCGCACTAGGCAAAGCTGTGACCCTTCCAATCGTGCTCCTCAGCCCGAAGCCGTAGGTACAATGTGGGGTGTCGGGTTTGGTGAGTGCTGGAAATAACAGAAGCAGCTAGTATGTATCATCTGTTGTTATACATATGGTAGCTAAGTCATATCTGACAAAGGCATGTCTTTCACTTCCGAATAGGGTTTATTAAATTAACACTTTCTCTTCAGGAATACGACCATCAAATTATAATAGATATTATTAAGACATCACACTGATGTTGGACAACAGGATGTCTTCATCCAACATAGAGGACTTCACGCTGGAGTTCACAGCCAGCGAACGGAATCAAGAAAGCAAGCAGGATTGAATGGTTATATCAAAGAAAAAGGTGACACCAAAATGTGAAATAGAAATACAAGGGGACATTCCTAACCAAGTGGGTAGTTTTAAAAACCTAGGGGCATTTATAACATCGGATGGAAGACACACAACAGAGATTAAGAGCAGAAAAGATCAAGCAAAAGCTGCATTTCAGAAAATGAAGAGTATCTTATACATTGAACAACTATCTCTGAATGTAAGAAAGCGAATGCTGAAGTGCTATATAGAATTTGTTTTATGGCAGTGAATCTTGGAATGTAAATGAACAAATTAGGAAGAGCTTGGAAGCAACAGAGATGTGGTTCCTGAGACAAATGTTGCGAATTCCTTGGTCTGCCAAAGTAACAAACAACGACTGCCGCCTGAAAGAGACTAATGAAACTAGAACATTATATACAACAATAAGAAAGAGACACACAGCTTTCTTTGGTCATATGATGAGAAGAGAGGCATTGGAGACATCGTGACAACTGGAAAGATTGAGGGGAAGAGAGGCAGAGGCAGACCAAGAGAAATGATGCTGGATGGATTGGGACGGTAGCATAGTGGAATATTATCAGCACAGCTGATCAAGAAAACCAAAAACGGAGATCTGTGGAGAGTCATGAACACCTACTCCAGACAGCAGGACACTTGATGATTATCATGATTGACACGCAAGGACTTCATTCTTGTTACTTGTTCTTCTTCTTATATTATGAGTAGAAGCTTGGTGTCATTATTGTTTATTAGTTTACACACAGAAACAACCAACATTATGTTTCATGATTTATTGCCTGATATAAATCGCTGCAGTTCGTCAGGTGTATACAGTTATACATGAAGTGAATAACCGAATAACACTTTGGCTAAAATACAGAAAATACATACTCACAGGTTTTGTTCGAATGTGGAACATGTGTTATCATTGCGGTAATTTCAGATTTAAATTAAACTCATTCTGCTTATACAAAACTGGCTGACATTGCCTAACTGCTGAGGCTTCATTATATTTGAGCAATCGTTTCGTCCAATACAGTATTCGAAAAGCTCTTTCTTTTTTAACATTATGACCGTAGTTTATGAACTTTTGAGCAATCGACGAGGAGGGTGTTGTTTTAACCTGTCAAATGCACAAGGATATCCGAAGACTTATTAACCACGCGCCCTGGTATATGTTGCTTTAAAAACAAAAGTCGCTTAAAAGTCGACAGGGTCGACTTCATTGCACCAGGTTTTAATTCCATATGGCTCGGTCTCTTTCCACTGCGCGGAAAGCGTCGCACAAAGCACGAACTCCGTAGCTCCAGCGACGATCCTTAGGAATATCCGAGAAAATGCACCCGTGAACCGAAGGACGCTGCCAGGAATCGAACCCACAACCTTCGGAACCCGAGTCAGACAGCTTGACCACTTCGCCACGGAGACTCCCAAAAGGTCGCTTAAAAGTCGACAGGGTCGACTTCATTGCACCAGGTTTTTATCCCATATGGCTCAGTCTCTTTCCGCAGCGCGGAAAGCGTCGCACAAAGCACGAACTTCGTAGCTCCAGCGACGACCCCCAGTAGTCTCCGAAAAAAAAATACTCTCGTGAACCGAAGGAATCGAACCCACAACCTTCGGAGCCCGAGGCAGACGGCTTGACTACTTCGCTACGGAGAGTCCCAGATGGTATATACTCCATCAGTCGATTTAATGATTGTATTTCCTTTCTGCCGGCTTCCTGGCCTAGAGGTTAGCGACTTTTCTCCGTAATCTCGTATACTCTCGTAAGTAACGTGACGACGGTGAGAATCAGCAGTGGTTCGAATCGCGTCGGTAACTTACGGGGTATGTGAGCCGGCCGCTCAGAAAGCAATGGAAACTACTGAGCGTAGTCTTGACAAGAAATCAACAATCAGCTGAAACCATATATAATACGATTTATTGCCTGGCACATTTCGCTGCATCTCGTCAGGTACTTACTGCAGATGTCACACAACATAGAGTAAAATAAATCGTATTCAAATTCACTACGGAAAAACATTGTTTTGAATCAGTTGAAAGATGCTGATGTTGACAGCGATGTCCTGTAAAGGATATGCAAACATTTCCTTTCTACTTAATAGTTTGCTTGCCACTGACATTGCAATTGATAAAGGTAGTTTGATTTTGGTGTACGAAGACAATGGTTCTTTCACAGATGAAGTGGGTATTTGGGTGATCTTTTGTATATGAACATTGACTCAGCAGAAAGATATGGGAGGTGCAGCGAAAAGATGCATCGAAATATTGTGCAACATATTGTTTGTGGCATACATGTGTTTACATTCACTAAGGGGATACAGTGTTTTCAATTGCTCGTGAGGTTGGCTCTAGGAAACGCCTCAATCTTAAAAAGGTTCCTGAACCAAGAAGCAGAGATCGACAAGCTCAGGGATGGACACGTGACGCTGCAGACATCTTGGGCAGGGAGGACAACGAAATAGAACAGGATGGAGACACTTTTCGGCGGGATGTGATATATACATCTACATGGTGAATGCACTGGACGGTTCACTTTACTGTCGCTTTAAGCAAAACTGTATTGCATATTGTGCATATCACACGTTAATTCTTGTCTGGTCTTCGCCAGCTAGAGATGGACGTTGTGACTCAAAGTCATAACGCCCAGGTTTATTCATTTTACACTACCTGTTACCGTTGTGCCTGCCTATCATCTACAACATCTGGTATGTAGCCACTGGTATGTAGCTACTAGTATGTAGCCACTGGTATGTAGCCACTGGTATGTAGCCACTGGTATGTAGCCACTGGTATGTAGCCACTGGTATGTAGCCACTGGTATGTAGCCACTAGTATGCACCTATCCTTATGTACCAACTAGCATGCAATCACATAAATGTACCCGATGGTATGTACCCATCGGTATATATCCATGTGTATGTATCCATGGATATGTATCCACTAGATGTACCCACTATCATGCATCCTCTGATATGTAGCCACGGATACAGAAGACAAAATCATTTGCAAATTATTTCCCTTGAGACTTTTATGTGTATGCTCGCAGTTTCTACTTTCAGCAGCTCCCAACACAAGAATGAATGTGTTCTTCGTATTTCATGTTCATTCTGTTTTCTCAAATCCAATTACGAATTCATAGTGTCCGTTTGCTTTATCCAACATTATATTAAACTATATTTTATTTTTTTATTCTCTCTCTCTCTCTATCTATCTTCGCTTTCTCTCTCTCGCTCTCTCTCTCTCTTTCTCTCTCTCGCTCTCTCTCTCTCTCGCTCTCTCTCTCTCTTTCTCTCTCTCGCTCTCTCTCTCTCGCTCTCTCTCTTTCTCTCTCTCTCTCTCTCTCTCTCTCTCTCTCTCTCTCTCTCTCTCTCTCTCTCTCTCGCACTTGCTTTCTTTATCGCTGTTTATTTTCTCTCTTCTCTCTTTTTTCATCCTCATTTCTGATCTCTTGCTTCTTTATTTCTCTCTGTATATTTTCTTTCTCTACTTGAATCTCTTTTCTTCTGTTCCCTTGTCCTCTTTCCTACCATCTCTTGTTCCCCCCTCCCCATCTCTCTCTCTCGCTCTCTCTCTCGCTCTCTCTCTCGCTCTCTCTCTCTCTCTCTCTCTCTCTCTCTCTCTCTCTCTCTCTCTCTTCTGTATGTGTTTGTTTGAATTACTGTTCCCACATGATTGTTTTATTTTATTCTCTGCCATCTTGTATGGACAAGTTACCATAAATTCGTAATGCATTCGTTGTTTAATTAATAAAAATGCCATCTCCGCATTGAAGGTCGGCAGTAATGAACAACACCCTCTGTCCTACTCCGTTATAGACACAATCTTCTTCACTCCATCTCTTGATGTCTTCCTCTTGCGCTCGTCCATGTGTGGATTGTTTTCCTGTTACCAAAGCATGAGTTTAGTTAACATCACATCGCTCGCGACATTCCCATAGTGCTCCGTGTTGCCAGAGCTGTGATGGCACAGTGGTCAGTGTGCTTACATAACCAGACAGTGTTCCTGGTTCAATCACCAGCTGTGGCATGACTCTGCCTTTTCCCGACTCCGAAGTCAACACAGCCCCATACAACAAATACAGTTACATTTCAGAATTGTTTACACACTGTGTGAGTTTAAAAACCAACATGCCTGATCCGTTCCTTCCTTGGGTAGCCAAAAAAGAGTTTCTGTGCTGAGGAAAATAGCTGCAGTATGATTACACGTCCGCCTCCATTTTCCCCTGTGCTTTGAGTGTCGTCAAGACTGCTCACTGTCCATTGAATCAGTCTTTCCAGTAGGGATCCTCTGCTTTGCTGCACTTTCCAATTGGTTTCGGGGAGCCTTCACCATATCAGTTTTGTTATAAAATAAACCACGCCCAAAGCTGCAGCAATAGCAGCAGCCAGTCTCTCAGCCTGTTCATTTCCTCGCACACCACATGCCCTGGTCACATATTCCACGATAACTCTGAATCTTCTTTTTATCTAGCGATGTGAGCCTCGCCTCGCAGAACATACTGCTTTCTATTTTAAGCAGCAAGCACTGCGAGTTCGTTGCGATGTCGGGCTTTTTTACTCTTCAGCCATCGGAACACCGCTATTTCAGGTCATTCGATCTATTTCTCCCATGACATAGAATATATAATGGCCCAACATTTCACACGCCAGCGACATTAATTGTATCCGCGGTGGGACCATATCTAACGATATTGCTATCAGATACAGCAACATCTCATTTTAATCCGTACACTAGCATCTGACGGCATCATGTCTTTTTATGTTGACTACCTTTTATCATATTTCATGGTTACGTGTTTGTCTCGATATCCAAAATTTAATTCCTATACTTTGGAAAAACCAGTTAAGCTGACTCACCATTATACAGGCCCGACATTTATTCTGCGATTCATCGTATTTTCCTGCCAGCTGCGAACATCTGGCACCAATTCCCGAGTTAGAATATGTTTTTTTGCGATGGTATATTTTCTCTTTCGTGGTTTATGTGTTTCTGCTTTCATCTTCTTATTGTAGTTTTATTGCCGTGTCTGTAGTCTGATGTAGACCGCTTTAGTAGAAATACCTCTTGGCTTGTTTACTTCGTAGATCATTGACTTACGTGTTTTATGTACGTTGACTGAATGCACATTCTTAACACACACAGTGAATAGTTACTCGTGCACGCGGGAATTTAGGTGTCTTAATCTAGAAACATTTCCAGCGATCATTTACTAGCCTGACTGCGTAACATTAGAAAGCAGTATAGTTTCTTGGACAATATATATTAGAATTTTTGAAGATCTTGATGTGCACGTTTTGAAAAATAAATGTGTGTTTTCAGTCTCCTCGGTGCCAGAGTTGCTTGTAGCACATTAAGAATGACTTAGTTATCAATCAATCAATCAATCAATCAATCAATCATTCATGTGTCATCTCCTCATTCAAGATCGGCCGTAAAGAGCCTTCAGCAACCTCTGTTTTGCATCTTCGTTGCGCAGTCATATAACCTTCGTGCGGTCCATGCCTCACTTTGTCCATCCACCTATAACGTGGTCTTGCTCGTGCACGTTATCCTTTCACCTAACCCTCAATCACATCCTTTAAGAAGTAACTGCCTCTTTGTATACGTACGAAGTACCTTAATTGTATGGCTTTGATCTTATTCAATAAAAGTTAGTTGTATATTCCTTACTCGACGTTGTAGTCTACCCCAGCATGTTTAACTGTTCGAGTAGTTTACCATTGCTTTCTGAACGACCGGTATTCTAACCTGTGTATGGGAAACCAACGAAAGGCCGTATGCTTCCACATCGACGGCAGCTGTGTTTCGAACGCAGTATGCGGGATTACGAATTGCGTCCCTACTCCTTCGCCACAGAGCCGGCCTCATTTAGTAATGCCTTCTTAAATCCCGGGTGTTTGCAATACGTCATTGCTTGTTTTCTTATCCTGCCGTAACATTCAAATGGAAGGTTTTTATGAGAATCGGTCGTTCAGAAAGTAATGGCAAACTACTGAACGCAAAAACACTTCTTGGTACATCACAAACAGCCTAAGATTCCTAGGATTGATTGCGACGTCCTACATAGCACATGCAAGTAACTATAAAGTTTAAGTAAAGGACCAATTTACATGCCTTAAGGCTCATCGGACACTCGGTGCTTGATCTCATCCACGCCTTAAGGCTCATCGGACACTCGGTGTTTGATCTTATTCACGCCTTAAGGCTCATCGGACACTCGGTGCTTGATCTCATTCATGCCTTAAGGCTCATCGGACACTCGGTGTTTGATCTTATTCACGTCTTAAGGCTCATCAAACACTCGGTGCTTGATCTCATTCATGCCTTAAGGCTCATCGGACACTCGGTGTTTGATCTTATTCACGCCTTAAGGCTCATCGGACACTCGGTGCGTGATCTCATTCACGCCTTAAGCTCATCGGACACTGGGTGCGCTCATTCACGCCTTAAGGAACATCGGACACTCGGTGCTTGATCTCATTCACGCCTTAAGGAACATCGGACACTCGGTGCTTGATCTCATGCACGCCTTAAGCTCATCGGACACTCGGTGCTTGATCTCATTCATGCCTTAAGGCTCATCGGACACTCGGTGTTTGATCTTATTCACGCCTTAAGGCTCATCAAACACTCGGTGCTTGATCTCATTCAAGCCTTAAGGCTCATCGGACACTCGGTGTTTGATCTTACTCAAGCCTTAAGGCTCATCGGACACTCGGTGCGTGATCTCATTCACGCCTTAAGCTCATCGGACACTCGGTGCTTGATCTCATTCACGCCTTAAGGAACATCGGACACTCGGTGCTTGATCTCATTCACGCCTTAAGGCTCATCGGACATATTGTGCTTGATTTTATTCAGTAATTCTGTCTTAAATCCATAGTTTTTGTGATACTTCATTGTTTCATTGCTATTTTATTGACCACTCAGTGTGTGATGTTATGGCTGTGGAAATGTGGTTCCTGGGGAAAATGCAAAGAATACCATGGACAGACAGAACAACCAATCCAATGACCAATTCCTACAAAACACGAATGAAAACTATTAACTGATTAGAGAAATTAGACGTGGACAGTCAACCTTTTTTGGTCACGTTATGAGAAGAGATAAATTGGAGAACTTGGTGACAATGTCAAGATCGAGAGGAAGAGAACAAGGGGGGGGGGGGGCAGAGAAGTAAATACCTGGATGGCTGGCCACTTTTTATGGTTGAGACAATAAAGCTGAGCTGATCCACGACTCTGGTGATCGAGTGATAAGGGAAAACATGACCGCTCACGCTTACCGGCATGGCACATGATGATGATGATGATGATGATGGTGATGATGTGGTCAGTATCATGCCGGTCGACATTACTTCCAAAGACATTCTTAAGACGTATTTTTGGCTGGGTCAACCTGGGAGCTCAAATCAATTTGTATTTTAAAAATCCAAATTGGCCTAGTTACAGATTGACCGCTAGACCTCTGGGTGGGCTGGTAAGTGACTAGCCACCTCTCTTCCGAGGCCTTCCTCTTGACCGTTTACACCGGGTATAATGCTATGTACCAGGGCTTTACACCCATGACTAACCATCATCCCTAAAATATTATTTTGTTTACCCTAACGATTTCTTATTTCTTCAAAATATCATTTTTTTTTTTTTTATTTTGCCATGTCATCTGAGTGTAACGTTTCCGGCGGAAGTGTTTTCGTGGTTTGTGTTTGTTAATCCATCAACCAACGTTGCGCAAGTTATTTACCTTGCACCCGCTGAACTCCTTGCTCAGATGCCCAGTCTTCTTGTTGCTCAGATATCCACAGTCTTCTTGTTGCTCAGATATCCACAGTCTTCTTATTGCTCAGATTACCAGTCTTCTTGTTGCTCAGATTACCAGTCTTCTTGTTGCTCAGATTACCAGTCTTCTTGTTGCTCAGATTTCCAGTCTTCTTATTACTCAGATTTCTAGTCTTCTTGTTGCTCAGATTTCCAGTCTTCTTATTGCTCAGATTTCTAGTCTTCTTATTGCTCAGATTTCCAGTCTTCTTATTGCTCAGATTTCTAGTCTTCTTGTTGCTCAGATGTCCAGTCTTCTTATTGCTCAGATTTCTAGTCTTCTTGTTGCTCAGATATCCACAGTCTTCTTGTTGCTCAGATTACCAGTCTTCTTGTTGCTCAGATTTCCAGTCTTCTTGTTGCTCAGATATCCACAGTCTTCTTGTTGCTCAGATTTCCAGTCTTCTTGTTGCTCAGATTTCCAGTCTTCTTGTTGTTCAGATATCCACAGTCTTCTTGTTGCTCAGATTTCTAGTCTTCTTGTTGCTCAGATATCCACAGTCTTCTTGTTGCTCAGATTTCCATTCTTCTTGTTGCTCAGATATCCACAGTCTTCTTGCTGCTCAGATTTCTACTCTTCTTGTTGCTCAGATATCCACAGTCTTCTTGTTGCTCAGATTTCCAGTCTTCTTGTTGCTCAGATATCCACAGTCTTCTTGTTGCTCAGATTTCCATTCTTCTTGTTGCTCAGATATCCACAGTCTTCTTGTTGCTCAGATATCCACAGTCTTCTTGTTGCTCAGATATCCACAGTCTTCTTATTGCTCAGATATCCACAGTCTTCTTGTTGCTCAGATTTCTAGTCTTCTTGTTGCTCAGATTACCAGTCTTCTTGTTGCTCAGATTACCAGTCTTCTCGTTGCTCAGATTACCAGTCTTCTTGTTGCTCAGATCACCAGTCTTCTTGTTGCTCAGATTACCTGTCTTCTTGTTGCTCAGATTACCAGTCTTCTTGTTGCTCACATACCCACAGTCTTCTTGTTGCTCACATATCCACAGTCTTCTTATTGCTCAGACTTCCAGTCTTCTTGTTGTTTAAATTTCTAGACTTCTTGTTGCTCAGATTTCCAGTCTTTTTGTTGCTCAGATTTGCAGTCTTTTTATTGCTCATATTTGCAGTCTTCTTGTTGCTCAGATGTCCAGTCTTCTTGCGTACAACGGCCACATTAGAGATTTTAAGAGAAGACGCATTCCGGAAGTATCACTCCTACAAATGCAATAGGCGAGAGGAAGATTGGGGGTTATGCTTCAGGGCGCCAGATAAAATAAAAAGCTGTTTGGGTAAATAGAAAGGACATAATAGAAAATAGGGAAACGGGGACATTATCGAATGCATTATATGTACTCGTATATACATATATAAAGTAGCCCAGTTAGGTATTCTGTGCAAACGAAGCCGGACCAACAACGTCTGTTTTAATACAACATTATAATGGAAAATTTTAAACCTCTATGAACCTATATGTAAATTGTTGGATGATATCACATATATTCTAACATGGCACGGGATCATGACACAAGATAGACAAATCAAGCTTATGACTTCTTCTTCTTCTTCTTCTTCTTCTTCTTCTTCTTCTTCTTCTTCTTCTTCTTCTTCTTCTTCTTCTTCTTCTCCTCCTCCTCCTCCTCCTGTACCTCCTCCTTCTCCTCCTCCTCATCCTCCTTCGCCTCCTCCTCCTCCTCCTCCTCATTCTTCTTCTTCTTCTTCTTCTTCTTCTTCTTCTTCTTCTTCTTCTTCTTCTTCTTCTTCTTCTTCTTCTTCGTCTTCTTCTTCTTCTACTTCTTCTTCTTCTTCTTCTTCTTCTTCTTCTTCTTCACCCTCTTCTTCGAGTGACTTTACAATCTAGTATATTAATGAAGGTTATATTGCACACATTATAATATTTGCCCGGTTGTTTAAATTTTCCAGATACATTTGTCTCCGTCTTCCTCTGCCTCTCTATCCGTTTATTCTTCTACATATCGTCAGTTACTCTATTCGGTATCTTATCTAACTTATCTTGGTATGCTCCATAACTGTTGTTTACGAGTGATCCAGTCATGCCTTCAGCTTAGATCGGTCAACATTCTTCTCAGACCCCACATCCCTTACAAAAGAAACAATTACTCACACATGCATACATCACACCCACTTACACACTGGCACACACACACACTCGCGCACACACACTCGTATTCACACGCACACACACACGCAAGCGCATTATGTTAAGAAGTTTTCTCCCCGTCTGTCATCCTCTGTCTCTCCTACCAAGGATATTTCTATATAAGGCTTGTTGATGCATCCCGGCACTTGTGTTGACATTCCCCCATGTTTTTTTGTGTATTTTTTTTTTTTTTTTTAATTTTAATGAGTGGTCCAGTTACGCCTGCAGCTGTCAATACCCCGGCGTTACCACTGTCAAAATTCTTCTCAAACACCACATCCCCGTTGCCTCCAAGTTTCTCAGAATTTTTATTTACCCACCCATATCACACACACGCACACACACGCGCGCGCGCGCGCACACACACACACACACACACACACACACACAGATGCGCACTCATCATGTTAGTGAGCGAACTTCTATGTATGTCGTGATATTTCTGTTATTCACGGCGTTACTTACTCTAGTAGATCCATTGGATAAGGTAATTGTTTGCTTTATCTCAGGTTTACTAGTTACATTGTATGTCACTGTGTAGCCAGTTTATTTAAACACGATTAACCGTCTCTATTTTAACACCTGTACTACATAAATAGCGGGCGGTTAGCGAAGTTGATAGCGAACTGCACTGACAATGTCATGAGCATGGTCGGGCGCTGGATCGAAGCCTGGGCGCCCGTGAAAGTGAGGTATTCCCCCCGTGCCTTCAGGCCTACAACACGTGGATGGCCCTATCACGGTACATACCCATAGCAGGAAACTTGCTTTGGGGCAAATTTATTTACTTGATTACTACATATCAGGAACAATGTGCTTGACCCACATTTGTATAGACCAATCGGCACTCGGTGGGTTATGAGGTCACTATCCCACAGGTCGCCTTTATTTCCCAAGATATTCCTGGTGCCCATGTTTCGTTGACTCGACTTGGGAGTCCAGGTAAATTTTTTTAAAACTGGAATTGACCCAGCTGCGAATCGAACCCATGACCTTCGGGTCGGCAGCCGATTGTCCATCCCTTTACACTAGCGAGGCTCCTTAATGGCGTGGAGGAGGCTGAAATATTAGACAATATGTTTAAAGTGTTAATGTCTTATTAGTAGCATTTAGAATGTTTAAACCCAGTTCTCCACTGTCGTCATTATCACACATTGTGTTCGACAGCCTGGTGACATGAGCTACGTCAACTTCATTAAAATATCAGTGACAGAGAGAATAGAGAGTCGTGGTCCCCAGTGTTTGCTCCAGACCAGGAGCCTGAAGAAGAAGATATCTGTCTAAAATTGAAAACGTTAAGCAAGCAAGTTTTTGTGGACTCTATTATCCTCAGCTTTTAATAGCTGCCCACTTGTTGATGCGTGTAGTATAGCAAGTGTTAAGACAGACATCTAGACTGATCTGATACGTGTCATTATTGACCAACTGTCTGCTACACGTCGTCTTGATTGTCTAGCCTGTTTAAATAACTGATGGGGCAGTGGTAGGGCCAATAGTGCTCACTGGAGAGGGAGTAACAAAGAGTATAGAAGAGAGCAAACAGTATTGGACGTATCTTGAGAAGCAGAAGGCTATCTCTTGATAATATGCACTCAGTATACTTAAACAATTGAAATTTTGTGTGTGTGTGTGTGTGTGTGTTACATATCGTAAATTAAATTGCCTTTATATGTTTTTTATGTGTTAATTTGTGTTGTATATTTCAGCTTGAATAATTTATGTTATTGCTTTAGTTTATGGTGTGTGAATTCTGCAGTGCACACCTGACGAGATGCGTGATATGCCAGGCAATAAATTGTGTAATCTATTACTCGTGTTTTGTTTGTTCAAATTAAGTATATGAACACACCATTTTAAATAAATATCATGTTTTAAAGTAAGTAAAATACAAATATATTGTTTGCTGTTTGGAGACCTTCAGATGTTTTTGTAGTGTTATGTTGTGCCAATGCTGCTGAGTTGTCTACTCTTGTCAAGTGTTTTAACAAGGATCATGTATCCGAAGGCCTTATCGAAGTAAGCATCCGGATTTGCGCAGAAAGCGTTCCACACCCACACGCTGTTTTGTCTCCACAGCATTCGATCATCACCGGCCATTGTCGTATAATAGCCAACAAAATTTCAGCGACATAAAGGATCAATAAACTACGTTGTCCTATGGGTCGTTGAACTGCTGGAAGTAAATGACACTGTAACCTAAACCCGCAATCTGATTCATTACGTGGTGGACACATAGTCTGCATACGTGCTTCTCATCAAATGCTGGAGAGCACGATAAAAGAATGATGTGACTTTAAAAAAAAATTAGGTCAAACAGCCAGGGTATGATTGTGAATCTTGCAAAAATGCCTCATTCAGTAAATACTATCCTTTTGTAAAGTTAACTGATTCAGTGCCAAACAAACAGTAGGTTTGGACATGTTCCACAGTCAAGTGAGCAAGTATTATAATCCAAACTTCCGTTCACTGAGCATTGAAACTACGGAAGATACCACGAAACGAAACCTATAAAACGATGACCCTAGTATGGCGATATATCGTCATATATATATATATATATATATATATATATATATATATATATATATATATATATATATATATATATATATATATATATATATATATATATAATACCTGTACAAATGGGAGGTCGTATTTGGCGATATTTTATCCCTCGGCACTGAATCAGTAAAGACCAATATTACACCCTTTCTGGCGTATTGGGTACATGGTGCTAGACTCATATATTTATAAAGCACTCGGCACTCGGTGGGTGAGATCAATATCTCGTCGGTCGCCTTTGCTTTCCCAAGAAATTAGGCTGGGTTGACATGGCAGATCTGGTCAATTTTAAAAATCCAAAATCCAAATCGCCCCAATGCGGATAGAACCCAAGACCAGCGGGTAGGCAGGCGAGTGTCCAGCCACCACGCTACCACGTCCCCCATACTGTCTTTGACTGATTCTATAGCCAGCGATTCACCGAATCCATGTTGGTCTAGCAACCACACTACCGCGACTCCCATACTGTCTTTGACTGATTCTATAGCCAGAGATTCACCGTATCCATGTTGATCTAGCAACCACACTACCGTGTCCCCCATACTGTCTTTGACTGATTCTATAGCCAGAGATTCACCGTATCCATGTTGGTCTAGCAACCACACTACCGCGACTCCCATACTGTCTTTGACTGATTCTATAGCCAGAGATTCACCGTATCCATGTTGGTCTAGCCACCACACTACCGTGTCCCCCATACTGTCTTTGACTGATTCTATAGCCAGAGATTCACCGTATCCATGTTGGTCTAGCCACCACACTACCGTGTCCCCCATACTGTCTTTGACTGATTCTATAGCCAGAGATTCATCGTATCCATGTTGGTCTAGCCACCACACTATCATGGCTACCATACTGTCTTTGACTGATTCTATAGCCAGAGATTCACCGTATCCATGTTGGTCTAGCCACCACACTACCGTGTCCCCCATACTGTCTTTGACTGATTCTATAGCCAGAGATTCACCGTATCCTTGTTGATCTGGCCACCACACTATCATGGCTACCATACTGTCTTTGACTGATTCTATAGCCAGAGATTCACCGTATCCTTGTTGATCTGGCCACCACACTATCATGGCTACCATACTGTCTTTGACTGATTCTATAGCCAGAGATTCACCGTATCCTTGTTGATCTGGCCACCACACTATCATGGCTACCATACTGTCTTTGACTGATTCTATAGCCAGCGATTCACCGTATCCATGTTGGTCTAGCCACCACACTAGCGCGGCTACCATACTGTCTTTGACTGATTCTATAGCCAGAGATTTACCGTATCCTTGTTGGTGAATGCACTCATCACATGCACGTATCCGCAGCTTCGTTAGTTTAAAGCAATATACGTCATTGCCATGAGAGATTATGATAACTACTATCTGAGATGGGGGGAAATTAAGAAACAAATGGCTGGGGCAGAAAAAGTCACCGTAGCTACTGGTACAGCTGATTCATTGATGCCACGCCCTGCACTGCATTCGCGAGACATCAAATAAAGTGGTTCCGACATCTTGTATAAAAATTAAGTCAATTAGCTGGCAAGTGAAGATTTAAGTAGAAGTTGCAGAGATGTTGTGTTAGAAGAATGGTTAGGACACCGTGGACGGAATGAAAAAGCAATTATGTTATTTTGAAAGAAGTTAACCCACAAAGAGAACTGGTTATTCGCATCAGAAGACGACAGTCAACATTCTTTTGGGCATTTCATCAGAAGCGTATAGCGGGAGTATTTCATCACAAGGGAAAAGTTGGGGAGAGAGAGAGAGATAGATAGATAGAGAGAGAGAGAGAGAGAGAGAGAGAGAGAGAGAGAGAGAGAGAGAGAGAGAGAGAGAGAGAGAGAGAGAGGGAGGGAAGGGGGAGACTAAGAGAGAAGATGTTAGAAAGTTTGACACCATGGTATGGAGGAGCGTCGGAATTATAAATAATTGGCAGCACACGAGAGAGAAGCATTGACTTTAAGAGAAAGAATCAACAATTAAAGAAGCTATGTCTGCATAGTTAGAGGAAGACCACAAGTCAGGTGGGTAGATTATACCATGGGATTATTGCACAAATACAAACGCAACGACTCCCCAGCGGTACACACGCACTAGCAGGACAACTTTCTTCTCTCTTAAACGGCTAATTTAGGCCACAAGTTGTCGTCTTGTTAGATGTGAACAACGGATATCTAACTTTAGTGCAATGATAGATCATGCATAACTAACATCCAAACAGAGATAGACAATAAGTAGCTAAAAGTGGCTGTATAGATAGAGTCAGTGGGTGGCTACTCCTTAAGAGAGTTTGACAACATCCATCTAACATTCACATTGGGAGAGACAACGGTTAACTAACATTCATATAAAGATAGACAATAGATAGTTAACATAGACGAACATATAGAGGCTTTAAAGACGACACCCATACAGGCACGGAAAATGCGTAAATAGACAACATCCATTTAGGGATAGATTAGTTAGTTAGTTAGTTAGTCGCAGTTCCAACTTCACAGCAACGGGTCATCCCCATTATGCTCCATTCCTGTGCCAGTGAATATCATACAAAACGTACATGATATTATTGACAATATACCTGACAATATAGATGAGACAATAAACAATTTACATCGATAGATGCATAGACAGCAGGCCAGCTAACTTTCATATACACATGTATGCATACTACGTACGCAAATAGTGTGCTACACACACAGACAGGCAGGCAGGCAGGCTTACAGACAGACAGACAGAGAGACAGACAGGCAGGCAGACAGACAGACAGACAGACAGACAGACAGACAGACAGACAGACAGACAGACAGACAGACAGACAGACAGACAGACAGACAGACAGACAGACAGACAGACAGACAGACAGACAGACAGACAGACAGACAGACAGACAGACAGACAGACAGACAGACAGACAGACAGGCAGGCAGGCAGGCAGGCAGGCAGGCAGGCAGGCAGGCAGTGTCACGAAACAAGCTACCTTCTGAGCCGTGGAATTAGGATAATATCTCACCACGATCTATATCAATAAACTGCAATTGTATAATGAATTCATTGTATTTACACTGTGTATTATATATTACTGTTATCTCTTGGGTGAATGGGAGAGATAGATGATGGGGAATTTAAATTATGGAACTATAGAAATTCTGAAAGTAATCGAATTCTATTATTTTTTTTTTTTTTTTGAGTCTTACAGTTTTAGGCGACACTTTTTGGAAATATTGACGAACTAAGAAGATTAAGTCTATTTTCATGTCATCTCATAGGAGCATAATCAGTCTTGATTGTCATGTCTTTATTCAGGATTTCCAAAGTTTGTTTCATTGGTTGTGTCTGACGACGCTAATAATATTAATTATGCATGATGACAAAATCTCTATTTCAGACAACAACTGTAATTTTTCCTACTCTTGTTTTGTCTTGTACAGTATGTTTATTAATGTAAAATTTTAATTAAGTAAGACTTTCAGTACAATTTGGTTGGAATTTTCGAATTACACTGTTCCAAAGGTGAGAATATAATCTTTATGAGTGCTAGATTGGAAAGGTCGATATTCGGTTAAAATTGAATGTAGGACAAAAAGAAAGTATCAAGTGTCGCATCTGCCTTATTGGGGCGACCTTTAGGTTGGTGAAACAAGGAAATGGCTATCTCTCTCAGATCAATCTGATCGAATAGTTTCCCGGAGTTATTTTTTATCATATGGCTTGTTAGAGGTGGATTTTCTTAACAATTCGATTGTAATATAAGACAGACAGACAGACAGACAGACAGACAGACAGACAGACAGACAGACAGACAGACAGACAGACAGACAGACAGACAGACAGACAGACAGACAGACAGACAGACAGACAGACAGACAGACAGACAGACAGACAGACAGACAGACAGACAGACAGACAGACAGACAGACAGACAGACAGACAGACAGACAGACAGACAGACAGACAGACAGACAGACAGACAGACAGACAGACAGACAGACAGACAGACAGACAGACAGACAGACAGACAGACAGACAGACAGACAGACAGACAGACAGACAGACAGACAGACAGACAGACAGACAGACAGACAGACAGACAGACAGACAGACAGACAGACAGACAGACAGACAGACAGACAGACAGACAGACAGACAGACAGACAGACAGACAGACAGACAGACAGACAGACAGACAGACAGACAGACAGACAGTCTTGACAGACCAAAGTATGTGAGTTGGAATTTGGCCAAAATTCTATCACAATGCCTGCGCAGAGCTTTAGAGAACATGTGTTGCCCTAACGACATGTTCCCTCTCTCGGCCTTGCCTTGTTTGATCCCGAGGAATGGGTAACCAATATGTCTGGCACAAGGTAGGCTGCAGCTCAGCGTCAAACCTCCGATACCTCGCCTCCACAAGCAGGAGACGAGCGATGGCCAGACCCTTAAACCAGTGTTTCCCAACCTTTTTTGTACCATGCCCCACTTAAGCCTTTCTAAAATTCATATTGCCCCCCTCCCCCGCCCCATGCCCCCCCCCCTCAACATATACATTATTTTTAATATTCAAAAATTGAAATGTTCACTAAAGAAACTTGAATGATAGGTTTTAGGAAGAAATCACTAGGTAATTATTGAGCAAACACAGTAAGTAAATTTTCAAAACATATAATGGAGAACTGAAATTCAAGTAAAAAATAATTTTAATGAAAGATTTTTCTATATTATTTTAATTATTAGTAATTATTTATTATTTAAATTTAGTGAGATCCTTGCGCTTGATGCTTGCTGCAAAGAGATCTTATGTCAGGTTCCAATTTAGTTAACTTCAGTCTCAAGTCTCCCCGTTTTGTTATATTCAGCCGATTTCTTCCATTTTCGAATTGCCCCCCTTAACAGTCAAATTGCCCCCCTGTGGGGCGTGGGCCCCACGTTGGGAAACACTGCCCTAAACCCTTGGGATTTGACTTAGAAGATTGTAATATAACTCCTCCAGTAATTACGAGTAAAAAGCCTTTTACGCCTTTCTGAAGGAATTTAGTGGAATGCATCTTCTCGTCATCATGTGGCTGCACCAAGACCCTGAGCTTGCTATGCCTTGCTCCATGTGCATACACTGGTCTTCAATTGTATTTTTGTTTTATTTTCAATGTAATATACTCAGAAGACATGTTCTGGGAATGGGATGAATGCGTACCATCTATATAGTATTCTTATGGAGTATAGAATAAAGTCTATCATGGGGATAATCTAGAAGAGCAATATTTCTTATTCTTAAACCTTTTATGCCAGGAATTTCAATTCCCAAAACGATTCTGATTTCTAGGGCAGAATAAATATGTTGGTCTGATAAAATTTATCTGAAAGGACCACAAATGTATTAGTGGTAGGATGAGGAGATCAGATTACCTCCGGAAGATATTGACCTAGGTTCCTTTTCTTACAGGAACCCCCACTACTTCAGAATTAATACAGTGCCGTCAATATGAAGTTCTACGTTGACTGCCTCTCTTCACATATGAGTGCAACCAATTTAAATTGCAACATGTACTACTTGTTTTACAAGAAGGATCAATGTGTTGGCTGTTGATGATTGTGGGAGAGTGATGTTTTCAAGATGTATTACTCACCGGAAGTGTGATGTTTGATGTTTCAAGAGGGGAGACCAATCAGGTTAATCGAAACCCAAGTTCTGGTTGAGGTTTTGAGTGCAGCATACTCACTACAGACACATTGTGGTTTTGATGATGATTCATCCAACCTGACTGTCTTAAGCTCTGAACATCTTCTATCAAAGGAACTGTCAAATGTGCTTCATCTATTTGTCCAGTGACATGCATTGTGCTGAACAGTTTGTGACGTTTATATTCTCACAATATGTCTGATCTAAAGGAAGATTACATTTTCAGTTCGCTCTTTACAGAAATAGTTGTTAAATCACCTGCAGATGTTTTCATGATTAGTGTTGATACATATGCCTGCCATGGAGTATGAATAGTCCATTCTCACTGTCTAGATAAAGTTGGTTGCATATCCTTTACAGGATATTCGCAGTCAACCCCATAAATTGTTTGACTATTTGTGATTTCTAGATATGTTTACATTCAGCAGTTTGTCATTGCTTTCTGAACGGCCGGCGCTCATACTGCTGTGTGAAAATCAACACAAGGCGTCTGCAGCCAAATCTCCTGTAGCTGTGTTTCGAATGCGGTATGCACGATTACAAATTGCGTCTGTAACCCCTTCGCCACAGAGTGTAATACTGTATTACTTTCACATTCCCCTATACACTGCCTTATTCTTAATTGTATTATTACTGTTGTGGAGGCATGTGTTGGTCTGAGTGTTAGAGCGGTTAAATTATACCTATAAGTATATCTCTGTAATGTGAAGGATCAATAAGGCCTCATTTATCTGATTACGACCAGAAAAGTGCATTTAGAAATAATGAAAATCACGAAGGCTCAGAATCCGGAAATCTTTGGGCAGTGGTAAACTATAACCTTGCAGGCACGCATGCACACAGGCACACACAAATAATTGTCTACGCGTAGCACGTAAGCACAGACTTTGGCAATAACACACGTATATATATATATATATATATATATATATATATATATATATATATATATATATATATATATGTGTGTGTGTGTGTGTGTGTGTGTGTGTGTGCGTGCGTGCGCGTGCGTGTGCGTGTGTGTGTAAAGTGTATGTATAAACGTGTGATACTTACTTGTAAAACATACTTGTATCCACCATGAATGCGGAGTGGGACATTCCTGTCTGTGTCTACCACTCTGGCAGTGAACGGAACTTCAGTACATCACAAACACGCCATAGTCTGATGCTGGGTTTTCATTCTGTTACATAAAGACAAGTATGTTATCATTTGTGAGAAGATCAAATCTGTGGTAAAGACAAGATGTAAACTATTGGAGTGTTGAATGTAAAGGTTACTGTAAAAATTCGCTTAAAAGTCGACAGGGTTTTTATCCCATTTAGCTCGGTCTCTTTCCGCAGCGCTGAAAGCATCGCACAAAGCACGAACTCCGTAGCCCTAGCCACGACCATCAGGAGTCTCAGAAAAAAATGCACTCGTGAACTGAAGGACACGGCCTGGAATCGAACCCATAACCTTCGGAGCTGGAGTCAGACTGGTTGACTACTTCGTTGCGATTTGTGCTAACAAACTATACGTTGGTGAGAACAAGATTTACGGGTATTAGTGGGAGGACATTAAAGCTGAGGATATATATATAGATTAGAGAACACACTAGACAGTATGAACATGCAATGCTATAGTGACCACACATGAACTGAAACCTGCCTCCTACACATGATGGCATTGCCATGCTGTAGGAACAAGCGTGCATCGACGCAGGAGAGCTGTAGTCACGTGGAGGCCGTAAGTTTCATTCCGGGAGGCGCGGCAGGGTAGTGGCTAGGTACTAATCTGTCGGGCCCCCCCCCCCCCCCACCACCAGTTTAGTAGATATTGTTTTAATGGCGATTACAGGTCGACCCAGCCTAAGATGGGTACCAGAAAATGTCTTTGGAAGTAAAGGCGGCCGGCTTGATATTGTCTACACCAGTGGTTCTCAACCGGTGGGGAATTCCCCCCAGGGGGGAATTTTAGGGTTTCCAGGGGGGGGGGGGGGGGAATGAAGACCATTTCAAGATCGCGTTAATAAAAGAGCTGATTACTTGAGGTTGTTTTTCCCTTCATACGTTACAGTTATGTACGTCTCATCCTCCTAAAATTCATTTTATAAAGAAAGTAGACCCACAAATCATGTTTTATGTGGATGTCTAGACTTCTTTTAGTATATGCTATTAAATTTACCTTCCATTTTTACATATACTGTGTAGAGATGGGGGTATTTGTAGATAGGAAATATGAAAGGGGGGGGGGGGGAATGACGTTCTGAAAATACGGTGAAGGGGGGCACGGGCCAAATTATTTATAGGAAGGGGGGGAATGACGTTCTGAAAATATGATGAAGGGGGGCACGGGCCAAAAAAGGTTGAGAATCACTGGTCTACACCATCCACCGAGTGCCGACTGATCTATTAACATATAGGTCTGCGCCATTTTCCAAACGCATCTTAAAGAGTGTAAGGGTTCGTTTTTTTTTTTTTTTGGAAGTTCCAACCCCGGTGCTATCCTATGGTTTTACATTTTTAGTCTAGTGTGGTATCTGTTCTCTGTTTCTGTCCTCTACTTTGTGAGAGCTAATTAATACCACAATGTTATTTCTCATACTATTTCAATGACCTCAAGGGTTAGCCGACAACTGATATTTCTGTACTCGTATATTTGTATCAATAATTGGTGGAGGTCTGCGCGCGACGTCCGATTACTTCCGGCTGGACTTGGTGCTAGAAGTTCTCTCTCTTCTGTGTCTGGTTGTTTACAGGTTGTTAATGTTATATAAACCACCGTGGCCTGGAGACAATAGTGCGACAGGGAGTGACCATCTCGCAAACCCACTCCGACTTATGAAATACTTGTAATTTACGTTCCCAAGTCAAAGACTAGAAGTCAACATTTTAGTCCAACTGTCAGGTGTAGGGAATGAACCCTCTACCTCGCCATCAGCACACTGGAAATGTAAGAGCAATGGCTCTCATCTATTCGGCCATGCTGATCTAGGGTGGTGAGTATTATATGCATCCGGAGAACCGCCGTTTCCAAGTGGCTAGCACGCGTGCCTGCTTGCCCGATTGTCATGTGTTCGAATCCCACTCGATACTAGTTCCCCCCCCCCTCCTTGGGCAACCAGGTTGTCGCAGTCTATAATATATATCAGGAAGTTTCCCGGGAAGTAAAGGTTGCCGGCTGCTCCACCCATCGAGTGCCAAATGGTCTAAACTATATAACTTTTTTTTTTGTTTTGATATCCTTTACAGGACATCACTGTCAACACCAGCATTTTACCGCTATTGTTGATTTCTTGGCAAGGTTACGCCCAGTAGTTTGCCATTGCTTTCTGAGAGGCCGGCTCAGATATCTCGCAAGTCACCAACGTGGCTAGAACCGCTACCAATTCTCGCGCGCTGCGTAACCCTACGTCAATCAACAGGATTACGGAGAAAGTTATTTAACACCTTGGCCAGGAAGGCCGACAAACTATAGGACTACCTATACCTTATACCGAGAACACCCCATGGTGGGGTCAATAAATGTCTGTTGACTTGATTATACAGATTTATTGCCTGGAGATTGAGACTCTTTTGAATATGTGAGCAAACAATTGGTTTCCCCATGCCTAAATCCTAAACGTGATGTATTAGTCCTATTTGTCCAATGTGGTTTGATTTGTTTTCTTTTCAAACTAGTCACTTTACGGTAGCCCTTCGTTTGATATATTGTCTTTCTTTGTTTGTTATTGGTAAGAGACTAGTCTGTTGTGTACAATTAATTACGTAAAACATAGAAAAAATAAACACAAACGCATTCTCATTTTGATCTTCAAATCTCACCACATCGCAAGAGTTGTCAAGTAAACTTTAACACAAAGACAAAACAGACTTTAACACAAAGACAAAACAGACTTTAACACAAAGACAAAACAGACTTTAACACAAAGACAAAACAGACTTTAACACAAAGACAAAACAGACTTTAACACAAAGACAAAACAGACTTTAACACAAAGACAAAACAGACTTTAACACAAAGACAAAACAGACTTTAACACAAAGACAAAACAGACTTTAACACAAAGACAAAACAGACTTTAACACAAAGACAAAACAGACTTTAACACAAAGACAAAACAGACTTTAACACAAAGACAAAACAGACTTTAACACAAAGACAAAACAGACTTTAACACAAAGACAAAACAGACTTTAACACAAAGACAAAACAGCCAAACTGTCTGATGTTGTGCCATGTGATATTAATCATGTTTAACCTGTGCATTGCAATGGTCATACCACGTTAGACTTACTTTGAATTTTCCTATTTTGTTATTTCTTTTTCTAACGGAGACAGTTTAGTTTAGTTTAATTTAGTTTAGTTTAGTTTAGTTTAGTTTAGTTTAGTCGACGGATCAACATCATGGCACACGGGTGTAACCCATAAGTGCTCCGTTCTACTCCTAACTCAAGCCTGAGTCCGGAGAATCTTAGCTCAGTGGATGAACTTCCGTAGCACAGGCGAGGATCCTGAAATACTTTGGGTAGATGTTTAACTCGAAATTTTGCCAGGGGAGCGCCGTTAGGCTACTCTTTTTTCGATTTCCAACTGCCAAGGGATTTTTTTACGTGCGCAACAATACACAGGGGCTTCCGATCTCACTACCCAGAGACCAGGGGGAAATTTTGTTACTAGAAGTCCACGTGAAAAAATCCGGCCCTCGCTGGGGCTTGAACCCCGGACCTCCAGCACTCGAGGCGGACACGATACCTCGAGACCACTAAGATGTCAAAGTGTGTAACCTGTTCAGTTTGTGCTCCATCGAGTCGCTGCACTAGCCCAGTATATCCCATTCTTTAGTTTAACTACATCTACCCCATTGTTTTATTAGTTGGACTCCTTTAGACGCAAACATTTTTTTAACCCCGAAACAATTTCCTGTTTCCCATCAAATAGATGGCCAATCTTTCCTTCACTTTGGCAAGCGACAATCCCAGGCGTCGAATATGGTCGAAAACGTGTTATAAAGTACTCCAGGAATTGAGTGCCGCAGTACATAGCTCACTGAAATCAAACCACAGTGATCGGAACCGAGGAAGAATATCTGTTTCTGAGCACATACACTCTGCATGGATAGCAAATATTGTTGCTCCAAGAGAAGATGGCGAGGTAAAATGGATATTTTTGCTCCCAGAAAAGACGGCGAGGTACAATGGATAGCAGGGAGTTTTGCTCCCATGAGAAACGGCGAGATACAATGAATAGCAGAGACTGCTCCGACAAAGAGAGATGGCGAGGTGCAATGGGTGCCAGATATTGACCCGACATAGAAGTGCAGTGAGAAAATGAGCACAATGGAAACCTCATAATAAATTCCGTATTTCTAAAGAAAGACAGACGTGGAGAAACATCAGTCTCCATGCCAAGTACGAAGACACTTGGTGATGGTGGTACCTCAGAACATTTCTATCACACTCGCTGTACCCACGCCATATTTATGAAGTAGGTAGGCATGTATAAAACTAGACTAAACGAAGAAGCATATATTGAGCCGTTATAGCTGAATGGCTCAAGGGTAGGCGCCCTACTCTGATTTAAGTAGACCGAGTACGAATGATGCTGTGAATATTTGCAAAATTAAGAACCCAGAGATGTTATCGTTACCTCTGATCTTGGAACAGTTGTTCGGAAGTCAAGTATTCCCTGATGATGACGAAAAAAAAAAGTAATAGGAACTATGTACATTCATTGGCACCTTGCCGTCTTGACAGACGATACTCTGTGCTTTAAAAAGGCATAATTAACTTTTACCTATGGCGGTAGCGAATGTGACTGATAAGGCCAATTCGCGCTGTAAATTTTCGTTCACAGTGGGTGCATGTGAACATGTGGTCATTTGAACTATGTACAACTGACAATGTTAATGGCCCCTAAGCAGCTAGAAATTAAAACGAGCAGGCCTGTTAGGTCACTGCTGAGGTAAGCATTTAGAACATTAGAAAAGTTACCTACAGAAAGATTATTTAAGGCATGGATGATTCTGGTATACACACATTTGAGTCTTCGCCAGTGCTACGGAGTTGGTACAGTGTGGAAGTACTTTAAGTGCCATTTGTGGAAAGAAACCGAACCACTTTTGGAGGTATCCATCTTCATTAACAGTTATCCTTCGCAAACGAAGCATTACTGCATCCCGTCTTTCGTTCTTTATTTCCCATTCTGGCATATGCACAAGTATATCGCCGGCAGCAGTAAATAAATCCATCTCGCTGACTAGTGAACATGATCTATAACCCATATTTTCAGGCCAAAGTGGTACACAATAGATGATATGGTCAGTGTCATGTCTGTGCATTTAATGCCATACAGACATCTTTGCTAGACTTTTAAAAAGATGGGTCGACCACAAGAGATATACAAGTTGAAAGAAAGATATCGCCATTATTCAGTATTAACTAAGAACAAGGAGAGTATACAGCGACAAGAAAATACAATACAAAATAAAAGTGGAACGTATCATGAAAGTAGACCACGCTATAAAAACTGACTACGACATGTTACCAGACTACAGTTACACATACAACGAATGTTGAGTTGATATGCAAATATTAGTACAACATTAATGCAGACTACAAACAAAAGTAAAATATACCATATTGGTATATAGCATGCCATTATATTTCTTCTTCTTTGTTCCAGAAATTTTTTTACATGAAAGTCCTAACCAACGAATGTTATAATACTATCTTAAAGAACAATACAGCGAGGAAAACTATTTATAACTACAGAATACAATATAACAGTACCCTATAGCAAAGGGTATACTACCATCTTAAAGTACAATACAACGAGGAAAACTATTTTGAACTCTCGAATAGGATATAAAGGTACTAAACAACCAACTAACTTTATAATAATAATTTACAGTACAATTTAACTCGAAAAACTATTATTAAAATCAGACTACAGCATAAAAGTGGGAATCACTGAGATCATGGATTCGAACAATCCACATCGAGGAGATTTTCACAAGTAACCTGGACGAATCCCAAGTTGACCCAGTCTAGTGTGGACACCAGGAAACGTCTTGGGAAGTGAAATCGGTCGGCTAGATATTGACCACAACACCCCTGAAGTACTGACTGTGCTTTAAACGACTAGGTCTAGCACCATATGCCCAATACGACTGATTCGTGTGGGAAGGGACATGTATTTGACTTACTGACGACACCAAAGTATAAGGTGTATTTTTAATGACTGTTGGGATTTTGAAAATATTGCCGCTCCAAGGTTTGTCAAGCCATCCAGGTATTTACTTCTCGGTCTTAGCCTTGGTCTGTTCCCTTCGATCTTGCCAGTTGTCACCAAGTTCTCCAATCCATTTCTTCTCATAACATGTCCAAACAATTTTGACTGTCTACGTCTAATTTCTCTAATCAATTTACGATTTTCATTTGTCTCCTGTAGTACTTGGTCATTGGTTTTTCTGTCTGCCCATGGTATTCTTTGCATCTTCATCAGAAAGCACATTTCTACAGCTATCAGATGTTTTTCATCTTGTCTGCTCATTGTCCAAGTTTCACATCCATACAAAAGAATATTCTCTATGCAGCACCTCAACACTCTTTTTCTTGTTTCAATTGACATCTTTTTATTGGTTAGTATGTTTTTCATCTTTCTAAATGCTACTTTCGCCATGGCGATTCTTGTTCTAATCTCTTCAAGACATCTCCCATCAGATGTTATGACTGTTCCGAGATAATTGTACCAATTCACTTGTTGAATAATATTCCCATTTACTTTATATTACATTGTGGTATTTCGTTCTTCCTTGTGACAACCATAATCTGTGTGTTTTATTTTTTACAATTTAATTCTAACCTCAGTTGTTCACTGTGTGCAATAACCGCATCTACTAATTGTTGCAGATCCTGCTCATTGTCTGCCGTCAATACTGTATCGTCTGCATATCTAATGTTATTGATGTTTCGTCCTCCAATGCTGATTCCATTTATGTCTTCTACATTTCTGAAAATATTTTCACTCTACAGGGAAAAAAATCTGCAGACATTGCACATCCCTGCCTAACACCTCTCTTAGTATGAAAATACTAACCAGTAAAGGGTAAAATACAATCTTATTGTTCAATGCGAAACAATTATCTACAGAAGTAGAAAGTAATATGAAAAGCGACTTGAAAAAAAATGAAAAGAAGAAGAAACAGACGACATAATAATGGATTCCATCGTGAAAGTGGGCTCAGTACACAATGAAAGGGGATTAAAACCGAAAAGGAACTAATAATGTTTTAGCTACAAATATGATTTTATGTTATGCTTGGTGAGCAAACAAACAAAATAATAGTTCTTCGAAGCTAACAATTTGCAGATTTCTGGATGTAAAAAAAAAAAGAGCCGAAACAATAAGAATTATTGACAAGCTACAAATCCCTCCCTCCCTCCCTCCCTTCCTTCCTTCCTTCCATCCCTCCCTTCCTTCCTTCCTTCCATTTCCCAATGGATCATAGACCCTCTACAATCTCACACTAATCACGTTGTAGACATGTTCATGATTGGTTGGGTGTTGCAGTTAAAGTTTTCTAGGGGATAGCGAAGTTAGTCTCATGCCATAGTCACCAGTCACGATGTGCATGGTAGGTTACCGTGTCACGGCTCTTGATGTCCTGTATGGGCCCAGTCAAGGACCACGGCGGCTTACAGAAAGGACATTGTAAGATTCGACACTGGATGCTGGGGATATGTGGCTGAGTTCATGATGGATAAGGTCTTCTCTTTTGCGTGTAGCATTTTGTAAACTGATCAATCTGGGATTAAAGACAACTCCGTGCACTTTTGCGTGCAGCAATTTGTAATCTGTTAAACGACGGATTAAAGAAAACTTCATGAATAATGAATACAAACTTCATGAATAATGAATACAACAGAGGCAAACAAGAGTGGACTTGAGTTCAAACATTTGTCTGGGTATCTTTGGCTGGGATATAAAACATAATAAAGCGATTAGATACATTAGCCGGTTAAGAACTGCGTTTGTAAAGCACGTGCACATTAACATCATCATTATCATCATGCAGCAGGTATTTTGCAGAACGTCGCTCCCATGACTACCCGCCGACAAGACTCTTGATCCGTTGGCAGGTATTTCTATGCCCAGGGTATCTTCAAGGCCCCTGTCTAGCTTCGTGTCGTTTGACCCTTTCTTCCTTCCACAAGGAAGAAATGATCTCCATCACGTGCTGTGCCAAGGTTCCCCCAATACTGCTGGACATTCACAGTCTATGACTGCGCTCAATTAAACGTGCAAACTTATTGCCAAAAGTTAAGTCAGAAACTTGCTTGCTTGCTTGCGTTCGCTGGCTGTGAACTCAAGCGTGAAGTCCTGTATGTCGGATGAAGACATCCTGTTGTCCAACAGCGTGAGTATCCGTTGTCCCATGTCTGGCTTATTGGTGTGCCGACTAGTGGTTCCTCGCCGTGCAGGCAGATACTCTCCGACTTCGGAAGAATCAGCGATCCTACTACGTTAACCAGGACCCCGAAGGGACCTGGTGCCTAGGACGCACGACTAGGACGTGTTAGTAGGTCTTGGCCAGTATAGAACCTGGCCCTGGTGCCTTGGAAACACTTCTGCGTCCCAAGTCAGAAACTGAAATACGTTGGTCATATTAATCGTCACAGTGGCTTGGAAAGAACAGTGATGGAAGGCGTGGTTGCTGGTGGAAGAGGCAGAGGTCAACCAGCACGATGGTGGATACATGCCACTGCAGACACCTTTGGCATCAGGATGCACAAGACAGGAGAACTGGCAAGAAATCCAGAGGATTTTCCTCGCGCCATCATGAGAGTGTCGTCCTGCAAAGGACATAATACAAGAGAGTGAGAGAGAGAGAGAGAGAGAGAGAGAGAGAGAGAGAGAGAGAGAGAGAGAGAGAGAGTTCCTAGATACTCTCAATGGGCTGGCCTACAGGGTCTTGACTCCGAGTTGTTTCTCCGTTCGTGTGTTCGCAGCCTGCATTCATGCTTCGAGACGTTTTGATCGTGTTTCACGCTTATCCCAGAAATACGCCGCTGTGTGTGCCTGCCCACAAGCAGTCCGGCCCTCTGGGAGGTGAACATTGTTCACCCAGTGCGTCGCTAACTGTCAAAATTAACAAGGGATCTTCCAGCTCCTTGCTCCCTACAGTGTTGCCTCTGTCACCAACTCCACATTGTCAGTTCGCTATTCACCAGTAGGCAGTATTGCCGCCACGCTGCCTTCTTCACATTTCGTTCATAGCTGACGGAGCCGCATTCGTGCACTCTAGTATCCATTAATATGGAGAGAATATTGTGTGTGTGTGGGGGGGGGGGGGGGGGGTGGGTGGGTGTGTCGGGCGGGAGGAAGGGGGAGGACGGTGTACTTTGTGAAATTCAGATTGCTTGGAAGGAAACATGCTGAATCACTTTACTATGCCGTCGGGCTAGGATGTTTTAACGACCAAATGCTCACACCCCAGTATCCACCATAGGACCATCTTAACTATTGTTTAAAATGAAAGTTGTTTGGACAAGGCTTCCATGTCATGTACCGTATTGACCGCACAAATTACAAATAGTAGTTAACGCAAAATAAGATCAATCAAGGCATTTTAATTACGAACAGCACATTGTCTGATTGATACGTTTTGTGAAGATTTTGTTTTAAAGAAACGTTATTCGCATCTAACGGACATTCCCAGATGTTTACCAAAAAAAAAAAAAAAAAAACAGACAGACAGACAGACAGACAGACAGACAGACAGACAGACAGACAGACAGACAGACAGACAGACAGACAGACAGACAGACAGACAGACAGACAGACAGACAGACAGACAGACAGACAGACAGACAGACAGACAGACAGACAGACAGACAGACAGACAGACAGACAGACAGACAGACAGACAGACAGACAGACAGACAGACAGACAGACAGACAGACAGACAGACAGACAGACAGACAGACAGACAGACAGACAGACAGACAGACAGACAGACAGACAGACAGACAGACAGACAGACAGACAGACAGACAGACAGACAGACAGACAGACAGACAGACAGACAGACAGACAGACAGACAGACAGACAGACAGACAGACAGACAGACAGACAGACAGACAGACAGACAGACAGACAGACAGACAGACAGACAGACAGACAGACAGACAGACAGACGGACGGACGGACGGACGGACGGACGGACGGACGGACGGACGGACGGACGGACGGACGGACGGACGGACGGACGGACGGACGGACGGACGGACGGACGGACGGACGGACGGACGGACGGACGGACGGACAGACAGACAGACAGACAGACAGACAGACAGACAGACAGACAGACAGACAGACAGACAGACAGACAGACAGAAATTGTAATTCCCATAGAAGACATTAATCATTGAAGCAGTAGTTTCCGCATTTCTCGTTACAGTGCATGCCCTTAAGGCAGGGAGACATTTTACACAACTTACGTTCTAATCACGCAAAAGCTTCAGACTCGTGAATTTATCTTTGAACAAGGAAGATAAATATGGTTTGCTGTGCGTGTGTGTGTGTGTGTTTTTTTAAACTCTGATTTATTTTGTTATTGTATTTCTCTGTTGTGTCTTTTTAATCATGTTTTGTTTTGTTATGTAATTTATTTTTGTCATATACCGTACTTAAGGAGTAATTTTGCTGATAACGATGATAATGGGGATAACCACGATGATTATCATACTTACGCTATTTCCTTTCAACTTGTGTACCGGCAACAAATGTTTCACTTTTCATTTTTTTTTTTTTTTTTTTTGGGGTGGTTCTTAGAACAGTAGCGTCAAAGAAAATAACGGCTTTGAAAGATCATTAGATACACGTTATATTTGTGTCAGTAGCCTGTTTAGATTCAATCGCAAAGTTTTGACAGAAAGCAAAGCAGGGAGAAGGGAGCAAGAACCATAAATAAATGGAGATTCATTTGAGCAGCCAGAAACTTCGTGGTTATCTATTAAACAGACATGTAGACAAGCATAAACAAAGAAGCAAGGAAAACCAATCAGTCGGGTACATATATCTCGACAAACAGACAGAATGACAGATAGACAGCTACAGAGATAGATAGACAGACAAACTGACACATTATTGCATGGACGGCTGGCTAGAAAGCTAATTGGATGGATGGATGGATGGATGGTGGATTGATGGGTGGATGAATGGATAAATGGACGATTGGATGGATGGATAAAGTGATGGATGGATGGATTGATGGATGGATCAATGGATCAATGGATGGATGGGTGGAATGATTAATGGATGGATGGATGATATGAAAAGGTAGGGTAAACATATAATGTAAAAAAAAAAAAAACACGAATGAATGAAACAATGCAACACAAATAATGATAATTTGCTACAACTTATTTATATAGATTGCTTTTTTGTTACAGAACCTGTTTTATACCGTGAGACGATCTTAATATATGTTGCTAGCCACATATTTGCATAGGTCACACATACTAGTCAATGTGCTACCGCGGCTTCCGCTGAATGTCGTTAAAGGTAGTCCCATATCTCATACTGCCGTTGGAGTATGAAGTGTCAGGCCTTCATATATTCCAGACCACAACATATGAGTTAGGCTTGCCAGTTTTCTTCCTCTTCGCCTCTTCTTCCCACACAATTTCTAGAAAATTGAAAATTGTCTACTTCCCATTTTTAAGAGGCTTGTGTCGACTAAAAATTAATGTTGGTTAAAAAATGTAATTCTGCCTCTGCTGGGATTCAACCTGGATCAATGCTTTGGCAGGCACGGGAACTAACCACTATGCCAGCGCGGCTCTTGATGTTCGTTACGTAAACGTTAAGTAAATAAAGGTGACTTTCACACGCCTTAATGCGCATGGAAATACGCAGCTAGACTCATAATTGTGCAGACCAATGTGCACTCGGTGGGTGGTATTGTCAGCACCACACGGGCCGCCTTTGCTTCCCAAGAAAGTTCTTGGTATCCATGTTACGCTGGGTATAACTGCGACCGGCTCTGTGACGAAGGAGTTGTGGACGCAATTCGTAATAACGCATACCACGTTCGAAACACGGCTGCGGGCGATTTGGAAGCAGATCGCTTTGCGACGCTTTCATGCAATGGTTTTAGTGCCGATCGTTCAAGAAGTAATGGCAAACTACTGAACGTAAACGTGCCAAAAAATCACAAGAAGCAAAAAAAAAAAAAAAAAAAAAAAATTCACTGCGACGTCCTGTAAAGGATATGCAACTAACTAATTGGGAGCCCAGTTAAAGATCCGAATCCACCCCGATAAGAATGAAACCCATGGCCTCCGGGCCGACAGGCTAGCGTTTAGCCACTACTTTAACGCGGCTCCTGATATACGTTACACATCACAGTACCATTAGAAGACTAGGTCTGAAACCAGGGATACTCTTCGTGAGAAGGACAGATTAAATGGTTTGGCCACCTCACAAGAATGCCCTGGTATCATCTGCCACAAAGATCAACATTGAATAAATATGACACAGACTGAGCAAGAGGAAAGCCATGAATAAGATGGGGTGATGGTGTCGAGAACAACCTTAGAGAAATGAATATCAACTTACAAAGAGCATTAGAAATAGCGCATAACAGATCTTTACCCCCCTACCCCCCCCCCCCTCAACCTCCTTTTCACCCACTTTTTTTTCTTCGCATATCCTTTACAGGACATCGCTGCCAACATCAACATCTTTCAGCTGATTGTTGATTTCTTGGCAAGATTACGCTCAGTAGTTTGCCATTTCTTTCTGAGCGACCGGCTCACATACCCCTAAGTTACCGACGCCGAGAGAACCGTTACCGATTATCACGCAACGTCACGTTACTCACGAGAGTATAAGGGATTACGGAGAAAGTCGTGTAACCCCTAGACCAGGGTGACCGGCTTTCACCCACTTAACTGGGGTAAATGGAGGAAGAGAAGAAGAAGAAATAGAGGTCACAAATAGCTGTGAACAACCTTGTTCCTATTGCATCCCTGGAAGTGGCTGGATTATGAACAGGAAGTCGGGATAACTGTTACAAAACGGGCGGGGATTAACATGGTATTGCTGAGATTTTGTCATTGCTCGTGGCTTCGAAATAATTATTATTTAATATAAAAGTTATCATTCTTCAAGAACAAAACACGGGAAGGAAGATATTAGGAACGGATCGGATATACTGACAACCTGCAATAATAGTCATAGTGTTAACAAGAATAGTTAGTTAGTTTGTTAGTCAACAGATCATCCTCATTGCACATCGAACCATTCAGTCCATAAGTGCCCAGAATCCCTCCTCAATAAATCCCGCAGCGTGTAGGGGCTCACGACACCAGTTCTGTGTTGATATATTAATCTTCTTTGGCTTCCTGCGTAGTGTTCTTGTTTAATTTGCAGTTCTCGCAATCTGACCATGGTTGCAGATTCACAGTCATCACTTGGTTCTCGCAAACGACTTACTTCTCGTAGAGCATTCGGTATATCAGCCTGGTATACTCAACATAACAATAATAGAAGCATGATAAGTATACTAATTTAGATGCTATTCAAGAAGAATTGCGCAAAATTATTGGAGTCAAAAGTATAACAGAATCACCAATGTGGAGCTTAAGGAGAGAACTAGACAAACACCAGAGACTACAAAAGATGAAAAGTGACGCTGATGCTAACAAAGCTAAACAACTAGAAAAGCCTTTTTCATAACTCAACAAAGCGAAAGAAACAAAGGAGCATCTCAATACACAGGGGGACAATAACCAAAAAAAAATGGAAATGAGTAAATAGGGGAGGGCATTGACGGGGCTGCATGGGAAAGCTAAGAATAGGCCGGATCAGAGCGAGTTGAACGAGAGTCTATGCCCCAGTGGGTGTTAATGGGCGAAAGAAGGAAAACAAGACGATAGTAGTGTTTGACAGCAATTTTTCTAGACGCGAACTTCTATTAAACTAAGTGACATATGCCTGGGTCACTGACATGGAGATGAGTGACCTGTGTAGCGGGACTACGAGGAAAACAGTCAACCCTGAGAAATAATGGGGCGGGTGTGAGTGGAAACCCCCAGGGGGTGGATGGGGAGAGAGAGATTAGTTCTGGGTGAAGTCAGAGGACTTGGGGCAGTTGAGGTTTTGACGCCGAACGAATCGGTTGTCGAGGACGTGGGAGTTTAGACTGAGGGTGGGTCAGTTCTTGTGTTGTGTTGTTCTCCCAGTGTTGAATGAAGGCTTGAACCCAGAGTGGGTTGGATATCATTAGCAGAGGCTAGACCCAGTGTGTGGGTTGTGATGTGTGAGGTCCAGCGGTGGATAGGAGCTGGATTAACGGTCGTGTGCAGTTGAGATTCAGCAGGCCGTGAAAAGACAGTGATGTGTGCGTGTTAATGTTGTGAGGAGGATATGGATATTCTATGGATTATAGATATTGTTTCTGGATATATAAATATGTTCCGTGGGTCTGTGTTATTGCTGTATTAAAAGATTATGTGCGCCAACTCAATCTTGTTTACTGACTGATGCATGTGTATTACTCGGGTGAGTTGCATTGTGAGACAGTTAGATAGCTCAATTGACACACCAGGAGCATCGTTACCTAGACAACGACCATCGCACGCACTATCATAAAGAACGTCGTGTGATACTAAGCATGAAATCAGCGACGCTCTTTTATAAAGGTTTAGTAACTTGCAGTCTTCCAATAGATGTGCATTTAACATGTTGTTATTAGGAGTAGTAGGAGGAGCGGCTGGAGTGCCGCAGTGGTCTGCAAGCTTATTTGTGGGCCCAAAGGTCATGTGATCCAAGCCCCTCGAGAGGCAGATTTTTCTTTTTTTGACCTGAGCTCCGAGGTCGACTCAACCTAAAATGGGTACCAGGAAATTCCCTGAGAAATAAAGGCAGGCGGCTTATATTGATGACCACGTGGGTCTAGCAACATGGGGCTAGAACCATGTACCATATACGTATCATGACGTAAACAGAGGTCCTGTACTCATGTTAATGTAATATAGCAGTAATAGTAGGAGTAGAAGTAGTAGTGGTAATAGTTGTTGTGGTGGTGGTGGTAGTAGTAGTAGTAGTAGTAGTAGTAGTAGTAGTAGTAGTAGTAGTAGTAGTAGTTGTTGTTGTTGTTGTTGTTGTTGTAGTAGTAGTAGTAGTAGTAGTAGTAGTAGTAGTAGTAGTAGTAGTAGTAGTAGTAGTAGTAGTAGTAGTAGTAGTAGTAGTAGTAGTAGTAGTAGTAGTAGTAGTTGCAGTTGTAGTAGTAGTAGTTGCAGTTGTAGTAGTAGTAGTAGTAGTAGTAGTAGTAGTAGTAGTAGTAGTAGTAGTAGTAGTAGTAGTAGTAGTAGTAGTAGTAGTAGTAGTAGTAGTAGTAGTAATTGTTGATGTTGTTGTTGTTGTTATTACAGTGGCTATGATGGTGGTGGTGGTGGTGGTGGTGGTGGTGGGGGTGGTGGTGGTGGTGGTAGCCGTATTAGTGGTGGTTATGATGATGGTGGCGGTGGCAGCAGCAGCTGCTGTAACAACATCAGCAGATCTGTTACTCAGAACAATAACATTTTACAAAATGAATCTCTATCCATGTTCATTCTCCCCGAAAGATTCTTAGATCATGAGACGAGTTAAGACAATGTTTACCAATCCCGTGTAACATATCACAGATACAGCTTCTCTGGGGACAATGTGTCCCAGATGTCTGCCTGTGAGCCTCATTTTCTAATGTCCAGACAGGAAGTCAGTTCGGTACACTCGCCGGCCATGTGGTCTGTTTTATATAAGGGCGTGATAAGCTACAGTCTGCTGCCTGGCAGGTCTTCCTGTGGTGGGACTAATTAACTTAGGACTGTTACAAAATTCCACTAGAAGAAATGATGAGGATGTTGGAAATGTTAAACATTGATAGTAAAGATATGAGAATATTAAAAAACATATTGACAACAAAGAGCAGTCATTAAAATTGGCAAACAATTAGGATCTTTTCATTACATAAAACAAGGCGATAGACAGACTTGTGTATTATTTTTC
>OY992893.1:52966842-52969342 GCA_963921405.1 Cepaea hortensis | reverse complement strand
AAAGCTGTTTATGAACCACCTTTCTGCGATTATCAGATTTTGTAGAAAGTCGTCATTTTTTAATGAATTTTGTCCTGCAACATTTAGCTTTAAAAGCTCCGATTTTTCTTCATTATTGACTACGAAATGGTCCGTGACTCATATGCGTCTTTTGCTATGGTAAAGTTGCATGTTCACACAACTGTTGCTTTAATGTCTGTGCGGATGTTTTGTCATATGCTCCTCAATCCGTTAAACCTCTGTATTAATAAGGCGCATCTAGATTTCACTTATTGTGAGCAGTCTCCACTGAGGTTAATAATGATGCTAATGATATTCTCTTCATTTTTGACTGTGATTTTCTGTTGGTATGTAGTTCGTCAGTCGACATATTTTTGAAAGTTCAGAATATGATTGAGATTTTATCTGTGCCTCTTGACAGACAGGTTCAACTCTTCTAATCTCTTAGCACTATTTAAATATGTAAATTCGTATAATAACCGAATTGTTACCCGTGTTGCTATGGATAAACAAAATATCAATATATGGCGAGCCTTGGGGCTATTGAAATAACATGACAATTAAATTCACAGATACCTATCGGCACTCATGCGATACTAAAGGAGCTACTTGCCTGGTGATCATGGGTTCGAAGTCGCATCCAAGGCGCATTTTAAAACTGACCTGGGTTTCCAGGTCGATCCAACCAAGAATGGGTACCAGGATAAATCTTGGGAAGTAAAGGCGATGGCGTTGCGTTGACCACATAACCAGGCTTGTCCATGGGAATTCAATGGGAAACGTCCCATGGGATAGGGATGGGATGGGACAGCATACATTTGTATTTCCAATGGGACACATAGGACAGCAGCCATGTCATAGCAACTTGATCTACGTCAGAGCTACCCTTATCTTTTTTTTTTTACCTTTTTAAAGCCTTTTATCCTTCTTTTTTCTTTTATACTTATTTGTATCAATTCTACATCGGGCAGAACACAGCGGCAAGCTACACGGCAGGGTTGTTGAACACAACTGGGTTGAAAAGATATTACACACGGTCGATGAGATCATGGAAGGCTGACACACCACAATTATAAACTTTCGGCGTCGTCCATTGCACGTCATGTCTTTGAAACCGGTCATGTAATTGATAGAGACGTGTTGTTTCATACACAAGATAGTCGTTTGTTACAGTTTGCAGACGCCCTAATGATTCATCTGCATACGCCAATTTTGTGCCAACAGAAAGACATGGTAGTCAATTTAAAATTACCATGGTAAACAATTGATATTACTGTGCGAACATGTGTATATTTCAGCTTTAACGATGTATCTAGTTATTTTACTCTACGTTGTGTGACATCTGCAGTATGTACCTGACGAGATGCAGCGAAATATGCCAGGCAATAAATCGTACGTTCTATGGTTTATGTCTTCGTTATTCAAATTCACTACAGGAAAACCATTTTTTTTTCCGATTCTTTATCTCGTGGTGGGACATCGGATAAATAAATAAATGCGCGCTGCTAGTCAGCCATTGTTGTGTAGTTGTTGATTGGTGTCTTTGGGAATTTGTAAATACGAAGCTAGGTTTAATCTGCTGTAATCGAAGTTGTCTTGTTGCAGAATTGCAGTATTTTTATTTGGTTGAATATTAGGTACTATATTTATAGTCTATAAATATATAGTAGCCCTAATTTCAAATAATTTGTGGAGGCAGTCACTTGAAGTCACGGTGTTACTGAGTGTAGGTTGTGTAAGCCTACGGTACCCCAAAATGGACAACCAAAAATATGAGTTCCAGGATCTTACTAAAACTGTTGTTGCTAAAATATTGAGTGGGGGAGAATGTCATTTGATTGATGTTCCAAAAGAACTTGTAAATTCTTCAAAAGCTGATGTTAAATCAGTTAAAATATCTGAAAGTATTTTAGCACCATTTGTTTGCTGTGCAAAGTGCAAAACGCTATACAGTTGGTATAAGTTAATTAATGAAAAATGGGTTAATCAAAGTGGTTATGGAGTTGCAATACAGCATAGCATGAAATGTGGGTCCGGTGGTTCTACTAACATCAAAAGATGTTATGAAGCCAAGTAGCGGGAAATAACAAAGTCACCACCAACATTGTCAAATGCGTGGCAAAAACCAGTTGTTGAACTAATTACATCACATCCAACAGTATCCATTTCGGCTAGATGTGACATTTTATATGATGCTGCTAACTTTGCTGCAAGATCTACTCACGCTGCAAACAAGGTATATAATTACACTATCTCTTGGCAAACAGTGACTCGTTCTATTTTGGTGCAAGGAAAATTGGCCAAACTGCAGTTTCAAAATTGTTTCAAAATATGGCACAAGATCCAGAATGTACAGTTTCGGGAATAGTTGACTAGATCAAAGTTGGGAATGAATTACTTTTCCTCTGTCTCTTATAAACATTGATAGTAATCAATCCCATACTTCGCTACCGCCATAGGAAAAAGTTATTATGCCTTTTTAAAGCACAAACTATCGTCT